>JAUNZO010000188.1:0-571236 GCA_031894775.1 Chloris gayana
GAGGGGATGTCACAACCGGTATCGAGCGGTTCGGAGGCAACAAGCACATCATTACAAGTCTATTTTCAAAACTTAACACGTTCATACGATAGACAACGAGAGAGTACGGAGCCTATAAGGATATAGAATAGTTAGATTTTTACTAACCGTTCGACGTTTGGGTTTTGGAAAGTGCTAACTATTCGTCGTAGTTTTCTTTACTATGGTACGTATAGTTAGTTCACGAGCATGCATCATGTCATATTATGCACTAAATAAATAGTAGGGTATATACTTAGCTAGTTCGTAGTACTATATAGGTTGTTCCGTTCGTTTTCTTCGTGGGAAGAAGTGTTTAACTTGTTTAAACATGTTCCCTACAGCATCATGTGACTCGTGGTAGGAAGCGCGCCCAGGAGGAGGAGGACGCACGAGCTGCACGCGTTGCTCGAGTTGGAGCAGCGGATCCACAGCCTGGAGTTGAGGACACAGAGTCGGGACCGACGGTTGGGTGCTTGGAAGCACCGCTGTCGAGTGGACCGTCAGGAGGTTCGCAGGTCCCACGCCAGGATCGCCGAGCCGGAGGAGTAGCTAGTGGAGGTGACCCATGCCCGTGACGAGTATCGTGAGGCGGTCATCGCCTTTGACGAGCAGCTGACTACGGTTACCGAGGAGAGAGACGCCGCTCGCGCGGCGGACGATGAGCACGAGTTACGCTTGGAGCCGATGACGGCGCAGCGGAACCACGTGGTGGAGAACCCGATCGCGAGAGATTGAGCTGGGTCAGCCGGAGGGACCGTACAACGGATCGGCCGAGACACACCACGCACCGCTCCACGACCACGACGCCCTGGTTGAGCAGCTTCGAGCAGCTTGCAGCAGCAGCAGCAGCAGGGTCCACCGCACGACACCGAGGAGGTCTCTCGGGATGGACTACGAGCCACCACCCGCTTCACCAGCCCGAGGACGTCGAGTCGGACGGTGATGAGCCACGCGCCGTCGGCCTAGTTGTGTTGTGTTTTCACCGATGTAGGGGGTAGCCACATTTTGCGGACGTAGGTCGATGTAGATAGGGTACTAGCAGGTGTTTGGGGTAGTTGGGAGTGTATGAAAAGTGGGTTTGAGTTGTACCAACAATAACTAATGGAAAGGAAGTGGTAGTAATATATATATGTAGTTGCTAGAATAAAAAGATTTGCTGAAATATTAGGATTAGTTTCTATATGTATCCGATACTCTTACTTCTTCACGGAGATGGACTGCACGAGTACGGGTGTGAGTGAAGTAAGAGGACCAAGGGAGGATGTTCGTGTAGTCAGGCCGGAGAGACAACTGCAGGAAAAGGAGGAGTTGTTAGCACTTAGGGAGGTGCAGATGCTAAACAAGGAGCAGCAGATTCAATTTAAGGATCAAGCAACTAGCAAACGCACATGCACCGATCACTCGGCTAGAGCAAGATCTACCGCAAGCACACAATGCAATAATGAATGAAGCAATAGGGCAGCAACCTCCAGGAGATGAACCAGTGAGTGCAGGAAAATCCTATGGAGGCTGAATCGAAGAGGAAGAGGAGGATCCCGAAGAGATAATGGACGTGGATTCAGTCATAGACTTCACGAAGATTCCACGACTAGACGATGCGGAATCCGAGACCGGCAGTTCCATAAGCCAGGAGGTGACATCCAGGCGTCGCGAAGAATAGTAGAGTGCTAACTAGTAGCAAGTGAGAAAACTAGTATGAAAAATAGGCGTTTGTTAAATAACGAGCGTGATGTAACCACGCATGAGTGTATTATAGGAACCGTTGTAACGTGGATGTATAAACATGTGTTAATGAATTTGGTGGTGCTTTAATAAAGATGGATTGTTGCATAAAATTCCTTTGGAAGCTCTCATCTACGTATTCCTCGTTTCTTCCATTATTATGTTGGAATGAAGATGTCTAACGTAAACTTTTCTTGGACAGTAATGGTTGGAACAAGGAGACGCGATGAGCCCGAGAGTTCTCAACGCGGGCGGGAACACCACCACCACCCCCGACCTTGGCACAGGCCATCGCCGCAAGATCGGATTCTCGCGCGGAGCAGCGAGAATTGTTAGAGCAATTGGTCCGCAACATCGCTCCGCAGAACGTCACCAAGGCCGCAATGCACCAGTAGGAAAGGGTGACCTTCTCGGACTTCTTATCGGTTCGCCCCCGGTTTTCTCGGATGCGGGTGAGCCCTTGGAAGCCGACAACCGGCTACGCACCATCGAGTCAAAGCTGGAGCTATTCCCATGCACGGATCATCGGAAGACCCTCTTCGCTTCCCAAAGCAATTGCAAGGATTTGCTGGAGCCCGGTGGGCCAACTACAAAGCGATGTTTCCTCCAGGACATCAAATTTCGTGGGCAGAGTTCACTAAAGCCTTCGAGAGAGCATCATATCCCGAAGGCTTAATGAATCGAAGAGGAAGGAGTTCCTATCGCTGAAGCAAGGGGATATGAATGTGCACACCTACTCCAAGGTATTTAACCGCCTTGCTCGGCATGCTCCTCGAACATGTGGACACAGATGCCAAGAAGAAGAATCTGTTCAAGGAGGGAATGAGTACCAAGCTGCAGTCTCGCCTGGTGTTAAACAAGACCGACAGCTTCACCGACTTTGTGAGTGACGCTATCGCACCGGAAGACTCTATCCGTCTTCATCGGACGGAGAAGAACAAGAAGAGGCCGGCTACTCGGACAAGGAAGTGGGGGACCATCAAAGTACAGGCTGGTCTACACCGCACCGTCAGGTCGGCGTTATCAGCATACACCCTCTCGTCCCAATTTCTACCGGCAGAATCAATCACCCCAAGCAATCTCAGCAGCAGCGGTCAAATCGGCATCGTCCGCCTTACTAGCAACAGAACCCTCGTAATCCCGGACCGGTGAGTCAAGCATCGCAGCAGAATGGACCGCCCTGTTTCAATTGTGGCCGTTCGGGACATTATTACCGCAGCTTGTCCATATCCTCGAAGGCACCATATACACCTAGACCTCAAGGACAGCCACGGAACCAACAGAGGGCACCAGCCAAGAATATACCAAGCAAAGACCGGCCGTGCCAACTTTACTACGGCCGAGGAGCTACCCGAAGGAGGATAAATCTTAGCGGGTATGTTTTCTATCGCCGAACATCCTGCTATGGTTTTATTTGATTCGGGAGCTACGCATAATTTCATCGACAAGTCATATGTTGCTAAGCATTGCATCATGCCATCCAAGTTGCTATGTGCTCATACCATTTCAACACCTAGGGGTAAAATCCTTACTAATGAAGAAGCTGCCAATATGCCATTAAGATTGGGTAGCAAGGTTTATTCCACTTCGTTAATCATATTGGATGGGCAAGGGTTAGATGCAATTATTGGCATGCAATGGATGAATTTTCATAAGGCAAGTATTGGATATAGCATCTCGAGCCGTATATCCGAACTCTCCTGTTCATGGTCGAGATTGCTTGCTCTTAGCTTTTCCTCAAGCTATGCTGCCAATGGTCAATAAGGTTGTAGGTAAGAGTCCTGGAGGATATGCCCATAGTCTGTGAGTATCCGGATGTCTTTCCAGTACGACTTGCCGGGACTACCGCCGGACCGAGCGGTAGAGTTTAAGATAGAGTTACAGACTGGAACAAGCACCAATATCAAGAAGGCCGTATCGGATGCCGCCGAATGAGTCGGCAGAATTGAAGGTACAATTAAAGGAATTGTTGGACAAGGGTTATATACGTCCAAGTTCATCACCATGGGAATGCCCAGCCTTGTTCGTAAAGAAGAAAGACAAGACATTGAGGCTATGTGTGGATTATAGACCTCTCGAATTCGGTTACCATCAAGAACAAGTATCCTCTCCCGAGGATTGACATCTTGTTTGATCAACTCATGGGAGCTAAAGTTTTCTCCAAGATAGATCTTCGCTCAGGATACCATCAGATTAAGATAAGAGCAGAAGATATACCAAAGATCGCATTTTCCACAAGATATGGACTTTATGAGTATCTCGGTGATGTCATTTGGATTGACCAATGCACCCGCACATTTCATGTATCTCATGAATTCCGTATTCATGCCCGAGTTGGACAAGTTTGTCGTGGTATTCATCGACGACATCTTGATGTACTCTAAGTCAATAGAGGAACATGCCAATCATTTAAGAGTTGTGTTGCAACGACTAAGGTATCATCAGCTCTATGCTCAGTTCAGCAAGTGTGAATTTTGGCTAAAGGAAGTGCCGTTCCTAGGTCATGTGATATCAGCCGAAGGAGTGGCCGTTGACCTGAGCAAGGTTCAAGAAGTGTTGGATTGGAATTCACCCAAGTCCTGTCTCACAAATCAGAAGTTTCTTGGGATTGGCTGGTTACTACGGAAGGTTTATTCAAACTTCTCAAAGATCGCCAAGCCAATGACTAAGCTATTGGAAAAGGATAAGAAGTACGTATGGAGCAAAGAATGTGAAGAAGCTTTTCAAACGTTAAAGAAGTTGTTGACCACAGCTCCCGTACTTGCTCGACCAGTATCCGACGAAGCCTTTTGATGTGTATTGTGATGCATCGAGAACAGGACTCGGATGTGTTCTAATGCAGGAAGGTCGAGTGATTGCCTATGCTTCTCGACAACTAAGGCGTCATGAGGAACACTATCCTACCCATGATCCGGAATTAGCAGCGGTCGTTCTAGCATTGAAAGGTTGGAGGCACTATCTCTTGGGTAACTTAGTACATTTATACACGGACCACAAGAGTCTCAAGTACATCTTCACTCAAGCAGATCCGAATATGCGACAACGAAGATGGTTAGAACCGATCAAAGATTATGAGCTGGAAATTCACTACCACCTAGGCAAGGCGAATGTGGTAGCCGATGCATTAAGTCGCAAGGCCCATTGCAATAATCTCACGGCTCAACTTTTGATTCAAGCACATCCATCTCGAAGGTGAGGAGCCAAATCTTAGGATCATTCCGTATGGAACCTTGACTAATTTGGCTCGATTCCTACCATTCGTGAAGAAGTGGTAGCCGCTCAACGGAAAAGCGTTGGTATAGGACACATAAGGAGACAACTCAGGAAGGGTGAAGTTAAATGCTTCAGGGAGGACGAAGCAGGAGTTATTTGGTTCAAGAATCGGTTGGTAGTACCAAAAGATCTACCACTTCGCAAGAAGATAATGGACGAAGCTCATCCGTCCAAATACTCTATTCATCCTGGAACTAACAAGATGTATCAAGATCCGAAGCAAAGATTTTGGTGGACACGCATGAAGCGGGAAATAGCCAAGTATGTCAATGAATGTGATGTCCGTCGACGGGTCAAAGCCGAGCACTTGAAGCAAGCAGGACCCTTACAACCTCCGAGTATTCCCGAATGGAAGTGGGAAGACGTCAGCATGGATTTCATCGTGGGATTACCACTAAGTCCACGGAAACATGACTCTATCCGGGTTATTGTGGACAGAGTTGACGAAGTCTCGCTCACTTCATACCGGTACATACACGGTACACTCGCAGAGAAGTATGCGTAGCTATACATCGCTCGAATTCTCTCGTTTGCATGGAGTGCCGAAGACCATTATATCGGATAGAGGAACGAAGTTTGTCTCCGGATTCTAGGAACAATTACAAGAATCCTTGGGAACGAAGTTGATACGAAGCTCAGCATATCATCCTCAAACGGATGGACGGACGTAAAGGATCAATCAATATCTCGAGGATATGCTTCGAGCATGTGTCTTGACCTATGGTAAAGATTGGAAGAAGTGCTTACCCTTAGCTGAGTTCTCCTACAATAACAGCTATCAAGAGAGTGCCGGAATGTCACCGTTCCAAGCTCTATATGGGCGTAGTTGCCGTACACTCCTGAATTGGTCCGAAAGTGGAGAAAGAGTAATCTTCGGACCAGATCTAGTAAGAGATGTAGAGGAACAAGTACGTCTCATTCAACAAAACCTCAAGAGAGCTAAATCTCGACAGATCGGTTATACCGACAAAAGACGTCGAGAGTTGGTATTTCAGGTGGGAGATCAAGTCTATCTTCGAGTATCTCCTACCAAAGGTGTTAAAAGGTTTGGAATCAAGGGTAAGTTAGCACCACGATACATTGGACCTTTTCCTATCCCGGAAAGATGTGGAGCCGTGGCATATCGACCGGAATTGCCATCCCACTTGGCAGGTATCCATAACATATTTCATGTATCTCAATTGAAGAAATGTTTAAAACCACCAATGGATATACCGACAGCACGAGGTGGAACGAGTTACAGATCGGACTTGACATATGACGAACGACCGGTTAAAGTTCTCGACACCAAGGATAGAGTGACTCGTCATCGGACCATCAAGTTCTACAAGGTCCAATGGAGTAATCACTCGGAAGCTGAAGCTACTTGGGAACAAGAAGAGTTTCTTCGATCAAACTACCCCGAGTTCTTTAGCACTATCGCATCGTCTTTTCGATCGTGAATCTCGGGACGAGATTCCTGTAAGGGGGAGGGCTGTAACAACTCTCGGAAAATAATGCATTTCATGTCATCATGAGCATGTCATCGCATTGTTGCATTTTTGAAGATATCAAATGTTGTGTTAATAATAAACACATAAAATAACAAAATAGATAAAGAAGAAAGGAAGTGTTTAAAAAGAAATGAAATAAGCAGGAAATTCATGTTTAATATTTTCTATGGCTTAATTATCACAAATAAAGATTTATGGAAATTTCCTGAAAATATTTTGCCTTGTAAAAATATTTACAAGAAATAAACAAAGCTTCTTTTATTATTTTAGCTATGAATTTTTAATCCAAAAACGATTTGGAGTTTTACCCTGGACTTAACAGGAAAAATGCCTAAAATGTTTTCCTTAACACCCCTGAAAAATTTGGGAATTTTTGGAGCACCGGAAGGTTGCTTTTTAATTATTTGAAAACCGAGGGGGTTTTTGTAAAATTTCCGGGCCCGGCCCAACGCCGCTCTCTTCTCCTCTCTACCTCTCTCACCCGCGCTCTCGGCGCCGCCCGCGGCCGCACCGCCTCCGGCCGGCTTGCCACGCCCCGCCACGCAGCGCTGGCAGCCACGCAGCAGTGGCTGGAACCGCCTCTAGTGGAAGATAAAAACCCCGTCGGCCCCTCATTTCTCTTCCTCTCTCTCACTTCTCCTCCCCGCCATTGTCGCACCTCCGTAGCTACGCCGCCAGGCTGCCTCAATCGCTCCCCGGCCAAACCATCACCCCCACAAGCTCCGCCACATCGCCCTGAAGCTTCTCCAAGTCGCCAAACAGGTTGAGCACCCGTGCTCCGTCGTGGCGAGCTCGTTTTCTTCCACGGCACTTCACCGTCGACCCTCCGCCGCTTCTCGCAATTCAGTGAACCGTGGTGAGCTATTGATGCTCTTTGCTCCTCTCGTTTGATACACAACTAGATGCCCTACCTTATGCACAACTCCTTACCGAGCTTCCCCCACGGGTCATCCCCAATTTGGCCGTCTTCTCCGCGTCCGGCCGCCGTTGTCCGCGACTCTCACGGTGAGCTACCCTTCCCGGCTATGCTCATGCCGCTAGAGCACCCGGACGAGCTTGCGCATGCTCCGTAGGAGCTCCCCGACTCGTTTTCCCCAATTTTCATCCGAGTAGAGCGAGCTCGCGCCATGGCCGGAGCTTCCGCCGTGGTCGCCTCTCGCCGTTGCTTAGTCCCCGGTCAAGCTCATGTGCGCGCATCTCCACCAAAGGATTCGCCACATCGAGTAGAGTCTCGTAGGACTGTCCGCGGCGAGCTTTAATCCGAGCCCGGCCGTCTCCGGCCGTTGCGCCGCCGTGTCCCCGCCGCCACGGTGGCGCCACACCGCGGGCCACACGCGCGGGATCGCGTGTGGCCACGCAGGATTTGGTGTGGCCACTCTGTGGCCCAGTGTGTGGCCCAGATGTGCTTTTCAAATTTCGAAAATTCGTAGAAAATTCATTAAAAATCGGAAAAATGCCAAACTAAGTTTGTTAGACTCAAAAAATAAGATCTATCTATTTGTGAAATAAAATATTTATTTTGAGTAAATTTATTTTATAATTAGTAATTAATCACTTTCTTTGATTAGAGAAAGGCTATTATTTTATGTAAATAAAATGTTTAATTCTGAAAAATAATTTTATTTGATAAAAGAGATACTGCAGACGAAATTAATTATGAAATTTATTTTCCAAAATTAAACTTAAACTGTATTATTTTATGTGATCACAATCTATTAGCCTTTTATCACTCAAAGTAATAATTTACTTATTGCCTAATAAATCAGAATAATTCATTAATTATTAAACCTAAGTAATTAGTGAACTTAATTAAGTAATTAAGGAAACAGAACTAATTAATAATGATCTTGATTAAACATTTATTAATCAGCATAATTAATTGTTAATTAGTGCTTAATGAACATACTTATCCCTCGATTTATTAATTAACTAAGGTGATTAAGCATTAATTGTTAATTATTGCTTATTGGACTTAATCAATGAATCCTTGCATACTTTCATCATAAGCATTCATGCATACATGATTGTGATTCGCGACGCATTCATCGGTCGACTAGGTTCTGAAGTGATCGAGGTTCCACCCGAGGGCGAATCAGGAGCTGGGAATCTCGACGTCGACCCGACCGCCGAGGAAGCTAACTTCAAACAGAATCAAGGCAAGCCCCGGTGCATCCTACCTATGTTTTTAAATATTTTACTTTATCACATAGTACGGTTATGTTTGTGCATTAAGTGTTAGGGAATGATTGACACTCTAGCTGCATTATGGTAGGTTTCCGTTTGTTTATTCAATACCGGTACAGGTAGCTCAATAGAGGCTAAGCTTAATTCATAGTGGCATCGGTAGATGGTTAGGGTACTTAAAGCATGGAGGCTTTAAGGGTTTTGTGTGGACACTAAAGATGAAGAGAGTGTTAATGAAGTTGAGACCGGACGGGCCCCGTAGGAGAAAGGGCAAGACGGAGATGAGGTCTTGCAAGGTGGTAGCCCCGTCCGTGTCGGTCAAGGACCGTACCGTTGTTGGCTTAGCTGAACAAGTTTGAACGTACCGTACTACATGCTGGTATCATGGGCCCAACAAGCTGATGTACCCTATCGCCCCGGAGATGTAGCGTAGCCGGCTCTCTTTTGTCGAGCTGTTAGTGAGAGGATAGTCTCACGGGAGGGAGATGGGTCGACCACGAGGGAAGTCGTGGCTTCGCCATACTCCCGGGGAGTTGGAAATGGCTAGTCTTCCGTCGGGTGATAGCGGGAAAGGTTGTCGTATACGATCGGTGTGGTGCGTATACGTCGTGTAGTCGGGTTTTGCCAGCTGGTATAAATCGATTCGAATCGCTGTCCCTCGCAGTAATGAGTACCGCTTGTTTAGCTCGTCACATCGTAGTAAATTTTATGGAAGATGAAGATGAGAGATGGAAGGATTATACGGTTGCTTATATATTATAGCGAGCGAGATCTATTTTATCTTGATTGAGAACTTGATTGAAATAGTGATAGGTTGCAAACACCAAGGCTAATGAACTTAACATGAGCTAAAATATTGAAAGTAAGGACCCAACGTTTATTGCTATTTTTCGCAAAGGAGTAAACCCCACAGCCAGAAAGCCTTTGCATACTAGGCGTTGGCCTTAGCGTGCCATGTTGACGGGTCGGTCTTGCTGAATATTAGAATACTCGGGGTTTGTTCGTTATCTTTCGGGGAACGAGTCGTACTACCACGACTTGTATGGCAGCTTTCCGGAAGAGGAGCAATGTCCGGAGAGAGGTTCCCTTCGGTGGGAACGTATCCCCACGTCGTGAAGAGAGAGGACCGTGATGTACGAAGGGCTCGGTGCATCACGTTGTTTCGTTTGAAGTCTTTTGAGTTGAACAATAGAACAAGCTTCCGCTAAATACTCGTAGGATGTTAAACTTCGATAATGTTATATTTTCCGCTGCACGAATGTTTGTATTTTGAAAACTTGGTTGTATTATACCATGATGTATATATTCCGGCTTGTATGAGATGATGTTTCTGTTGTAACTCGCTTCGTCGAGTGTCCCTCTGTTCCGATTCCCGGGTGTCCCGGAGGGGATGTCACACCCAATAAATCTTGCAACTACTCTCCCATGAGCATCATGGGTTAGCTCATATGTTGCATGATCATACACATAGAAGGATACGGATGACCTCTTTTTGTTGAGCTGTTGTGTTGTCTTCGCCTTCTTGATGTGCTTGACTTGAGCAACTTGATTTTGATTGTTCATGCTCGTTGCTCTTGTTGTTGTACTTCTTCTTGGGCTGCTCCTTGAACCCAATCCCTTGGTTGCCATTGAACTTTCTTTCCTCACTAACAATTTTCTTGGCTAGCTCAACTTGAGCAGCTCTCTCAAGATTCTTAACCTTGTTAGTGAGTTCCTTGATTGCCACCTTATCGGTAGCAATGTTGTCAATGTCAACATCGTCACACCTTGCACATCCTTTGCTTCATGAGGCTTGTGTTGACTCGACCCTACTTTTATTGGTCAATGTACTAACCCCGAGAGCTTCAATCTCTCCTTCCAACAACTTGTGATTCTCTTCAAGAGATTCACACTTTGTTTGGAGCGAGAGGTTGATGTCCTCAAGTTTAGCATTTGACTTGTTTACCTTTGTAAGGCATAGAGTCAACTCCTCATTCTTCTCTCTTTCTTGTTCAAGGAGAGCCTTCAACTCCTTGATCTCATCAAGCTTCTTGATAAGCATGTTTTCTAGCTTATCCACCATCTCTTCACTTTCTTCAACCTTATCTTGCATTATCCCTAACATTTTCACCATATCTTGCCAGGAGGGGACTAACTCCTCCTCATTATCATTGTTAGAGGAATTGACACGAGGTTTAGACCTTGCTTTCTTTGGCTATTAAGCACTTGGGGGCGTCATCCTCATCGTCGGTGAGGTTGTTGAAGACCGATGATTTGGCCGGTGTTAGGCCATAGGCAAGATTGGCAATGCCTCCTTCTTCATCATCATCGGAGACATTGTTGGCCAATATGAGCTTGACCCTTGTATGGTTTCTTGAAGTTCTTCTTCTTGATGAACTGCTCCTTCTTTTATTCCTTTCCATTGAGTTGAGGGCACTCCACAATGAGGTGCCCTAAATCATGACAATGATATCACTTCCTTGATGATCTTCTTGCTTTTGCTTTGTCGAAGCTCTTTTTGGTCAACCCATTATTGATCATGAACTTGCCAAACTTCTTCACAAATAGAGCAAGTTCTTCATTGTCTTTCTCAATCTCAATTTGGTCAACTTCCACAACCTCCTTCTTTTTGGCCTTGAGTGCCACATCTTGCTTGCTTGTGCTCTCATCTCCAATTAGCACACTCACTCTCTTTCCTTCATCATCACGGCTCTTATGAGCAAGAACTCTCCCAATCACTTCATCCGTGGAGAATCTATTAAATACTTCCTTTTCTTCAATGATGGTACAAAGAGTGGAGTTCCACACTCTTAGTGACATTAGAAGCTTGAGATTCACTTCTTCTTCGGTCACATCATCTCCAAGTGACCTCCGCTCATTCACAATGTCCAAGAGCCTATCATGTGTTTGTTAGGGCTCTTCACCTTTCTTCATCACGAAGAAGTTGAATTGATTCTTCAACATTTGCATCCTTGACTTCTTCACCACATCAACTCCCTCGTGAACCGCAATTAGTTTGTCCCAAATAGCCTTGGCATTCTCGAGTCGGGACACCTTAGAGTACTCTTTAGCACTCAAGGATGAGAGCATGGCCGACACGGCTTGTGCATTGCGATGTATGTTGATGTTGTCCATGATGGTGTGGTGCTCCTCATCCTCAATTACAAATCCTTTCTCAACAACTTCCCACACGGGTGGACCAATTGACAGCAAGTACATCTTCATCCTATGCTTGTACCAACTAAAATCCTTCCCATCAAACCAAGGTAGTCTTCCACTACCACCACCATTCACATTGGCCACATCATTATAGTTGAAGTTGTAACTCGTGTACAACTTCCCACTACTTGTGCCATCCTTGACAAAAGGATTCAAGTCCGGGATGTTTGCATCGGTGTCCCCTTTCTCGCTAGGATCATTGTCCAACACGTCATGTTCCCCCGACATCTTTTCTTCTCAAGCGGTTAAGCTCTTACCGAGAAGACATGCTCGATACCAATTGAAAGTTTCCTAGAGGGGGCGGGGCGGGGGTGAATAGGCAATACTAAATAATTCCTGAAAAAACACAACACCAAACAAGCGATCAAACCATACAGGACGGAACTTTCGTTCCACACGAAACTTCCATGATAAGGACGGAACTTCCGTTCCTGGTAGAAAGGAGAGGAAAATAGGGAGATGAGATCGAAGTCTCACAAATCTAGTTAAAGACAATCCTTCCTTGATCGATGAGGAGTGTTCCACCTGTAGAAAAAGTAGATCCGCACACCACACACGTAGATCGGCCACAAGCTTTCACAACCACACCAAGAACAAGAAAGCACGAACAAGAACAACACAAGGGAGACACAAGATTCGTTGACCGAAGTTTGGACCCCTCATAAAGAGGTTCATACGTCTACGGTGAGGAGTTCACAAAGAGCCAGGTCTCTTTCAACCCTAATCCTCCCCAAGTGACCACCAAGGTCAAACTTGGTTTTCTTCTTCTTGCTTGATTCCTTTCCTTGCGGAGGCGAATCGCAACCTTCACAAACTTCCCAAGGCTCACCACAATCTTGGGAGCTCTAAGGTGACACCTAGCCAATCTAGGAGAACAAATCTCCAAGAGTAACAAGTGAAGTAGAATTTTCTTGCTAGAGAAGATGTGCTCAAGGTTGGGGTGATGCTTCTCATACTTGGATTTGGTTTGGGGCTCTCACAAATGGATTTGAATCACAAGGGAAATGAGAGAGAGATGAGAGCAAGTGCTTGAGGAAGATGGGAGTGTTCAAAAAGCACCAAGCAACCTTGCTCACGGGTTGGTCGGAGCTATATATAGGGAGAGGTCAAAAAGAGCCGTTGGGATGTGTGAAAAGTAGAGTTGACGGAACTTCCGTGGACTCACGGAACTTCCGTGGAGTCTTGACTCGGTGTAAGAAACGGGCAGGACGGAACTTGGAAGCTCCGTCCCGTACTCTCCGAACACGGCCGACGGAAGTTCCGTGGTGACCATGGAACTTCCGTGGACACTTGACAGGATCTCAAGTTCCATGGACGGAAAGTTCCATCCTGCACTCTCTAGAAAGATGGAAAGAGGGACGGAAGTTCCGTTGACCTCACGTGAACTTCCGTGAGATCTGAATTTGGTGGGTTGGCATCTTTTGAACATTGTTGGTTTTGATTTGATCCAAGCTTGTGTATGAAACTTTGAGCACACATTCCCTGCATGAAAGACTAATTCACCCCACTTTATAGTTTGGCATTCCTAGACTCAAAGATCTATAACAACTAGTTGAAGCTTCTCTTTGAGTCCATCTTTTAACTTTTTGTATGAGGGGCTATCAATCTCACAATGTGGGTTAGTAGACTTTGATATCCTGCAGATTAGCTCAAGCAACACATTAAACATATTAATTCTTTGGCATTCATCACCAAAACGCACTAGGGGGCCTAGTTGCATCTTCACTTTTGCCCGGTGGAGTGATTGTTTTGCAAGCCAGCTCTCCGGGGCTTTTGTTTTTCGCCCGACGGAGTGGTTTTTGCGGCTAGCTCTCCGGGGCTTTTGTTTTTCGCTCGACGGAGTGGTTTTTGCGGCTAGCTCTCCGAGGCTTTTGTTTTTTGCCCGACGAAGTTATTGCTTTGCGAGCCGGCTCTCCGGGGCTTTTGTTTTTTGCCCGACGTAGTGATTTTGGTAGCTAGTACTCCTTGGTGTATTGCTTATGCCCGGAGGAGTACAGCTATTTGGTGAGGCGTTGCCTCGCTGTCGAATGCCCGGACTTCCGTTACCTCCGGAAGTCGTTTCGACCGCTTTGCTTCCATTTGGGGAATGCTGCTTTATATTGATTGCAGCTGCTATTACACATGCCGCCTCGTTAAAAATCTCGCGCCCTTTTCGGGGCTTCCCCTACGAGGAAAAGAGTACGGTCTTTTTGCAGGAAATTTAAAATCTACTCACAGCCTTCGCTTATAGTACGCTAAGTTGTGTTTTTTACAATTTCTACTTTAAACGTAAACATGCAGAGATTGTCGGCGTTCCAAGAGTGCGGTAGCTCTTCGCCATCCATTGACTTGAGCCTCGTAGGAGCGCGGGTTTCCGACCTTTGCAATGATATATGGCCCTTCCCACTTCGGTTTGAGCTTTCCCTTCACTTCGTTCTTTGAGTTCTGATTAGGACCAGGTCTCCCAAGTTGTAGGCCCTTGGGACTACCTTTTTGTCTCTCCACTTTCTCGGTTTCTTCTTGATACCTTTCTAGGCTTTCGGTTGCTTCGAGCCTATCTATATCATCATGTCTTTTGATATGGCTTCGACTTGTCTATCGTAGCTAGCTGTTGACCTTGTGCTCTTGTTCTTGATTTCTTCCGGTGTCATGGCTTCTTCGCCGACTAGCGGTCGGAATGGTGTGAAGCCCGTTGTTCCGGACTCGGTTGTATTGTGCGACCGGACTATGGCTAGTAGCTCTTCCGCCCACTTGCCCTTCTTTTTGTCTAGCAGCACTTTTGTCATTGCTTTTTGTCTCCACTACTCCGTTTGATTGTGGGTGGTACACCGAGACGAAGTCCATTTTAGTTCCTAGGCCATGACAATACTCTCGTAGGAGCTCGTTATCGAAATTTTTGGCGTTGTCCATGACAATCTCGTTTGGTACTCCGAATCTGCAGACAATGTTTTGCCGGAGGAACTTTTTACCGTAGGTGCTGAGATGTTTGTGACTCGCTTTAGCTTTGATCCATTTTGAGAAATATTCGACTACCACTATTGCGTAGTTATAATTTCCCTACGCCGTTGTGAGTTGGCCTACAATATCCATACACCACTTGCGAAGTGGGCGGATGGGCATGATTAACTATGATGGCTGCGATGGGGCCGAGTGCTTCCCCGATATTTTCCGGCAGGCTTCGCATGTTTTGACCGTGTCTTTTGCATCCGTTATCATGCTCGGGCCGGAAGAAACCCCGTCTTACTACCTTTGCTGCGAGGACGCGGGCGCCGATGTGTGAGCCGCAAGTTCCCGAGTGAATCTCACGGAGGAGTTGCTTTCCGTGCTCTTGGCTTAGGCACTTGAGGAGTGGGCTAGATATCCCGGATTTGTACAATTCCCCTTTCGGTATCCGGTAGCCTCGCGCCCTTTGCTGTAGCCTTAAGCTGTTCTACCTTCGATTCTAGTTGGTAATAGCCATTGATGAAGGCCATGAGAGGTGCTCTCCGGTCTTACGAGGCTATTGCTTGTACGAGCTTTGCTTCACCTTGCGTGCTTCGGGTTGATGGCTTTGTGATTACTTCGTAAAAGAAGTCGGCGGGCGGTGGTTGTCTTTTTGCTGCTGCTTTGGCCGGTGCGTCCGCCTCTTCATTGTTTTTCCATTCGTCGTACTCAACGTCAAATCCTTTGAAGAACTTGTTCATTCCTCTTACTTCAAGCGGTACTTCGCAAGTAAGAGTTCTCTTGTTTCGTAATCTTTGTGTACGTGGCTTGCGACTACCTTGAGTCCGTTTTCACCTTGTAGCTTTTCATGCCCAACGCCCCTACTTTTCTAAGCCCCAGCAGATCGCTTCTTACTCGCAACATTGTTTGCGCATCTGTCATCCTAGCTTTCAAATTCTAGTCCGGCCGCGTACCTCGGCTTTATACCCGAGGGCGAGGTGACTACCGAAGCAACACCGGCACCTATGGAGCCCTAGGCACCGTCGCATTGTATTATCCAGAATTTTTTCGTTAAAGGACCTTCGCCCGAGTATCCTGGTGCTGTCCGATCCGCCACGAAGTCTGCCAATACTTGTGACTTCGCTGCACTTCATCTTTCGAAGTCAATAACATGCTCGGACAACTCCATTGCTCACTTTCCGACTCGCTCGAGGCCTCTCTATTTCCAAAGATGTCGTTTAAGGGCCCGTTGGTGAGGACTCTGATTTTATGTGCTTCGATGTAATGCCTTAACTTTCCGGCCGCCATGACTACCGCATAGCATATTTTTTCCATCTCCGAGTAGAACAGCTTCGACCCCGCTAGTGCTACACCGACGAAGTATACCGAGTACTCGCTGAAAAAGCTCCTTTTCCTTTCTATTTTTGTCCATTATTGTTCTTATCCTTTTTTCCTATACTTGTTGACGCCGGTTTTTGACCAAGGGACCCATTGTCGGCGACTATAGGTCAAAGAGGGCCGGTGGGCGTAAGGCCGACGGCCGCTTGGGCGAGTAAAGGGCGCGTCCCTCCCGAGAATCGTGCGCGAACGCCAACAGAAGAGCATAACATTGATGGGCCCGGCCCACGTTGTAAAATTAGAAATAATAGTTTAATTTTGGAAGAGGATCCTAGTCGGTTAGGAAATCGGCCCGAAGAGGATCCGAGTAGGATTCTTTGTGCCGGGTATAAATTTGTACTCGGATGTAACCTCGTAAACTCGATTCACATCCAATACAACTTTCGGCGCATCGCCAAACTCTAATTTTCTCGTCAAGTCTACTGTTTTCGCGCGGGGATCTTCGGGGCTCCGGTCGACAACAAAGTCGGCTTGACAAGGTAATTATGTCGTCTAATTCTCGGCGCATTGTTCGTAATTAGACGGCTTAATTGCTAGTTATCCGACGACCGGATCTGTTTTCAACCGTCGTAGTGAGTATTGGCCGGGATGAGTCAAGTCAACCCGGTCCGGCTCGTGGTGGAGGTAGTTTGACTTGTCCCGCCTCCCCGTCCCAGCCTTTGCTCACAACGCCGATTGGCTTAGATCTGGTCGTTTGAGTCACGATAGCCGCTATGAGATTTCTTTTACATCTTAGCCGATTCGACCGTGCGGACTCGGTTGACGTGTCCTGTGTTTGCCTTTGCGATAGTTGACTTGTCCTAGGCGCATGCAGCCGATTGGATAGGATGTAGATTTACTTTCATAGTTAAGGCGTTTATGATTATGCTTGTCCCGAATCGGCCGAGCGTGCGCGGCCGTTAGACCTGGTCCAGTCGTGTGCCATCGCTTGACTTGTCCTGTTGGAGCGACCGGCCGATTCGGATCCGTGTGGTTGTATTTGTCTTATCGTTCTTTCGGAGTGTTTAGCCGATTGCTTATCACGTTCATTAGCTGTTTTATGTTCAATTAGCTAAATCTGTTTGAAACCGCCTTTGGACCCGAGTTATTAGTACGATTTCATTGATTATCATTATACATCTAGATATGATCTAATAACCCATTGTTATAATCAATGGCGGAATCGACCGAATGCCCGATCGGCCGATTTATCGCTCTAATTGAGGATTAAACCATCTTCTTGCTATCAAATTAATTACATCCCATTAATAATTACCTTGCTTACATTTTATTCGATAATGCATCCTCGTAAAGTCTTAATGATTTGATCGTTTACCGACGAAATCGGTTGCTAGCCACCGATCGCATGTTATAGCGTCGGCCGATTTCGTATAGTTTGTATCACAGTTCGTTTGCCTGGCATTTAATACATAAATGGATGGGCCGTGCTGCTCCTCGTCGATGGCCGATTTTGTCTATCTTACGCCGTAATCGGCCATGGCTGTACATCGGTCTATCTCGGGCCGATGATCCGGAATTTTACACCTTTTATTGTCTTTGTTGGTTTGCAGGAAAACCATCCGGCACGCACCAGCAGCACACGAGAATCGGCGAGCCGAGCCCGGTGGGACGTAAGCAACCAAGATCAAGATGTCGTACATGCAGGTTGTCGGGGAGGACGGAACACCAATGGTCGATGCCGAGAATCGACCGATTTTTGTTCCAGCTTCCTCTTAGGACGGATGGCAAAGGGCATGGAGAAGTTTCGATGACAACGAGGTTTCGGCCTCGGGGGAAGATGACGACAGAACAAAAGCTGCAGTACCAAGAGTACCTGGCCGAAGCAATGAAAAAGTACTTTCAAGCCCCGAAAGTGACACGCGGCGAGTGGCCACAAAAGGAGACATCCCTCGGATTCTCGCATCCGGAAGAACTAGACCAAATCAAAGCCCGTAGACCGCCGGATGCCAACCAACTCGATGATATGGTCAACTCGTCCGTTCATCGTGCCCTAATCAATCAATCAGGCGTGTTGACCAACACCATCGGAAATTTGATCAAGGACACAGCTTGATGGCAGATCGTTCATCGAAGGATATTCCGGACCTGCGTACACTCAGCCTTTTGGCACTCTTGTACGACCAATTCAGGGAGTTGGCCTCCGTAATACCACACCGCCGACAGGTTTCAGCCTCTGTACGGCATGCCACCTCACCTATGGCCTGGCAAGGACAATACAAAATGCAAGTACCAAGTACGACCCAGCCAGGCAAAGAGGATGACAAGTGGCCCCAAGAAGTCGGTAACGGAGGAGGGCGACAAACAAGATGTACAACAGCCGACTTCCGAATTAGGGGCAGCGACCAATGTGGCAGCGGTCCCGCAGATGGCACAAGCAGCCTAATTTCTTTTACGTACCAAATACCGGCCCGAATAGAATTGAGAACTCACCCACTATAGTACGGCCGATATCCGGTATTCCACAGCCTAACCGCATCGGCTGGGGACAGGGATTCATGATCGGACGGCCGATCCAATCGGCCATGAATTATGGAATCGCTCCGCGTACACCGTTCCCGGCCACCGGCACCGGGATTTCCGGAAACGGCCGCTTGATACACCCGACCGGGGGCAGCCCAACACAGCTTATATGACGGGGACCGGATCGGCGGCCGTTGAACCCAATGATATAAATAGCCTCATGGCTAAGATCGCCGATATGATGAAAGATCGGCTCGATTTGAAGCCTAAGGAGAAAAGTGCATTGTATCGGCGACCTTACCCCGATCGGATGGATTCCGTGGCTTTACCCAACAAGTATAAAATTCCCGAGTTTTCCAAGTTTTCCGGGCAAGATAACACATCAACTATGGAGCACATCGATCGGTATGACGCACAACTTGGTGAGGCATCTACTCAGGAGGCTTTGCGGGTTCGGCTATTCCCACTGTCATTGTCCGGATCGGCCTTTTCATGGTTTGCTTCGCTGTCACCTGGTTCTATTCGGAGTTGGGCCGATCCGGAGAAAAGGTTTCACTCGTACTTCTTCACGGGCATTACCGAGCTTAGTTTGTCCGATTTAATGGCAGTGAAACAGAAACCGGGGAATCGGTGGCTGATTATATACAAAGGTTCAGGACTCGAGGGGACGATGCTACAATCTGAACCCGACAGAGCAGCAGCTTGGCCGAGATCGCTTATGCGGGGCTATTCTCCAACATCAAAGAAAAGTTTACCCCACATGAGTTTGATGGGCCGGCACAACTGACACGTAGGGCGGTTGGCCAGGAAGAAAATCTCCACTCACCAAGAATCGGCGAGCCGAGCCGGTCCGTTGGGAGCACAGGACCCCGCATCGCCGGGGTTTCGGTGGACTCTCCGGACAACGGTGTGTTGGCGACTTTTGACGTCAACACACTTTTGGCACGCCAGATGGGATTTAATGCAGTTGAGTGGACTAATAATAAACGGCCGATATTTTCTCCGCATGTCAATCCTAAGGAGAGAAAATATGATTTTGATTTATCTAAGGCCGACGAGATATTTGATCAACTCGTCGCGGGAAAAGAAAATCCAGCTTTCACCTCATCACAAAATTCCTACGCCGGAGGAGTTGAAGAAAATGGCTAAGTGGTGCAAGTGGCATGGAAATTCACATCATAACACCGTTGATTGTTATGCTATGAGAGATGAGATCCGAAGGCAGCTTGACAAGTGGGGTATTGCGAGCAGCTGATGTAAAGAAGAAGATGAAAGTTGATGGGCACCCTTTCCCGGCTAATACGATGTACATCAATACCATCGGCGGTGGATCAGCTGGTTTCATACGCCGATATGAGAGGAAGAGGGAGAGGGAAGAAAGAGATCAGAGCGGCACGTGAACAGGAGTCTATCGGTCAAAGTCGCCAGCACAGTGCAAAGCATGGTCCGCCGAGAAGATTTTGACCCACACTCGGGATTGTCCTTTCTTTCGCATCGCTGGGACCGAAACATGAAGCTTCCATCTATCGAGAACTGCCCGCAGTGCACTAGCCGGGAAGAGTATCGTGATGTCGGGTCGTCAAGTTACCAGGGACGGCCGATTGGTCGCAACTATGAATCTCAACAATCGGCCCCCGTAAGAGCAATCGGCTATGATCACGGATATGATGAACGAAGATACGTAGTGCCAAAGAGAACCTCCGTTCACGAACGATCGGGGCCAATCAATGATGAAGAAGAGTATGATTACCAATACCATGAAGATTCGGGAGATGATCAAACCGAGAACGAAGGACAAGCAGTGCCCTGCTGGTTTGCTCAAAGAAACCCAAAAGAGGAGGCTTCAAAGAATGCGTTGTCGGGAAATCAAGGGTGGACGGCATTACGGAGATGACCAAGATGATGAGTCCAAACCCAAGAAGGAATGGAGGCCGAAAGTGCAGTCTCAAGTGGTCCGGCCGAAGCCGCGGTGAATATGATATCCATGATGCCCAGGATTGTCTGGATCAGCCCGATGAAAATTCGGTCGAAGAGGAACCAGCTTGGGGAGACTTCGGAGATTCTCGTGGACGCCGGAGTCGGCGGTATTTGATAAGCCGCTCAACTCGATCATTTGCATCTCAAGGCATTGTACATTAGCGGCTACGTCAATGGGTCACCAATGAGGAAAATGTTGGTCGACGGAGGGGCAGCGGTCAATGTCATGCCGATTACTACATACCGCAAGCTCGGGAAGACGCCGTAAGAAATGATGAGGGCTAATCCGACGCTCAAGGATTACAGCGGGAGAAGTCAAGATGTGCGTGGGGCCGCAATAATGGAAATCACCGTGGGCAGCAAAACTATACCCACCACTTTTTTCATCATCGACGGAAAGGTGCATACACAACTTTGTTGGGGAGAGACCGGATTCATGCTAACCGTTGCATCCCATCAACCATGCACCAGTTGTTTGATTCAATGGGTCGGCAACAAGGTCGAAATCGTACGGCCGATAAATCTGTAACCATTGCAACCGCCGATTTCGAATTTGCCTGGTCTAGAGAGCCTCGCCTTGTTTATCGGGCACGTATTGGGATGCGGAGGCCATAAACATCACCGACGACGGAGTTATTGTGACCGGGGGTCGGTACTCCCGGCCGCTCCGATGGGCCCCACAGAGAATTGACTGGACAATCGGCCGATCGATACATGCACCGAGGATATGATGAATCGGCCGATTGACGAACCGTAAGACGGAAAATTAGGCCACGGTTTTGTGTCGACCGACGAGTTAGAAGAAGTAGATATAGGGGATGGAGACAAGCCTCGGCCGACATATATTAGCAAGAAATTGTGTAAAGAAGTAAGAGATGAATTAGTGGCCTTGTTGAAAGAATATAAAGATTGTTTTGCTTGGGATTATAGCGAGATGCCCGGACTCACCCGATCGATTGTTGAACATCGGTTGCCCACCAAGCCCTGGATATCGGCCATATAAGCGGGGGCTCGGAAAATTGACCCTAGGTATTATGAAGCCGTCAAAGAAGAGATTATCGGATTATATGAGGTCGGCTTCATTAGGCCATGCCGATATGCGGAGTGGGTTTCCAAGATTGTGCCTGGTGGAAAAGAAGAATGGAAAGATGCGAGTTTGCATTGACTTCGAAATTTGAATAAGGCAACTCCGAAAGATGAGTACCCAATGCCAAACGCCGATTTGTTAGTTGATGCGGCCGCCGGCAACAAAATTTTGAGCTTTATGGATGGAAATGCTGGGTACAATCAGATTTTTATGGCCGAAGAAGATATATCGAAGACAGCTGCTCGGATGCTCCGGAGCGTTGGGACTATATGAGTGGGTTGTCATGACCTTCGGACTAAAAAATGCTGGTGCTACATATCGTAGGGCCATGAATTTTATATATCACGATTTAATCGGCCGGTTGGTGGAAATTTATATTGATGATGTCATGGTAAAATCAAGATCGGTTGGGAGTCATGTGGCTGATCTCGGAGAAGTGTTGAAGAGGACAAGACAATACGGCTCGAAGATGAACCCGCTCAAGTGTGCGTTTGGCGTCTCCACTGGACAATTTCCGGGGTTTATTGTGCATGAAAAGGGAATTGAAGTCGGCCCTAAGAGTATTGATTCTATCAAAAAGTTGGAACCGCCGACGAACAAGACGAAGCTCCGACTCCCGATCGGCAAGATTAATTTTATTAGGCGATTTATTTCAAACTTGTCCGGTCGACTTGATGTGTTTACGCCGTTGTTGAAACTCAAAGCCAATCAAGAATTTCGGTGGGAGCCGATCCATCAAAAGGCTTTAGAAGATATCAAGAAGTATTTGGTGTCCCCACCGGTGATGGTTCCGCCAAAGCCAGGCACACCCTTTAAGTTATATTTATCGGCCGATGATAGGTGCATCGGCTCAAGCATTGACTCAAGAACAAGAGGGAAAAGAGCGGGTCATATTTTATCTCACCCGCAAATTAATTGACGCAGTAAACACTGGTATCCGCAGGTGGAAAGGTTATGTCTCTATCTCGTATTTTTCCCGCACAAAATTAAGGCATTATCTCGTTGGCCGAAGAGTGTACCGTTGTCCGCCGTGCCGATGTCGTAAAATATATGCTATCGGCTCCGGTCCCCAAAGGCCGGTTGGGCAAGTGGATGTTGGCAATTGCGGAGTTTGATTTAGGCTATGAATCGGCCAAAGCAAGTAAAAGCACAAGTATTGGCTGATTTAATAGTGCAACACGGTGAACACTCGGCCGTATACGTTGAACCAGATGCCATGGACTGGTATTCTTTGATGGTTCAATTTGCAAGGAGGGAAGTGGAATCGGCTTGGTTGTTGTGTCGCCTCGGGGGCAATACGTGGATACTCTATTACAGTAGAGGCGCACACCAACAACCAAGTCGAATACGAGGCAAGTATTAAAAGGACTGGAATTACTCATCGATGCCGGGCTGATTTTGTGGAAATTTTCGGCGATTCCTTGTTGATTGTGAGTCACCTGGCCGATGAGTATGAGTGTAAAGATGAAATATTGTTGCAATATCATAGAAAGTGCCGTAAGTTAATGAAAAGGTTCAAGTGTGTTAAAGTCAGCCATATACCAAGAGAGCAGAACTTTGAAGCAAATAACTTGGCTCAGCTTAGCATCCGGATATCGGCTCGCCGAAAACAAACTTAGAGATAGCTGATATTGAAGAAGCCGATTGGCGTACGGAAATTCGAAATTTTTTGAGCGATCCATCCCAACCTACAGATAAGAAGATAAGATATAAAGCTTTGAAGTATGTTCTGTTGGATGATCAATTATTTTTCAAGACAATTGATGGGGTGCTTCTCAAGTGTATTGATGACACCGAGGCCAAAGTGGTAATGAGCGAAGTGCATGATGGGATTTGCGGAACGCATCAATCGGCCCATAAAATGAAGTGGCTGCTAAGGCGAGCTGGTTATTACCGGCCGACAATGTTGGCCGATTGTTTTAAATATTATAAAAGTTGCCAAGATTGCCGTAAATTCGGACCTATACAGCAGGGCGCTCGCGTCGCCTATGAATCCAAGAATCAAACCTTGGCCGTTCGTAGGCCGGGCCATGGATATGATCGGCCGATAAATCCAGACATCAAGCAAAGGACATCAATACATATTAGTAGCTACAGATTATTTCACGAAGTGGGTTGAAGCGGCACCCTATCGCAAAGTTTCGACGACCGACGTGATAACGTTTGTTAAAGAGCATATCATTTATAGGTTTGGGATTCCGTAAACAATCACGACAGATCAAGGATCAGTATTCACGTCTGACGAATTTCAATCTTTTGTCGATGAGATGGGAATTAAGTTGATTAATTCGTCGCCGTATTATGCCCAAGCCAATGGCCAAGTCGAAGTGGCAAATAAGAGTCTCGATCAAGTTAATCAAGCGGAAAATACAAGAGTATCCTCGTAAGTGGCATATGAAATTGATGGACGCTTTGTGGGATTATCGTATGTCACGGCATGGGGCCATGCAAGTTGCGCCGTATCAGCCGGTATATGGGCACGAAGCCGCATCGCCATGGGAGACAGCTATCGGCTCCGTAAGGATTGAGTTGCAACAAAAGCTTTCGCCGATCAAGTACTACGGATTGATGATGGATGAATTAGAAGATGTAGTACAAAATCGGCTGGATGCATTGGAAAAAATAGAGCAGAATAAGGCGAGGGTCGCCCGCCATTATGATAAGAAGGTTGTGCAGAAACAGTTTAAAGAGGGCGATTTGGTCCGGAAGCTTAGGATGCCAATCGGCGTGAAGGACAATCGGTTTGGTAAATGGTCGCCTAATTGGGAAGGACCTTATTTGATTAGCCGATCGGCACCGGGTAATGCATATATTTTGAAAGAGTTAGAAGGGGAAGAATTCGGCCGAGCACTTAATGGAAAGTATTTGAAGCAAGTATTATCCTAGTATTTGGATCAACTCATAGTGTTCGGCCTAAAAGAGACTACAGCCGATGTCGATGCACATCGCTTTGAGACGGCCGATACCGAGAGTATCGCCCTTAGCCCAAAAATATGAAAGTAAAACAGAGGGAGTCACCGATAAATTAGTCGATGTTTAAACATCGCTTCGTATGGCCGATATTATGGTATATCGCCCTTAGTGCAAAAAATATTCGCAACAGATTTTGTTCAAAAATCCTATTACACCTAGGCATAATCGACCGCCTCAAGCACGGGACAAGAAGTCTTGGACGGCAGATAGTGCGCGGGCCAAGCATGGAGTCGAGTTTAGCCATGACCAACAGGTCATCCTCGATGGGGCCGACATCGCCGTGCGCCGCGGCGACCACCTTCTCGGCCGTTTGAATTGCTTCGTCCGTCGTCTTTTGTTGAGCCGCCACGTCGCCCGACAACCGTGCAATGGTGGCTTCCAAGGCCGCCGCCGCCTCCTCCTTGAGAGCGCCGATGCTCTCAAATCGGCAATCTCCCGGTTGATTACCCGCAGCTCATCCCGCCGATTTGAGAGTTGCTCTTGCATCTCCCGGGTCTTCCGGGCCTCCGCCTCGAGCGCTTGATGGAGTTCTCGGCGAGTAACGCAGCTTGCCGCCGCTCCGCGTGGCGAGCCGTACGCCGTCGGGCACGGATGAAGTCCAGCTTGCCGCACTCCATGTATGCCACGCGATGCGAGCATCGCGCACATCGACCGGGAGCTCAGTCCGGACCTCCAAGTATCGGGCCCTTATGGGGTGAGCGTCGGCCACCAAGCAGCCGACCGAAGAGGCCTCGAGCCTGCGCGCGATTTCGTTCATGGTGGTAAGACCAGTAGGAAGATACCAAAATCGGCGCAGGCGAGGGAAGCTAAGCGCCCGAAATACCAAGAAAAGTAAAATGAAGTTAATAATCGTAGGCAAATCAAAAAAAATAAAAGGAGATAGTAAAAACAAACCCGCGAAGCGTCGATGCGGAGCGGCCGGACGTCTATCGGCCGTGCCATTGAACCTACAGGTTCGTGTGTTCCAATCAGCTCTCGGCCGGCCGATTCCCTTTCACCGACGGCATCTTCGGAGGCGGCATCGCTGCCTACAGGAGAAGCCGCGGGCGGCTCCCGACCGACCGATTCTTCGTCGGCAGCGGTGCCTTTGGGAGAAGCCGTGGGCGACACACGGCCGCCTTGTTCGGCTTCAGCGGCGACCTCAGGAGACGCAGGCCGATCCAAGCGAGTTGAGCTCTCCGTAAGATTTGGATCGGCCCGGCTTGGTACGACCGCCGATTCCGGAGCTACGGGGTCGGCCTTTCGTGTGTCGGCGTCCCGGCCCGTGGAGGAGTTGATAGGCGGATCGGCCTATCGGGCGTTGGTGTCCGGCCCGAGGAGGAAGAACCGCCGATTCCCGCAAAGAACTCGTAGTTAGACAAGTATGCAAAGTGAAAAGGGAATCGGCGATCATGCAATAATTACCCGGCGCAGCGGTGATGGTTCATCGAAGTAGTCCGGCTCGGACGGGCGCACAGAGCCGCTTTAGCAGCCGCGCGGTGTCGCTTCGGGGCTTGAGTCGGCCCCGCAGCTGGCACATTAGCCTTCCTCTTTTCGAGGGCGGCTGTTTTAGTCTTGGCCTTGCGGGCAGCCGGTGCCCTCGACTCATCGCCGCGAAAGCTTGGGCAGGAGTGCGATCGGTGAAGCCGATATTTGGAACAATTGGGCTCGGCATTAGGTATGCAATCGGCCGGCCACCGATGCTCCGGGTCGGCGGCTCCTCCGTGTCCGATCGAAAAGGAATATACAAGGGTGAGCATTTGGAGTGGCCGATTTCATTTTATAAAATCGGCCTTACAGTAAATAAATCGGCTACACGTACCTCGGCGAAAGCTTCGCTCAGGACTAAGCCGGAGAAGAAGGAAGCAGTGTTCCGGCCGCGGAGGTGCCGATTCCACTCGCCCCACCAGCGGTCAAAGAGGCGGGTACTCCGGGCGCCGGGGAAAATCCGGCTAAGTCGCCGGTGACGACATCGGCGGTAAGGCCGACAAGCCAATTCCACCGAATGGCGTTGTCGACGTTAGCCCGCGCCTTTATTTGCCCCACATAGAAGAGGTCGGGGGCAACCGGCCAAAGCCGAGTTGGCGGGCCGCCACCGACGGGTGGTAGAACTCATAGGAGCAGAAAGCTTTGCTCCCAAGCAATGAGTCCCGTCGGCAGCAGACAGGGCGGAGGCAGGTGGTGAAGATCTTGACCGCCTCCCCGTCGGCCGTTGGGAAGGTGGGATCGATCGGAAAAGGAGTGTCATACCCCTTCTCGAAGAAATCGATGTACGGGTACCAATCCGTACTTTCGTTGTTGAGGCCCTTGTAGAGGGCGGCGAACCAATATGCCAGGTTGTCATCCGACATAGCCGCCCCGGTGCCATGGATAACGCTTCCCCGAAAGAAATGCACCGGCTGAATCCGGGCGTGGCCGATTCGGCGTAGTTGCCGGAAAGGTGAGCGCACTAAGGTCTAGATCGATGGTCTTGGTGGTATGAAGGGACAACCACATTTGGATAAACCACCAAGGGCCACCCAAGTTCTTGATCGATCGGCCGGAGCGCAACTCCACCGAAGCATGGTGAAGAAGGAGGTACGCCGACCCCGTAAGATACTTGCCCATGGGAAGGGCCCGGCCGTCGGCTAGTACATCGGCCATCGGCGAGAAATTGTTTGTAGGGCTCACGCCGACCCCACGGAAGAAGAAGTGGTCAAGCCACATGTTGAGGAAGGCAACGTGCTCGCGGCGATCGACCGTGCCGTGCCCCTTATTGTAGGTCCGGATGTAGACCTTCCAACCCCCGGTGTCCTTAGGGTTGATCCGATGGGAGGACTTAATGCGGATGGCATTTGGAGTGGCCTCCGCCGTGATATTCAAATCGGCCAACATGACCGTATCCAGGAGGGTCATGGTAGCCGGCCGTGGCCGAACATGAAGCAGTTCAGGGCATCCGACCGTAGATAAGAAGCCGCCGCCAGCAACGGTTCGTTCTTGTGGTGATCGGCCGCAGAGAGTTTGATGGCGTGGGCGATGCCGATATCGGCCCAACCTTGCGGATGGACGGCCGATACCCGATTATACCAATCGCGCCATCCAAAGAACGGGAGTCGGCCATGACCGAAAGCCGTTGGCCCACTCGGCCGATAAAGGAGATTGTTGCCGAAACGGAACCCGGTTCGTTTCGGCACGTATGAGATCCGTGGGGTCGGGATCGCCCATGGGGCCCAAAAAGAAGTGAGTTGGGATGTTGGATGGGATGACGACTTGGTTCCGGATCTCCTAAAAACAAGGAATAGGGCTAAAATAAGAAACGGAACGGAAAGAAGATAGATTGTGAAAATGAACAAGAACAAGAACGCGAAGAAAGATTGCAAAGGTAGAAAAGAGGGGTGCTCGAATGTACATTACCTCCGAACGGCGTTGGTGGTGGCGACGACGCGGTGCCGGCGGCGGCCGCAGCAGCAGAAGCAACAGCAGGATTCATGGTCACCGGGAGAGAAAACGACGGCGGCGCGGTGGGAGGTTGGAAGGGCTCGAAAAGGCAAAAGTCGCTAGAACAGGGGAAGATGAAAGCTAAGGAGAAGAAACAGATGGGAATGACCGGGGGTGACCCCGGGTTTTATGGAGAGGTGACGGGCAAGAAACCGGCGCAAAGAAAAGAGGATAAATCGGTCCGACGCATGCGTTGCATACCCCGCACCGGGGGACATGTGTTGACGCCGGTTTTTGACCAAGGGACCCATTGTCGGCGACTATAGGTCAAAGAGGGCCGGTGGGCGTAAGGCCGACGGCCGCTTGGGCGAGTAAAGGGCGCGTCCCTCCCGAGAATCGTGCGCGAACGCCAACGTAAGAGCATAACATTGATGGGCCCGGCCCACGTTGTAAAATTAGAAATAATAGTTTAATTTTGGAAGAGGATCCTAGTCGGTTAGGAAATCGGCCCGAAGAGGATCCGAGTAGGATTCTTTGTGCCGGGTATAAATTTGTACTCGGATGTAACCCGTAAACTCGATTCACATCCAATACAACTTTCGGCGCATCGCCAAACCCTAATTTTCTCGTCAAGTCTACTGTTTCGCGTGGGGATCTTCGGGCTCCGGCCGACAACAAAGTCGGCTTGACAAGGTAATTATGTCGTCTAATTCTCGGCGCATTGTTCGTAATTAGACGGCTTAATTGCTAGTTATCCGACGACCGGATCTGTTTTCAACCGTCGTAGTGAGTATCGGCCGGATGAGTCAAGTCGACCCGGTCCGGCTCGTGGTGGAGGTAGTTTGACTTGTCCCGCTCCCCGTCCCAGCCTTTGCTCACAACGCCGATTGGCTTAGATCCGGTCGTTCGAGTCACGTAGCCGCTATGAGATTTCTTTTACATCTTAGCCGATTCGATCGTGCGGACTCGGCTTGACGTGTCCCGTGTTTGCCTTTGCGATAGTTGACTTGTCCTAGGCGCATGCAGCCGATTGGATAGGATGTAGATTTACTTTCATAGTTAAGGCGTTTATGATTATGCTTGTCCCGAATCGGCCGTGCGTGCGCGGCCGTTAGACCTGGTCCGACCGTGTGCCATCGCTTGACTTGTCCCGTTGGAGCGATCGGCCGATTCGGATCTCGTGTGGTTGTATTTGTCTTACTCGTTCTTTCGGAGTGTTTAGCCGATTGCTTATCACGTTCATTAGCTGTTTTATGTTCAATTAGCTAAATCTGTTTGAAACCGCCTTTGGACCCGAGTTATTAGTACGATTTCATTGATTATCATTATACATCTAGATATGATCTAATAACCCATTGTTATAATCAATGGCGGAATCGACCGAATGCCTGATCGGCCGATTTATCGCCCTAATTGAGGATTAAACCATCTTCTTGCTATCAAATTAATTACATCCCATTAATAATTACCTTGCTTACATTTTATTCGATAATGCATCCCCGCAAAGTCTTAATGATTTGATCGTTTATCGACGAAATCGGCTGCTAGCCACCGATCGCATGTTATAGCGTCGACCGATTTCGTATAGTTTGTATCACAGTTCGTTTGCCTGGCATTTAATACATAAATGGATGGGCCGTGCTGCTCCTCGTCGATGGCCGATTTTGTCTATCTTACGCCAGAATCGGCCATGGCTGTACATCGGTCTATCCGGGCCGATGATCCGGAATTTTACACCTTTTATTGTCTTTGTTGGTTTGCAGGAAAACCATCCGGCACGCACCAGCGCACACGAGAATCGGCGAGCCGAGCCCGGTGGGACGGAAGCAACCAAGATCAAGATGTCGTACATGCAGGCTGTCGGGGAGGACGGAACACCAATGGTCGATGCTGAGAATCGACCGATTTTTGTTCCAGTTCCTCTTAGGACGGATGGCAAAGGGCATGGAGAAGTTTCGATGACAACGAGGTTTCGGCCCGGGGGAAGATGACGACAGAACAAAAGCTGCAGTACCAAGAGTACCTGGCCGAAGCAATGAAAAAGTACTTTCAAGCCCCGAAAGTGACACGCGGCGAGTGGCCACAAAAGGAGACATCCCTCGGATTCTCGCATCCGGAAGAACTAGACCAAATCAAAGCCCGAGACTGCCGGATGCCAACCAACTCGGTGATATGGTCAACTCGTCCGTTCATCGGGCCCTAATCAATCAATCGGGCGTGTTGACCAACACCATCGGAAATTTGATCAAGGACACGGTTGATGGCGAGCTCGTTCATCGAAGGATATTCCGGACCTGCGTACACTCAGCCTTTTGGCACTCTTGTACGACCAATTCGGGGAGTTGGCCTCCGGAATACCACACCGCCAGCAGGGTTTCAGCCCCGTACGGCATGCCACCTCACCTATGGCCTGGCAAGGACAATACAAAATGCAAGTACCGAGTACGACCCAGCCAGGCAAAGAGGATGACAGTGGCCCTAAGAAGTCGGTAACGGAGGAGGGCGACAAACAAGATGTACAACAGCCGACTTCGAATTAGGGGCAGCGACCAATGTGGCAGCGGTCCCGCAGATGGCACAGACAGCCTAATTTCTTTTACGTACCAAATACCGGCCCGAGTAGAATTGAGAACTCACCCACTATAGTACGGCCGATATCCGGTATTCCACGACCAACCGCATCGGGCTGGGGACAGGGATTCATGATCGGACGGCCGATCCAATCGGCCATGAATTATGGAATCGCTCCGCGATACATCGTTCCCGCTACGGCACTCGGGATTTCGGAAACGGCCGGTTGATACACCCGACCGGGGGCAGCCCAACACAGCTTATATGACGGGGACCGGATCGGCGGCTGTTGAACCCAATGATATAAATAGCCTCATGGCTAAGATCGCCGATATGATGAAAGATCGGTTCGATTTGAAGCCTAAGGAGAAAAGTGCATTGTATCGGCGACCTTACCCCGACTGGATGGATTCCGTGGCTTTACCCAACAAGTATAAAATTCCTGAGTTTTCCAAGTTTTCCGGGCAAGATAACACATCAACTATGGAGCACATCGGTCGGTATGACGCACAACTTGGTGAGGCATCTACTCGGGAGGCTTTGCGGGTTCGGCTATTCCCATTGTCATTGTCCGGATCGGCCTTTTCATGGTTTGCTTCGCTGTCACCTGGTTCTATTCGGAGTTGGGCCGATCCGGAGAAAAGGTTTCACTCGTACTTCTTCACGGGCATTACCGAGCTTAGTTTGTCCGATTTAATGGCAGTGAAACAGAAAGCTGGGGAATCGGTGGCTGATTATATACAAAGGTTCGGGACTCGAGGGGACGATGCTACAATCCGAACTCGACAGAGCAGACGGTTGGCCGAGATCGCTTATGCGGGGCTATTCTCCAACATCAAAGAAAAGTTTACCCCACATGAGTTTGATGGGCTGGCACAGCTGACACGTAGGGCGGTTGGCCGGGAAGAAAATCTCCGACTCACCAAGAATCGGCGAGCCGAGCCGGTCCGTTGGGAGCACAGGACCTCGCATCGGCCGGGGTTTCGGTGGACTCTCCGGACAACGGTGTGTTGGCGACTTTTGACGTCAACACACTTTTGGCACGCCAGATGGGATTTAATGCAGTTGAGTGGACTAATAATAAACGGCCGATATTTTCTCCGCATGTCAATCCTAAGGAGAGAAAATATGATTTTGATTTATCTAAGGCCGACGAGATATTTGATCAGCTGCTGCGGGAAAAGAAAATCCAGCTTTCACCTCATCACAAAATTCCTACGCCGGAGGAGTTGAAGAAAATGGCTAAGTGGTGCAAGTGGCATGGAAATTCACATCATAACACCGTTGATTGTTATGCTATGAGAGATGAGATCCGGAAGGCGGTTGACGAGTGGGGTATTGCGAGCAGCTGATGTAAAGAAGAAGATGAAAGTTGATGGGCACCCTTTCCGGCTAATACGATGTACATCAATACCATCGGCGGTGGATCAGCTGGTTTCATACGCCGATATGAGAGGAAGAGGGAGAGGGAAGAAAGAGATCAGGCGGCACGTGAACAGGAGTCTATCGGTCAAAGTCGGCAGTACGGGCAAAGCATGGTCCGCCGAGAAGATTTTGACCCACACCGGGATTGTCCTTTCTTTCGATCTGCTTGGGACCGAAACATGAAGCTTCCATCTATCGAGAACTGCCCGAGTGCACTAGCCGGGAAGAGTATCGTGATGTCGGGTCGTCAAGTTACCGGGGACGGCCGATTGGTCGCAACTATGAATCTCAACAATCGGCCCCCGGAAGAGCGATCGGCTATGATCACGGATATGATGAACGAAGATACGTAGTGCCAAAGAGAACCTCCGTTCACGAACGAGTAGGGCCAATCAATGATGAAGAAGAGTATGATTACCAATACCATGAAGATTCGGGAGATGATCAAACCGAGAACGAAGGACGAGTGGTGCCCGGTGGTTTGCTCGACAAAACCCAAAAGAGGAGGCTTCAAAGAATGCGTTGTCGGGAAATCAAGGGTGGACGGCATTACGGAGATGACCAAGATGATGAGTCCAAACCCAAGAAGGAATGGAGGCCGAAAGTGCGGTCTCAAGTGGTCCGGGCTGAAGCCGCGGTGAATATGATATCCATGATGCCCAGGATTGTCGGATCAGCCGATGAAAATTCGGCTGAAGAGGAACCGATTGGGGAGACTTCGAGAGATTCCGTGGACGCCGGAGTCGGCAGTATTTGATAAGCCGATCAACTCCGATCATTTGCATCTCAAGGCATTGTACATTAGCGGCTACGTCAATGGGTCGAGGGGGCTGCATTGTACACTTCTTTGATGGATCGAGGGGCTGCATACTTGTTATTGCTTTTACTTTTTCCGAGTTAGCTTCGATTCCTTTTGGACGCCGAAAATGCATTTTTCCGGGTTCAGCTTTAGCTTTGCTGCTCTCGGGTTAGCGAAGGTTTTTGCGAGGTCATCGGTGTGATCTTCTCTTTTTTTGCTTGTGACTACTACGTCGTCCACGTACGCATGGAAGTTCCTTCCGATTTGTGATTCGAAGACTCTTCAACAAAAAGTTAGGCCTCGCATTCTTGAGCCCTTCGGCATTCCGATGAAACAGTAGGTTTCGAACGGAGTGATGAAGCTTGCTTTCTCTTCGTCTTCTGTCTTGAGCTAGACTTGGTGGTATACTGAAAAGCAGATCCGAGTAGTGAGAGCATCTCATTTCTGCGGCGAGCATCGACCACCTTGTCTATTCCAGGCGATGGGAAGTCGTCTTTGGGGAAAGACTTGTTTAGGTCCGTGAAGTCTATGCACATTCTCCACTTTCCACTTTCTTCTTTACCATGACCACGTTTGCCGATCACTTTGGGTATTTTGCTTCTCTTATTACTTGAGCGTCCAGCGAGTCTCGTACTTCGGCTTTCGCGGCCTCCACCTTTTCTTCCGAAATTTTCTTATCTTTCGCTTTTTCGGCTTTGCGGATGGGTCGATTTCTAGCTTGTGCTCTATCACCTCTCTGCTTACCCCTTCGACGTCTCGAGATGACCATGCGAAGGCATCTTTGTTTTTGAGCGAGAAGCGAAGGAGTCTTCTCTCTTCGCTTAGCGTCAGGCCGGTTCCTATGATTACTCGGCTGTCCGTGTACCATTTTGTCCAGGAGTACTGATTTTGTTTCTTCGTCCGGCGAGGATTGGTATTGCTTCCCTGTCTGCGTTCTTTCTTTCCACCTTCGCGCTCTTCTTGTCCTGCTCCTTCTTGATCTTTCTTTCTTCCTCCTCGACTTCGACCTCTATGGGCGGGGAGTCGGTGGCGCCGATGTTTGCCGCTTCTAGGCTGAAAGCTCTCTCTATTGCTCTTGCTAGCTGCTGGTCTCCTGTCATCGTGATGACTCCGCCTTTTGCGGGTATTTTCATGTGAAGGTATAGGCCATGGATCACCGCTTCGAACTTGTTTATTGTTGTTCTCCCTAAGATGGCAAGGTATGGATATGTGAGATCTATGATCTGAAATGTTACGAGCTCGATCCTGGAGTTGCAACTGTTACCGAAGGATACTAGAAATGTGACTTCGCCTAGCGGTAGTATCCTTTTGCTGCCGAGGCCATAGAGGCTCGGACAAGAGTGCTTCGAGGCTTTCATCTTCGAAACCTTATCTTTCCGAAGGGACAATTGCATGGATGCCCCTCTTTTCAACCCTAACTATGAATTTACCCCTCTTTTTTCAACTTTGCATGGTTGCTCTTATTCCGTTAGATTGAAAGTTTCATTTGCTTCCGTTAAAATAGAAGCGTGATTTTTTTTTTAAAAAAAAAATTACGATGCGGAATTGACCCCTTTACCCCTGCCCCTTTACGGTAGCAATCGGCTCGGGTCAAAGGTGTGAATGGCTGTCTTCTCCCGGCCGAACCTAACCCTAAGGCGACGGAGGCACGAGCGGCCGTGGCGGGCGCGGGGTCCGAGGCGGGCGTGACGCGGTCTTGGAGAGGGGCGACGCGCGGCAGCAGCGAGCAGGTGCGCGCGCAGCCGGCGAGCGCAGCTGCAGCGGTTGGCGCGGAGCGCTGGAACAGGTGACGCGCGGCTGCAGTCGGGAGGCGCGAGTGCGCAAACTGCGGCCGGGAGATGCGCTGCGGCAGCGAGCACGGGCTGCAGCTGGGAGGCGCGTGGGCGGCGGCGCGTGAGCTCTAGTAAGGCGGCGCGTGCGGCTAGAGAAGGCCGGCGAGCATGGCTGGAGCAGGGTCGTCCCCCAAAAATCAAGGGCCCACAATTTGGATGGTAACTGCTAATTAGTTACGGCATCATTAACTCGCTGCCTATGCAAAATGGAGACACTACAAATCCATTCCATGGACCATTCGACTTTGATCCTTGCGCTTAAGGCCCAAACCCTTTTCCTTTCCTATACATGGCTATTAGTTCAGCTTATATATCAAATTTAAATCATTGTTAAAAGTAAGTCAATATTGTTCAAGTATATTTGAATTCTTGTCTTAACTAAAATTTAATTCCAATACAAATACATGTTCTATTTTAAAATAGGGGTAATGGTGCAAACTGTTGACAAAAAGAGGGGCAATGGTGCAAGGGAAAAATCGTCTTTGACTTTCTAATTTAACACCGTTAAGCCCTTGTGACGGAATAGGGGTAAATCAAACCTTCAGATTTAAAAAACATGGGCAATCATGCAAAGTTGAAAAAAGAGGGGTAAAAATAGAGTTAGAGATGAAAGTAAGGGCAACAATGCAATTGCCCCCTTTACGAATGTGTCGTAGAATGTTACATCGATTTGACTGCCATTGTCAACCGAGTACTCGCTGATTTGCCAGCTGTCGATGTTTTCTTCGATGACGAACGCATCCGTGTGTGGGTAACTTTTGGTGTCCAAGTCCGCTTCGGAGAAGCTTATTGGGACGCTTCTCCGAGGTTGACTTCGTTGTGCTCTGTTTGTTTCTATCTTTGTCTCGTGATGGAGAAGGAGGACGCAAAGGTGCTTGGACATTGTGCTTCTGGTCTTTCCGGTTGCCGAATCTGCTCTTCGCTGAATTGAGTGGCTCTAGTTTGCGTGGTTCGGACATCGTGAGCTTGAATCTCGAGCTCATGCACGGTGGACGCCAATGTTGGTGTGCTAAGCAGCGAGGGTAATGCCCACTTAACACACCGAACACAAGAAATGGGAAACATGAGGTATGAAAGAATAGAATGGCAAGACATCAATTCTTAGAATAAGCGAAGTTAACTTGCTGATTACATGTGTGTTTATAGATGACCCTTGGGCTCCCTTTATAGTCCAGGGAGCCATATTTTAAAGGACCATTCTACCTCTAACCAACCGCCTCAACCCTACCGTGAGGCGGTAACTCTCGAGGGCACTCCGGGAAAGCCGGCCGAAACCGCGTTACTCGCGGCTTATCCGGCTGCTTAGCCGGGATGCACTCCGTCCTTTGCATCGCCTCGCTCCGATGCTCTGCTCCGGCGCTGCTTCGCCTCGCCGGATGATAGCTTCGCGGGTCACGGGCCTTCGGGCCTGGGGCATGGCTCCGTCCTTGGGCTTCCCCGGGCTTCGCCCCGTGATACCTCCTTCGCTTCGGGAACCTCGCGTCATTCGGCGACACCGTGCGTACTGTTCGAAGATAAACATTGGCGTTAGTGTGAGAAGTGTGTATCGGGGGCCCTAGGCGTTTTCTCCGCGCGAAGCCCAGCTTGCGTCAGAGCCCCCACCCATGTACGCCCATGTTACGCGTACACGTTTCGGAAAAAAATGACATCTTATATAGTTTAACGCTGCATGTTTTGATTTGATACGGAAAAAGCTTTGTTGTTTTCTCGTTATGCTACGTATCAATGGACAAAAGTTAGCTTGCCGTAATTAGGAGTCCTGCATCAAAAGAGTTGACGTAAAGATTTGGGACTCGAAAAAATCTTGAGTCCTATAATGTGGCATGATGCTTTTAGCTTCAGCTTGCCTTATGAGTTCCTGCTTCAATCATATCCAAACGGCACGCGGAAGTTGGAGTAGCAGCTTTATTCATTATCTTCATCTTCTTTCCGCTCTCGTATCGGACGAGAGGACGACGATCTTGGTTGTCGGGTCGATCCGAGAGAATTCTAGGGTGAAAGTGTCGAGGAGTATTGCGGCGACGCTATGTATCAAGCCCATGCATAGGGAGCCGTCGTCGAGGCGGCCGGTGATGTGGGCTAGGGTGAAGTGGCCGAGGTCGCTCCTTAGCACGGCAAGCCCACGCCGGCGCTGCCGGGCTCACCGGTGGTGCGCGGACCTGCGGGTGCATGATCCCCTAGTAGCGGCGCGCGACGGGTAGTAGACTTGTAGACGACGAGGTCGGGGAAGACGACGGGCTCGGATAGAGAAAGGTGTATTATGATGTAAGTCTCAAGTAAATTATGAAAACTAGATAAGTGTAGGATTTTATTTTATTGTGGTCAATAGAAATTTCTTATGAACTTGGGTGAATAAGATTATGTAAAATAAGTTATACCATAGCAACGCAGGAATATTTTGCTAGTCTCTCTCTACTTGTTAATAAATCCGGGGAAAATTACATACCGTACGCCCAAACCATCGATACGCTAGGGAACATGTATCCGTGTCGGACACATGGACGTACACGGATACGTCCTAGATACGCTAACGATACGTACGTGAGGAGTATCCCGAAAATAGGAGAAAAATAAATTTCAGATACAGCTGTGAGCTCGTGAGATGTATTGAGGTCAATTGTGATTCGACCCAAATGAACCCGTTGCTAGCCTTCGCGTTGCTGCGTACATGTATATGGAGTCATGGACTCATCGTCTTGTTGGGTGCCGCCGCCGCCCGAGAAAATATTGATGTCCATCTCACCATCCTTCGATAGTCGGGGCAATATTCGTCGTGCTTACCGGTCATCATCGTTGTTGACGAGCGAATGCACGCAACCTTCGTGACATCCCTTCGGGACACCCGGAAGTCGGTACAGGGGAACACTCGACGAAGCGAGTTACAACAGTTCATCATCTCATACAAGCCAGAATATATACATCATGGTATAATATAACCAGATTTTCAAAATACAAACATTTGACAGCGGAAGCATAAACATTACTGAAGTTTAGAACACTACGAGTCTTGAAGCGGAAACTTATTCTTTGTACAACAAAAGATCACTAGTAAGCCTAGCGTAATGTACTCGTACCCGTCATACACCACGGTCCTCCTCCTTTACGGCGTCGGGATCCGTTCCCACCGGAGGGAACCACCCTCGGGCACCTTGCTCCTCCTCCGGGAAGCTACTCGTATAAGTCGTGGAAGTACGACTCGGGTCCTGAAAACATAACGAACAAACCCCGAGTATTCTAATACTCGGCGAGATCGACTCCGTCCACAGGCACGCTAAGGCCGACGCCTAGTATGCAAAGGTTTTATGGCTGTGGGGTTGACTCTTGCGAAAACGGCACTAATGATTGATCCTTACTTTCAAGTTTTAGCCCAAAATTAAGTATATTAGAAAACCAATGTTTGCAGCCTACAACTACTGCAATCAAGTTTGCAAGAAAAGATCATTCCCGACCAACAGTTCTTTCATCTCCCTTCTTCATCTGTCACTTGATTAACTACGATGCGACGAGCTAAACAAGCGGTACTCATTACTGTGAGGGACAACGATTCGAATTGATTTTATACCAGCTGGCAAAACCCGACTACACGACGTATATGCACCCCATCGGTCGAATACGACAACTTTTCCCGCTAACACCTAACAGGAGAAGAGTCGTTTCCAAACTCCCCGAGAATATGGCGACCCAACGACTTCCTCCGTGGGCGACCCATTTCCCTCCCGTGAGACTCCGATCTCACTAATAGCCGACAAAAGAGAGTTGGCTATGACGCATCCCCGGGGTGGTAGGGTACATCAGCTTGTTGGGCCCATTACACCAGCATGTAGTGCGGTACGTTCAAACTTGTTCAACTAAGCCGACAACGGTACGGTCCTTGACCGACACGGACGGGGCTACCACCTTGCAAGACCTCGACCCCGTCTTGCCCTTTCTCCTACATGGCCCGTCCGATCTCAATTTCATTAACACTCTCTTTAAAATAACGACAAACGCATCAAACACTTAAAGCCTCCATGCTTTAAGATCACCTAAATCATCTACAGTTGTGACTATAAATTAAGCCTAGCTTCTATTGAGCTACACGTACCGAGTATAGCATGAATAAAAGGAAACCTATCTCATGCATCTAGGGTGTCAATCATTCCCTATCACCCAATGTACAAACATACTTAACTAATGTGATAAAATAAAATATTTTAAAACATCGGTAGGATGCACCGGGGCTTGCCTCGATTCACGTCGATGTTCGCTTCCTCGGTGGTTGGGTCAACGTCGATGTTCACGTCTCCTGCCTCGGCCTCGGACGGAACTTCGATCACGTCGAGACCTAGGTCGACCAACAATACGTCACGAGTCACAATCGTGCGTGCATGAATGTATATGACCTGGTATGCAATGCTTTCATCGACATGTTCGTTAATTAACAGTTAATAACTAATTAACGATATGCAATAACACATGAAATAATAACTAGGATCACATGAAATGACGATGTTTATGTCTAATTTTGGAAAACCTTTTTCATAAAAACTTTCGTCCGTAGTATATCCTTCTTTTAAACAAATTCTTTTCTTTAAAATTAAATAATAATTAACATAAAATAATAACTTCTATTAATCAAAGAATGCAATTAATTAATGCTTATGAAAATAAAATGCTCAAAATAGATATTTTAATTTATAAACAGATAGAGAATATTTTTCTGAATCTAATAAAATTGGTTTCACATTTTTTTGATTTTTCTTTAATTTTCTACGAATTTTTGAAAATCGAAAATGGTTCCGTGCCACACGCGGGGCCACGGGGTTTGGCCACACGCGATCCCACGTAGCCATACGCGATCCCGCGCGTGTGGCCCGCGGTGTGGCACCACCGCGGCAGTGAGGTCACGGCGGTGCGGCCACCGGAGTTGGTCGGTGTTGAGCCAAAGCTCGCCGCGAGCTTGCCTATCTACTCTACGCGATGAGGCGAACGTGATGGTGTGGATGAACTTGCATGAGCTTGGCCGGAAGCACGCCGGTGGCGAGATGCGGGCGCGGCGGAGCTCCGGCACGGTGCGAAGCTCGCCGTGGTTGCCCAAAATTGGGGAAAATCTTGCGGACAACTTCTACGGAGCATGAGCAACAACGATAGAGGGTTGTGGGGACTTGGAGACGGCCGGAGAGCGGTGCTCACCGTGGAGGTGATGACGACGGCGGGCTGAACTCCGGGCAAAGGCAATTCCACGTCTTCCTGTGGATGAAACTCGATGATGAGCGGCCAAAAACATAGAGTAGCAAGTTGCGCATCATCCCGAAGAAGAAAGGAAGGAAATTGCTCACCACCGGTTGCTAATTTCGGGATGCGGCGGTGGAACGACCGTGAGGTTCCGTTGGGGAAGACGGCCTCGATTCGACGGAGTAGAGCGGCTCGGCTCGATTGGAGGCCTTCGGGAGCTTCGGGGGTTGCTGCGGAGCTCGTGGTGGTGATGGTGTGGAGGGGAGCTGCCGGAGCGGCCTGCCGACGATGAACCGGGGAGCTCCCGGCAATGGCGGAGGTGGGAGAGGAAATGGGAGAGGGAGGGAGAGGGATAAGGACGGCTCGAGCTTTATCCCGGCCGGGAGAGGGTGAAGCGAGCAGCCGCGTGGGCTGGAGCTGCTGCGTGGCGGGGCGACGTGGACGCGCGACCGGGAGTGCAACGGCGGCGAGCGGCGCGAGAGAGAAGAGAGAAGAGAGGCCGACGCTAGGCCCCGCTCTCGGAAATTTTGCAAAAAGGCCCTCCGGTTTTTGATTAATTGAAAAACACATTTCCCAAGCTCGGAAAAATTTACAAAAATTCAGGGGTGTTCAGAAAAACATTTCAAACACTTTTCTTTTTAGGTCCAGGTTCATATTCCAAATATTTTTTTGATTGAAAATTCATGTTTAAAATAAAAGTAAAGCTTTAATTAATTCTTGTAGGCATTTTTACAAAGGAAAATAATTTCAGAGAAAACTCCATAAATCTTTTATTCTTATGTTTGATCAACACAAAATGTTAAACACACAAATTTATTTTTATTTGAATTCTTTTTAAGAACTTAATTCAGCTTAGGTTAAAATGACATTTTATGTGCATTCCGACATAAAATTAAATTGTTTCAAAAATGCAATATGATGACATGATGATTAATGACATGAGATGCACTATTATTTATTAGGGTTGTTACACCTTCTCATGAGGAGACACGCGAAGCCTAATATCTTGCCCTGAGTTTTCTCGGTGCAACTTCTATAGCACGAGGACATCTTTGCTTAGAGATTTTTGGTATAATGACCGCGAGCTTCAGTAAAATAACCACGAATCCGATGTCTATTCGGTTAAAATGACCATACCTGCTATACTAGATTGTTTTTGATTATTTGAGCCAATTTAACCATGGAAAAAGACGGTTGTACCCCTGCAGACTTCAACGAAGCTCCCAGCCGTTCTGTTCGTGCGCAACACGCCGGACAGGCCACAATCTCCGGCCGGACGCCTTGCTGTTTCACGCCCAGGCCAAAATCTCAACTGTGAGCCTACGAGAAAGGGGAAAAAAGAAAATACACATAGCAAGCACAAAAATATAACCGTTGACCAAAATATAACAACATTAAGCAACAACCATTTTTCTCTCATCAAACTAACATGCATTCACTTGGCTCCAACATCCATACACGTTCAAACATTAATACATTATGTTCAAAAGTAACATTTCAATTCCAATAAAATACATGCCAATTAAAGGTTGCTATACCTGTCGCACCCGATAGGGGCGGCTAACGGTGCGTCCAGCAGGGTGGCACCTCGCCGGCCGGTGGCCCTAGCGGGGTCGGCCCCTCGGCAGCCGGTGGCCCGCGCGAGCGGCGACGCGTCGGCAACCGACGGCCCGAGCAGATGTGGAGCGTCGAGATCCGGCGGCTCGAGTAGCCGCGACGCCTCGGTAACCCGAGCAGGCGCGACACGTCGGGACAGGGCGGCGCATCGCCATCCGGCGCCCGAGCGGGGGTGGCGCGTTAGGATCCGGCGGCCCGAGCAGGCGCGACGCCTCGGTAGGCTGGCAGCCCGAGCAGGCACGGCTTGTCGGGACAGGGCTGCACATCGCCATCCGGCGGCCCGAACGGGGCGGCGCGGCGACGCCTCCTCATCCGGCGGCTCGAGCGGTGGCGGCGCGTCGGGAGGGGGTGGAGCCTCGGCGGCCGCCCGTCCGACCAGGGCGGCAGCTCGGGAGAGGCCTCTAGCGAGGGTGGCTCATCGAGTGGGGGCTCGGACCGATCTGCTTCGGTCGACGGCCGGTGACATCGCCGCCGTCGCTCGAGAGTTTTTTTAGTCCGTTGCTCGCTCGAGACTTGACGAAGGAACTTCTTGGTGGTTCGTCCTATCGGATGCGAAGAATTGAACGAGGGCAATTTCGTCGGTGCATGTGGGAAAAAGGGGAAAAAGATTACGAAAATTGTTAAAATTACATATGGTCATTTTCCAAGCACATGGCAACAGTTTTGTGGTCATCTCGGCGAAGCCAAATTTGCGTGATCAATTTGGCCAAGCCCACCAGTCATGGTCAAAATACCAAAAATCTCCTTCGCCGAGGCCTAGCAGTTCGATGGCAGCCACTAGCAGCGGTTCGCGTATTGATGGAAGAATTGTTTCTCGGTTGCTCGCTCCGTATGTGACCACAAGGCTCCATTGACCATTATAGGAGGAAAATATGAGATGCAGAGTTTGTCCTCTCACGAAGGTCACTAGCAAAAAGACCAATCCAGGAATCGGTTTATGCCCGGAGGTGACATTCGCTGATCTTACTTTCAATTAATTTTTAATTCCTTCATCAGCCCAAAAAGGGTGCATAGGCCTACACTACCGGAATTATATCTTTTGCCATGTGCCAAAATAGTTGTCGTGTGCTAGGCATCGGGTACACGACAAAAAGCCCCTTTGTCATGTGTCAAGTGTCTCTACACACGACACAAATGAAGCACACGGCATCCTGTCCTTCACCGTGACCCAAAAGCAAAACACACGGAAGAAATCTTTTTCACCGTGTGCCAAAGGAAAGACACACAACAAAAGCGCTTGTTTGCCGTGTGCCACGGTGGCAGCACACGGCAAACTAGATGACATCCCAACAACGTGAACGGCCATTAGGTTGTCCAATATGTGCCGTGTGTTGCCATGTTGACATACGACAAACAGGCACCTTCACCGTGTGCCAATACCTAGGCACACGACAGATTACACTCTTTGTCGTGTGCCAAGTCGTGGCACATGGCAAACAATAATTCTTTTTTTTTGAGTTTCACCTCCACAACTTTTTGTCTGCTTCATTATATGTATTGGTAGACTCACCATTTTTTCTATATTTACGCAATTTTTTTATTTTTAAAAACTTTTTTGAAATAAGTGAAATTTGAATTACAAGTGCATGAAATAATAGACAAATGTCAGTAAAAATGATTTTCACGATATTGATGCTAGGTTAAGATGATATGCAGTTGTTAAAATAAAATTTTGAATATCATATGCACATAACATTACCACGACCATCGAGTGAAGTAATATTTAAATTCTACAAAATTCAAACAATGTGTGAAATTAATGAAATTTGTCGTAATACCATTTTATCATATTCTAAGTATGTGATAAATAGTCGAGATGTTTACGTGCATGTTATCGGATACGATGTTTATAACGTGAAGGTTGCCCGCTGAAGTTTCATATAGATTACAAAAGATGAGGTAATGTTCATACATATAAGGACAAGTTCGAAATATAAGTTCAATTCAATATCTTATTATATGCACAATACACAATTACACGAACTAACATGTTATTTTTAGCTATTTTCAAAATAGTTTGACAACTTAAATGAAATAAAATGCAATTATACCATTTTAATTTTTATAATTTTTATGCAACTATAAGTACATGAAATAATAGGTTTCCGTGTTGAAAAATTAATATTTTTTATTCATATCTAACTCTGGTCTTAAAACAAATATTTAACATTGTCTTTGCGAAATTTGTAGTTAAACAAAATTTCCTTTGTCGTGTGCCAACCGTTGGACATACGACGAAGCTCCACATTTATCGCGTGCCAACGAGAGGGCACACGGCGAATCGGGCAGAGCCCACACAAGACCACGTCGGCTAGTCGTTTGTCGTGTGCCCCGGCTCCGGGCACACGACAAATACGAACATTTACCATGTGCCACGGATCCGGGTACTCGAGCAAAGACGAATGTTTTGCCGTGTGTCACATATCTAGGCACACGACAAATGGCTAGCTGCCTTAGCCGTCGCGCACGGGTCTCTATCTCTCCACTCACTACACGCTCTCGAGCTCTCTCTCCACGCAAACGTCGGCGCCCCGTGCCACGCCAATCCGCCATCGGCCCGTCCCGTGCCCGGACCCCGCCCGCGCGCTCCTCGCTCGCCCGCCCGCCGCGACACCGCGCGCCCCGATCCGATGCGTCCCCGCCCAACCCGCGTGCTCCCGCTCGCCGGCGTGCCCGGGCGTCTCTCGGTGCCAGCTCGCCCGCGCTTCGGCGTCGCCCGCACCCCGTTATCGCCCTGCACCCTGCGTCACCCCACGCCCTGCGTCCGGCGTCGTGCACGAGTTAGCTCTGTCGCATCCCTTCCCTGCCGTCATTGCCCTCGACGTGCCGGTGCCGGCACCGTAAGTTTCAAAGCTTAAATCTTTGCACTTTGATTCATATAATTATGCTATCAGATTTGACACGACTTGTGGTTATCGGTCATCGTGCCGCTGCTTTGTCGACCATCGCACCGCTACTTTGTCGGCCATCTCGTTGTTGTTTTGTTTGCGGGTTTTGAAAACCTCACTCGTTTACGGTAGGTGCTGCCGAAATTTTCATTGGACACTAATATTTTTTTTTGCTTTTTGCGAGAGAGACGCCGTTCTTGACTCGTCGCTTCGTTGCATAGTAAGGTGAGACAACACGATCCGTCCTTTCATATCATGTTCTTAGGTCACGGAACCTAGTTAGGCGTCTCCCGTTCGAAAGAGACACGATCTGTAAATATGTGTTTGTTTGCATATCTACAACCGTATCTGTTTAGAATTGTCCACATATTTTGGACAGGTCATGGATGTGTAGATGTGGTTAGTTTCCATGCTCCACCACTTCGAGACAGAGTTTCGGCATCACCTCTCGTTGTTTTCCGGATACACAATCCGCTTGATAGGACGTGTATTTGGAGAACAGCGGGGAGGTGCTGCCAAAATTCTATCTCGAATAGGGGTGGAGCTTGGAAGTCGATCCATTACATATCCTCGGGTGGGATTAGGACCTATCTTTACCTATTAGGGCATGGTAGGTATCACGTAGGTGTATATGATTTTTATAACACCCGCTTCTATGTTCAAGGATGGATAGCCGTGAATAGATGTACACGGAATGGCGTGGTAAGCGTGACTATACGCTAGAGTTCATTTACAAGGTCGTAGAATTTTTGAAAAGAAGGCATTTGAATTAGGACAGAGTAAAGCAATGTGCCCATGTTCTAGGTGTGAGAATAAGAGATATCAAATAGACATTTGCAATAATGGGTTTATGGCAAACTACACCTGGTGGATATGCCATGGTGAAGCACATCGAGCGAGGGACGAGGTCGTGAGGCAATGTATCGCAGAATATGAATCCGATGCCAGTGCGGAGACATGCTAGATAACTTTCATCGGGTACACATTGATGAAGGACCTAGCCATGTTGGGGGGGGGGCTGCAAGAGCCTACTGCAAAAGCCTATTACGACATGTTGTCTTCGACATAGAAACCATTTCACGACCATACCGATGTCTCTCCACTGGATGCGATCGGACGGCTAATGGCTTTGAAATCTCAATTTGGCATCAACCGAGATGGCTTTGATAATATGTTGACGGTTTTTAGTAGCCTCGTTTCCGAGTGGTCACAATCCGCCACGCAACATGTATGAGTCACGTAAACTCCTTCGTGTACTTAAGATGCCATACGAGCGGATACATGTTTGTCTTAACGGATGCGTCTTGTTCAGGAAAGAGCACTAAAAAAAAGTATTATCCTAAATGTAATTCCTCTAGGTTGTTGAGGTAGACTCCGGTGATGGTCATAAGAGGCTCTATTTCTAGGGGGAATGTTCGAGCAAACATGCGATGCACGATGCCGGGTGTGGCAGGAATCGAAAAAAAAGCATTAGCTCATTCGCTGGCCCGGCGGTAGGTGGGTTGGCCTAAGCGCCCGAGATCGGACTCAAGGGCCACTAGCAAGAACAAGCAACCGACTCTATTTAATAAACAACTGCCACTTCCGGGGAAAAACTCTAAGTCCAATTTCAAAACTAACTAAAAAATCAGTAATTCATCATTATTGCAATTCTTGGGTTGGATGAATTGTCGGAAGAGGATCATTTAACTGTAGCAAGATGTTGTTGAAATTTATAGTTTCTAGTATAGTATTTCTCGTTGATTTGCATAAAATCCCTGTGAAAATCCTACAATACATTCCGTTCATACCGAGGATCCAACGCCTTTATATGATCGAGGAAACCGCAAAGTATATGACAGGGCACAAAGAAGACAAACAATGTCGTCCCGAGAATATGGTACATCCGATCGATGGTGAATCATGGAAGCATTTTGATAGACAACATCCTAAGGAAGCCGAGGATCCTCATAATGTATGTGTTGCACCGGCAACGAGATGGGTTCAATCCTTATGGAATGTCGTCCGCCCCATACACTTGTTGGCCGGTGTTTGTTATCCCTCTCAAACTCCCTTCATGTTTAAAGCACAAACCATATTCTTGTTGTTGATAATTTCTGGACACCCGGGGACTAAAATGAGTGTGAACATGGAGCCTTTGATTGGTGAGTTGCTTGATGCTTGGAATGTTGGAGTATGGACATACGATAGGGCTAGAAAGAGGAACTTCAAAATGAAAGTCTGGTACATGTACTCCATGCATGATCATCCGGTATATGGGATTTTTCCAGTCGGTGTGTTCACGGGAAGTTACCATGCCCAGTATGTAAGTCAGCTGTCAAGTTCTTTTGGTTGCCGAAGGGTGCCAAGTATGTGTCGTTAGACAAACACCATCGGTTCCTAACTATGGGCCATCCATTCAGTTGGAACAAAAAAACTTTATAAAAGGTGTGGTGGTTGAAGAACCTGCGCCACGAGATATTGACGAGTGCTGCTATTCTTGAGCAATTAAACGTGCTTAAATAAAAGGCTGGTGGTGGTTTTGAGGGATATGGTGAGGAGCATGCCTGGACTCGGATTTCGAGCCTATGGAGGCTCCCCTATATAATTGATATTCTTCTTCCACATATTCTAGATATGATGCACACTGAAAAGAATATCACCGAGGCACTCTGGTTACAATCATGGACATTCCTGATAAGACTAAGGACAACATTAAGGCTAGAGTGGATCAAGCTACCTTATGCAATAGACCAAAGCTCGACATTCCCACTCCCAAAGACGGCAAGAGATGGAAAAAGCATCCAGTCGATTTTGTACTAAAGAGGAACCAAAGAAAGGAAGTCTTAGAATGGATGAAAAATTTAATGTTTTCCGATGGGTATGCAGCGAATTCAAGGAGGGGGGGGGTGAACTTAAGTACTATGCGTGTCAATGGGATGAAGAGTCATGACTACCACATATGGATTGAACATCTTCTTATAGTCATGGTTCGAGGCTATCTCCACGACCATGTATGGCTAGTGCTTGCAGAGGTAAGCTATTTTTTTTCCGCACCCATTGTGCTAAGGAGTTATCTCGGACTGTGATAGCAGAAATGAAAACAATGGCTCCTGTGTTGCTTTGTAAGCTTGAGAAGATCTTTCCTCCTGGCTTTTTTAATCCGATGGAGCATATGATTTTGCACCTTCCGTATGAGGCATGAATGTGTGGACCTGTGCATGGTTGTTGGTGCTATTCAATTGAGAGACAATTAAAGGTTCTTCGAACTAAATGTAAAAACAAGTGTAAAATCGAAGCCTTTATGGCAGAAGCATATTGTAGTGAGGAGGTGTCAAACTTCACAACAAAATACTATGTTGAGACCCTTCCAAGCATGCATTAATCCATCCCCTCGTTACAATGCCAACGAAAATGAATGCAATTTCAGCCTATTCGTAGGGCAACTTAGAAGTACAAGTGGTGGGACTCCTAAGACCTTGAAACATGAAGAGTTCCGCACTATTATGATGTATGTGTTGACCAACCTTTACGAAGTGCAGCCATACTTAGAGTAAGTTGATACTTGCACTACATTATTTGTAATGGATGGTCACTAATCTGCATCTAACCCATCTCGATTTTTTTCTTTTGTACAGAGAATTTACTCAACAATTCTGGGGTGAGAAATAGGGCACCGACTGCGCGGCTCGACAAGCGTCATCGGTCGGTCCATCCGCTTCGAGTCGTCACCGTTCACGTGGTCACATATGTCGATGCATAGCGCCTCGATTGTTTACGGGTTGTTGAAGAACATGTACGTGGTGCGCCTCTATTTATGGCGAATATCTTGCAAACAGATTGCACCAAATGCGGGCATGTTACCATCCATTCAAGGGGTAATGAGCGTCGGGGAGAGGGTGGTGTAAGTTCGGAATGCATTGGAATCTCTCGATGTTGATCAAGTAGGGTATTTTTCATTTGATCTTGTGTAAGTATTGTCAATGTTGTCATCTACTGTGAAGGGTTGCTTATGTTTTTCACCTTTCCTCTTTAATCACTCTCGAAAATATTGAATATGTCGAGCATAATATTCTTTTATTTATTTATTTATGGTTAATTATATATTGTTGAGTTATGACAATGCATACTTAGAATATTCTAGAATATTTTGGAAAACACAAGAGAGAAGATATTTGCCATGGAAGATTTTAGAATTATTTATTAATAGCAAAGTGAAGAAGAGTGTAGAATCCGAGATATTTATGTACGGTAAGAAATATCTAGATATTAGGATAAGAAAGAGAATATTCTAAAGCTAGATATTTTGATTAGAAGGGTGTGGAATGTTACCACATGGCAACATCCTAGTGATCATGTGTAAGTATAAATAGGGGTGCCCGCTACTCTCCAAGGTACCATACCACGGAGCCATAGAAGCCACCACATGTGAAGACATGGCAAGGGTTGCCATGACGTGTCTTAGAGTATATGAGTGTTATGGCGAGTTAGTGGTGTGTAGCCACGAAGAATGTTTTGTCTTGAGTCAAGTTTATGTTATGAATAAAGGTTGAACTCTTTCATTAGAGAGTTGGTCTCCCAAGATAGCAGAGTGGAGTAAGGTCTCCTTGATATAGTGAGAATGTCGGGTTTGGGTCCACGGAAGAAGTGGTATCACATCGGTTTGGTACCATTTCTACGAAGTCGGTGTTAGTCTAGGGACACCGATTTCCCAACATATATTAACGCTTGAATAATTAATAACCTGTGTGTGCCGGGGCAAAGTTGCTAGCCTAGTATGAATTCTTAGCCCAGTCTTAATGGAAGTTTCATGGACACAATTACCTAGAGTGACACGTCATCTAAAAATGTTTAAAACTAGGATGAAACACTCCTCTCTCAATGCATAGTTTCATCTATTGTTGTTTTCTATGTTACATGCAAGACACAAGCTGTTTAGGTAATTGTATATGTAGGGTTTCATCCTCATGAAACTCATTTCATCTCTCTCATTAATACACTGTCACATCATAAAAAATACACATCTCTCAAAGTTCATAAAGCCAGCCTCGGTGGAGGTTTTATGGACAATACAGTGTGTATTTTTTAGATATGACAGATGTATTAATGAGGAGAGAGATGAAATGAGTTTCATGAGGATGAAACACTTGCATATACAATTACCTAGACAGGTTGTGTCTTGCATGTAACCTAGAAAACAACAATAGTACCTATACATTGAGAGAGGACACTCTATTTATTGTCCATAAAACCTCCACTGAGACTCGGCTTTATAAACCTCGAGAGGTGTGCTTTCTCTCGAGATTCCGACAATTCACCATGAGACGAGAGAGTTAGAAGTAGGAGAACGTATTTCTCTTCATAGGTAGCACTTCAAACCGTGAGACGAATGAAGGCCGATAACAGTAAACGGGAGGGGAGATGGACACGAGTATCGAGCGGAGGTGGAGCCATAGGGTCTATTTAGCCAGGAAACACTTGTCATTATATTTTTTAGGACAAAACACTATCAAATGCGAAAGTGAAAGGTTGCACCAATATAAAGCAAGGGTAGCCAAACTTGCATTATCTTTGCAAAAGAGTAAAATCGCATTAGGCTCATTACTAAACGTAACAGCATGGGGAAAAGATTGAGTGGACGACGCTTGCTGGTAACGATTTTTTCGCCGGAGGCAAGTAAGATTCTGCCACTATCACCGAGGCACGACAGCTTGTCTGTTTCTAGTAGTTGGTGGTTCTCTGCTATTTTGTTTGATCCTATTTATTCACTTCCATATACCAAGGCGAGCTATTGCATTGTTCAATGGGGAACAACATAAAAGTTGGAAAAGGTCGGAATATGCATCGTGCACCAACAACATGCTTCCCGTTTTCATTTTCTCGGGAGAAAGGTTGAGCACGAATTTAGAAGCTGCATAGGATGGATCGGACACCAAATTATAGCTCCTTTGTTCCAAGAATACATATATAGCTTATTTCCGAAATGGCATCATGCTCATGTACGCCTACGTACATGGCTGATGAATCCACGATATAATACCACAACACGGTTCAATTAAGTTGTCCGATAGTTTACGAGATGGAATAGAAGCGGTCGGGAGCTAGAACTAATAATCACGCAAGGAGACAGTTTGGAATCTTACTCCTAGCTCGCGGGCATATTGCACCGCTCGGGCCGGCTATACAAAATTTCTTTTTCCGATTATTATTCTCGCCTCTTCCAAGCACTTGTCCTGCGGCAAGAAAAGCTGGGCTAGCTCTATATATACGAGTATAAACACACCATTAGCAACATACGAGTCACGAGTGACTCTAGTGAGACAAGACATGGAGGCGCTCCGAGGTTGTGCAAGTTCAATATGTCGTTCTATGTCTGTGGCGTTATTAGCACACTTGTGGTTGGATGGCTTCTGCACTGGGTGTACAAATGGATCAACCCTTTATGTAAGTGCACTGATAAACTTCCTCCGGGGTCCATGGGGTTCCCTATTGTGGGTGAGACCTTCCAGTTCTTCGGGGCAAGCCCTTCCCTTGGCATCCCGGGCTTCTACAAAGAACGGTTGAACAGGTCATGATCTCACACTTTATATTATCATATAGAGTAAATTTCACAAAACTTTACATTCTTTGATAAAATTATCACAGAACCACTCATTATATAGGAGGTTTATCACAAAACTACATATTTTACACTATTGTATCGCAAAACTATAGATTTAAGGAGATATATCATAAAACTACATGTTTGATATGTTAATTTATCAAAAAACCATATATATATATATGATAGATAGATAGATAGATAGATAGATTTAGTAAGTATAATCTGTAGCCAGCCACATAATACTCATTCTATAGCTGAGTCGGGTCGTGGCTGCGCCCGACTGAAGCCCGGTTCGATGCATGTTGGTCCCCTCGAAAACTATCGAGCCGTGAGCACTCCCGCAACCCCACGTCCGAACCTGTTCGATGTGCCAAGCGGAAACTCTCCCCGTCCGTGAGGCATAACCAGAAAATCAAACCACCCCATGGCGATGCCATTGACTCCGATCCATCGCATATTCGTTGTGCACGAGCAATCGGCTAATTTGATCGTGTCGTCAAGTTCTGTCGAGATCTCGTCATCCGGTGTGTCATGGTCGGGAACCTCATTCTATAGCCAGGTCGGGTCGTGGCTGCGCTCGACCGAAGCTCGGTTCGACGCACGTTGGTCCCCTCGAAAGCTGTCGAGCCGTGAGCGCTCCCGCAACCCCACGTCCGAACCCGTTCGATGTGCCAAGCGGAAACTCTCCCCCATCCGTGAGGCATAACCAGAAAATCAAACCACCCCATGGCGATGCCGCAGACTCCGATCCATCGCATATTCGTCGTCCACGGGCAATCGGCTAATTGATCGTGTCGTCAAGTTCTGTCGAGATCTCATCATCCGGCGTGTCATGGTCGGGAGCCTCGGCGTGGCGGTGAGCATGGCGACCTCCAAATCATCGCATTCCAACAGAGAAGACACCGGCAAAGGGAGCGCTTCACCTTCCCCCTCCACTTTGCTTCCATGTCCTTCGCTGCATAGCACGCCGGCCACTCTACAATCGTTGGGGCGACCATCATCCGTAGGAAACTGGTCCAGCCTACACCAACCATGCCTTCATCTCCATCGGATTGAGTCATATTTGATCCGTCGGGATGCACCTCGATGTTCTGTTCAGCATCTTCTTATGTCCAACTATATATACTTTATCGTCGCTAATGCATAGTTGGAGGGCTCTTGGCCAGCCGTCTTCCTCCATTCCGGCATGCAAGGGTCCTTAATCATCCTGTAATCATGAAGAACCACTTAATTTGGTTTCCGCTTCATGGTAGTTCCACCCGAACTAATGAACATGCAAGGTGGAGGGCTAAATTATATATTTTTTAATCAGTTGAGGGAACTCATGGGGAGGACCCGTTGAGAGAAATTAATCAATCAAGAATTAATGCAGCTCGAGTTCTCCTCTCATCCCCTTCTTCCTTAAGCTGACAATGGCATGGTTCTGCACAACAATACTCTCTCCAACAATTTCTTTAAGTTATAAATTAACGTCACACAGTATTGTGCTTACTGGGAAATGAAAAAACGATCTGTCATGTGTTGTGATCCCACCCGCAAAATTTGAGTTTACATCTTGATATTTCCACTGCTAACAACACAACCACGACTTGCACGCTCATATGTTAGCATCGAAACATCAGCAATAAGTGCTCATATTCAGAAACCAGAGTTAATTATGTATCGGAGACTCATTTAAAAGGTACATTTCAGGGGTGATGCTCTCCCAACTGCTTCATATATGTAATATCACAAGCCATGTACTCAATTAAAAACTTAACAGATTTGTAGCCATGTGTCTATACACAAGAAAGTAAATGCACGTTCCAAGTTACAACGAGCACCGTAAGCTAATTACAAAATTATCAGAACTTGTTCATTTGGTTTCTAATAACCCAATAACTATCAAGACTACACCATATCTTCACCATAACCCTAGGTCGACATAGTGTATCAAGTATCAAGACTACTTTACATCATACCACACATCTTTCAGTGTGTGCTAGCAGAATTAATGATTGTGGCTCAGTCACACGGATATGCAACAACAACTGACTATCCAATCATGATAACTATCCTCAAAATAGCCTTGCTGATCTTTGCATTCCTCCAGGGATGCAGAAGCTGGAACGGGTTATTCCATTATCTAAAAAAGCCTTGCTGATCTTTGCCCAAGATGAGCCCAGATGCTCTCATACCTAAAATCAGTAAAAAGTCAGAGTAAATAATGTGGACCTTTTTATAAACGCCTGGAACAGGTTTGACACGAGTAGAAACAAACACCCAAGATTGAAATTTACCGATCTCAATACTAGAAAGCATGTAAAATTAGAAGGTTGCTGCTACTGGCTGCATTTAAGAGTTTGGCCGTTAAGACTAAAGATAAATTTTACAGAAAAATTTAAAATCAAAACATTCACTGTTGACACTATTCCAATTGATACTCTGGACTGGAATCCTCATATTAAAGTAGGATATTTCACCTTTCCAAAGTGGCTCAATTTTAATCATGATTGAAATGCAATCCACATAATTCATTCCCAAATTGAACTAAAGAGGCAGGCATTCTACTACACACCATATGGAACTATAAATCAGCAAAGAAAAAAGAATATGGAATAGCTTATTTTCAAAACAAATAAATAAGGTCATGCAGCACCTCATTCAGCCACGGACATTGATCCCTTGTGCTGCAATTACAATTTGGAGTAAGAGTTGTAAATGCAAATCCTGGAGTTAGATTATTTTCCCAATCCAGATCAAATTGTAATGAAACAAGAACTAATATATTCTACAAAGTATGGGAATTCATCAATATGATTTCAATTGCCGAAACAACAATTATTTGGTACCACAGGTTGGCACAGACATGATAGTTTCACAATTGATTAACAGGAGAAATAATTTAATAAATAACTCTGAATGGAAAAGTAAATCTGCAAGTGATTATGCGACCATGTCAAAAAATATTTTAAAAGTTGAGAACACGATCAGGTAGAGCTCAGATTTTCCAGAATTGACTGATAGTGAAGACTTGAGAAAATTCAGTCGCTAGCTTTCTGCAGGCATAGAAGAAACGGCCACTGATGCATTAAAAATTGCAATAAAACAATGAATGGAATGGGAGTACAGAAGAAATAATCAGTTAATAACCAGTAGTAAGTCAAACATATTGGAACTTTTTTAATATACATAACTCATATGTGGCACATGAGAAAGCAGGATGAGAGATCTATTGAAATGTCCATATTGTTTACTGCTGCATGCATAAGCCTTATCACCTCGAGTAATCATGTTAGAAAAAGTAAACAACCATAATACAAAGATTAAAATTCTAAAGGCCGCGCTATCGCATTTATCAGAAACCATGATTTTTTGAATCAATCCTTGGGCTTGACGTATGAAAATACTGAAAACTAGAATTTTGGAATGACATAAAATTGGAAGGACTGTGCCATATCAGTCAATTTAGAAGGTTAGTAATTCTTAAAAATTGAAAACCTTTATTTCAATTGAATGACAAACAAAAAAGGCTGCGGAAATATCCTTTTACCCATTCACACACAAAAGAAAAAGGATTTGAATGTCAAAGGATAAACTGAATTATTTTGTAAATACCTAGAAATAAACAATGCTACAAGCATCTTGATGCATTATTTTTTAATTAGATTAGATTTCAACCTCCCCTGCATCTGTTAGGACTTCTGACCTGACAGAATTATGGGAAATAAAATGTAATGATGTTCATTTCTGCACAAATAGGTAAGTAAAACTATGCCGAGCTATGCATCATGATAGTAACATAACTGGTCAATATATATGGAGCAGATGATGCATAAATTGGTACCTGGTACCTAGAAAAGATAATACATTCCACCGGATTTGGGGAACAAATCGGAGCACATGCATCTGATGTATTTAAATATTAAATATATAAATTAAAAATAATTTTGGGAAGAAATTGGGGAGCACGGATATCCACTTCAAGGGTAAGCAAAATTGAAATCGATTTTAGGGAGAGCACGGACGGACCTGCTACTCGTCCGTGAGTACGGAGCACTTGCTGCTATACTCAGCTAATTAAAGACGACTTAGGGAGTATATTGAGGATCAACAAACTTCGATTAAAACAATAGCTAGGAAAAACTAAAAATGATTTGGGGAGTCAAATTGAGAGCACACCTGCATTTGTTGATTGGTGCGTGGGACGCGGATGCGTAGTCGGTGTCGATCCATGGACTCATGGAGGGCAGTCTCCGCTTCGTCGGCGTCGTAGCAACTGCAGAAAAAACGATCTACGTCGGGAGAAGCACAAAGTGGAGCAAAACTGAAATTCGGAGGGGAGGTAAAAGCAATCGGACGAGTGGAGGAAAGCCACCTGGATTAAAACCTTCACCGACGGGAACACGGCGATGCTTTTTCTTCCGGTACGGCAAGAGGCGAACGGCAAATGAGAGCGAGGAGCACCGGTTGGTGCCGAGAGGAGAACGGCAAATGAGCGATGATCCTCGCTCGGTTTGTTTCGTACGTGGGGATCGTGTTGTGGATGGAGGCGACGGAACGTCGAGGCGGTTAGGCCAAATTTTAGTCGGGTAAGAGCATCTCCAAGAGGATAGTAAAAAAATGCTAGCTAAATCATGATTTTAGCTATTGTCTAAAACAAAATATCCTCTAAAAAACATGAGTAACCCAACGAGACTCTCTAAAACGTGTCATCATCCATATTCAAAATTATTTCATAGTCACTTGATCTTTATTTTTCATAATGCCCACGCCAAGACTAGTGGTGAAAATTTCATCTCTTAAGTTGAAAAAGCTTAATGTGCTTAAATATTCGTTTATATTGTATTTATATTTTATTTTTTAAATTCAAAAAAATCATTGAAATATATACAAGTGGGGTCTTATTCTGAAGATTTCATCACTACGAATATAACGGTGAAATCGGTTTTCAACTCAGACTTTTTGTTTGTGAGTTATCATATTTTTTATGTTTGAAATCAAATTTGCATGTGATGACATCAGCACCTTTGTTCTCTTCTTTGTGCATGCATGGGACTTTTGCTTGCCTGCTGCCTGGACACCCAAATTGCGGTCACGTAGCGAGGCACCTTGCTTCGCTAGAAATAGCTGGGTGGAGAATTGTTTTAGCTATTTAGAAAAAATAGAGAGTTGTATACATGATCTGTTGGATGATGTTTTTTGATCAAAATTTCTAGATATACAAATAGAAAACCGTATAGAAGAACTTTTGGAGATGCTCCAATATTTTTCAATAATTTTACTTCTAAAAGACTCGATTTAGAGAGTTGTTATATTTATTGGGAGTAAAAAAAAGACATGCACTTCAATACTTTCCAATAATCGTTTCTTAAATAGTTTAAATATGCTTTCGGGAGTGAGAATTAGATGGCTAAATGTAGCAACCTCGAGGTCTGTAGGTTGAGAGTTGGTAAATTTAGCAACCTCATTTAGAGAACGGTGAATGGTTTTTACTAATCACATCCTAAATTTTTATTTAGCAATCTTGTTTAGGGAACGGTTGGAGATGCTCTAAGCCGAACGGAAAGTGGTGGGGCCTGTGTGGATCGGTCGGTCGGGTCCGGCTACGAAGCTATATAATATATATTAACTATATATATATATATATATACTTTATAAAATTGGTAGTTTTTCATGCATCGGTACTAAATATGTAGTTTTGCATTATATTGCCCACAAAATCTGTAGTTTTGTGATACATATTATTAAATGTGTATTTTGTGATAGTTTTGTCAAAAAGTATGTAATTTTGTGAAATTTACTCTATCATATATTTCAAAATAATTTAAGACAATAAACGTACATCCTTGTTGCGCTCGATGCACACGGGCTAAGAGCATATCCAAAAGCTCCTCGAAAAATTGACCCTAAAACATGTTTTTGTTAGCATTCAAAAAATTGTTAGGTAATTTTTCTTCCCTCCTCTAACGAGTACTCCTAAAAAATGGTTAAGAATACTTTTGATTGGGCCACATTAGCATTTTGGGCCACAACAACATTAATTTTCTTGCAAATAGAAGGATTGGGGCTTCGATTTGCCCCTCGTTTCTAGCTATAAGTGAGGAGATTTTAGGGGAAACTAAATGTAAAGGTGGTTTTGAAAGAGCTGTTGGAGATTTAGACTAAATCCCCTATTATTTAATTTAGGAAGAGTTTTTAGGTCTCTCTTAGAGATGCTCTAAATTTAGCAACAGAGCAAAGAATCGAGAATACATTATGCTGCAGACCTTCCATTAGACATTTACCTGGTGAACACGAGTTAAATTGTTTTTACAATGTTTGAGATGCACTTTTACTGTATCTAAGCACGGCTTTGGGCTCTCCTATCTTCGGATACGGTCCTGTGTTCAAGACAAGCCTGGTGGGGCAACCGGTGGTGGTCTCCATGGATGCGGAGGTGAACCGTTTCATCTTCCGAGCAAGAGGGAAAGCTGTTTAGGAGCTGGTACCCGGACACATCCAACAGCATTTTTGGAAAACAAAGCATCAGCTCCTACGATGGCACCCTCCACCGCTACGTCCGCAGCCTGGCAGCACGGCACTTCGGCGTCGAGAGTCTCAAGGGCCTCTTCCTAGGCTGAGATGGGTGACGCTGTCGAGGAGGGCCTCCGCGCATGGGCTTCACGGCCCGGTGTTGAGGTCAAGGAGGCCATTTCAAATGTGAGTAGCATGGTTGTCCGATTGTCTCAAAAAAAGAAGATAGGAGTAGTGCCAGCAGAAAGCCAAGATACATGTAGTATCTATAGAGCGTCCAGCCCATAAGACCTAAAATAACCGTAACATCAAGGGGCCAAAATGGTGGCTGAACATTAAGTCAAATCTAAAGCAACGAAGAATTTTCAAGTAAAAACAAATGTGTCACTATGTGTTATGCTTTTGTCTGCAGATGATTTTTGATATGACGGCAAGGAAGGCTGATCGGTTTTGATGTCGAGAAGGCAAGAGCATTGAGAACCAACTTTGACACGTTCTTCCAGGGACTAATAGCCTTCCCTTTGTATGTTCCGGGGACAACATTCTACCAATGCATGCAGGTATTTTGTTTTAACGTCCTAGAAAAATAAATTTAAACAATTTACTTGTGTTTGATGAACGTTGCCTTATTTAAAGCTGTATCTATAAATCAACCATGTTGCAATAGTATGAGAAGATTAACCAGTCCATCCTATTGTTAAAAAAGTTGAATGGATGTAGACTTATGATCAGTTATCTGAATTTATATGTATATGTACACTACCAGGTTTTGGTTTAACTAACAGAAAAATATATGCAACATATTTGATAATTAGGTTTGTAGCAGTCCTTTGATCGATAATTCAAAAGTCCTATTTATAGTTGAGGAAAATAAAATTTTGCATACATTTAACCTTCCAATTGCCAATTATACAAATGCAGGGAAGGAAAAGAGTGCAGAATGTTCTCAAAGGTTTACTTGAAGGAAAGGCTAAGTAACCCGAGATAAACATCACGGGGACCTTATAGACATTGTTGTTGAAGACCTGAAAAGTGAAAACTCGAGTGGCAGACGAGAAGTTTACCATAGATGCAATTGCAGCACTTTTGTTTGCCAGCTTTGCAACAATTAGTTCAACCTTAACGGTTGCAATGAAGTTCCTCACTGACCACCCAAAAGTTGTTGAAAGACTCACGGTTCGTTTGTTTTTCTACGTAAATCATATCATAAATCATGTAGTACGTGTACTACATATATGTTTTTCAGCTGTCAAATTTGAACATCTACTACTTTGAGATATCATTGTTTCACGGGAGGAGCATGAGGAGATATTGAAGAAGAGACGAGTACAAAATCTTCGATCACGTGGAATGAGTACAAATCCATGGCCTTCACTACTCGGGTAATTTGATTTTACGAAAGAATAGCATCACATAAACATATGCCTTTTGATGCTTGGGTGACGAACTTATTTAAAATCATCTTGGATGATTATATTTTTTCTTGAAAAGGTTATCAATGAGGTAACTCGTGTGGGCAACGTTGCACCTGGGATCTTCGAGAAAGACTCTCAAGGATGTCCAAGTGAATGGTATAAATATTCTTGAGACAGCACCATGAACAATTATAATGCATGTACAGAAAATATTCAGTATTAAGTTGAAGATTTCTTGACCTACAATAACGTTTCTAGTTAAATTTCCTGATGCAGGCTACACAATACCTGCTGGTTGGCTGGTCATGATAAGCCCCATGGCAATTCATTTGAACCCTGAATTGTTTGAAGACCCACTCACCTTTAATCCATGGAGGTGGCAGGTCTGTGTGATCGAACATGTTGACTTGCTTCATCATCTATTATATTTAGTGTCTTGTTTGATAGTTTCTTACATAGTGCTTACTTCGTCCCATAATATTATGTGGCGCGTCAACTTAATGCCACAAACGATCTGTTATGTTAAATTACATATAAAAGAAACATGAAAAATATTATTTTTAGTATTCCCTACTCTGCTCAAATTGATGGTACTAGGATAAGTTATTTAGTGCAATTTATGCTAAATCGGTTGCCCTGAAGTCACCGATTCGAGTGGAGGGAGCGTGTATTATTTAATGCACAAGTAAAAATCTATTAGTGAATAAAAAAAGAACTAGCTTTAAGTCCATACAATTAGAATATCTTTTGTGTTGATCACTAGGTCCCCGTTTTTTAGAGAACCTCTTGATTACCAATTATGTAAAAGGTCTTTTAGTTTTGTTTTACCCACGAGTGTGCCACTTAAAAATGTATTCGTCAAATTTATTTCTAATAAATCCACAACGAGACAAAGGAGCAGGATAAGAGAAGTACGATACTACGGAATTTCATGCCATTTGGAGGTGGCATAAGGTTATGCGTTGGCGCAGAATTCAGCAAAGTCCTGATAGCTCTTTTCCTCCACTCATTGGTAACAAACTACAGGTATATATGTATTCCTCAAGTGACCAATCGCATATACATCGGATTTGCATTTGTTCGGATAAGATAATAAATATTGTCATGTACTACTTTCCCTTGCGAAAAAAGTACTACTTTGTAAATAAAATTGCAATCATTTCTAAACCTTCCCACAAAACAAAATATTACAAATAAATATATCAACCGACCCCTAACGCATTCTGACCATAACGTTCCCACTTCTTCTTTGATGGTCGGATGGAAGGAGATCAAAGGGGGTGAGGTGCTACGCATCTCGGAGATTGTATTCCCTCAAGGCTACCACATCCAGCTGCTTCCTAGAACCTGACAGTGAACACATGACTATTCCGTGAAGAAATAAAACAAAAACATGTGTATTTTGTATACTGTAGTAGTTCGTGCAAGCTACTTAACTATGTCGGGCTCAAAATCAATTACGACTTCTTTACCCTGTTCGGATAACAAAGTGGTCACTACGACACTTCCCACTTAAACAGAGAAGTACAAGTGGCTTGAGCCCTGCCTATAGCACTCCAACCAAACAAACTTTAAGATTACTTACAACTTGCATTTTATCGATGCCTGAAATGAGCTGGAGCTTAAGCCCTAGTGCTTTGCGAACTACAGCAATCGATGCCCGATAAAAAGATTTGTTGCATCGATGCTTGTAGAACTAGTAAGTGAGATGAGAAAGCAAAACAAGAATATAGAACAAGGAGAGTAGAGATGGTGTTAAATTTACACTCGCACCAAAACAAACAAATTCAAAGCATCGGTATGATGTGCTCGTGAATTACATTTTATTTTCAAGCCTCACCCAAACTTTAGATAGTTGAGAGAGAGAGAGAGAGAGAGAGAGAGAGAGAGAGAGAATGCCGAGGTGGCAGATGGTCCCGGTTTAATATCGAAATGATCATCAAGATTTAATTGCATCCACCACCATCATAACTCTATAGCTCTTCCAATCGGGGACTTCCAGGACACCATGATCAATTGATCACCAGGACAACATATATGTAAAGTAATGATGCAATGAACCATGTCATTACCAATTTTGTCGACTAACTACCACAAATTGAAAGAAACTAGAGGAGAAATGAGCCCAAAGTCTAGCATTGTTAAGTAATCAATCTAGATTAAAAAATGCAAACAAAAAGTGGGGCATAACTAGCTAGAAAGCATGCATGCTCTAGGATTCATGGAGAAAAGGAATCCATACATGCTAAACAAAGAAACCAGCTCTAGTTCTTGATTCTCAACTAAGATCGAGAACGAGATGTCTCAAGAAGTGGATGTACGTCCATGGCTAGCAATCTTCGTGCCGACTTTGCGAGTACGATTCATAAAATAATCCACACCATTGGCGTTTGAGTACACTAAGAAAACTACTTTAACTTCTTAGTGTACTCCTAATACCTTTCTTAACAAGTCTAACTGTCTCCTTTTTGTAGTGTTTCCTTTTATGTTTCTCTTATACCTTGAGTCTTATGAGTTTCATCTCTAGTCTACCCCCAACTTGCTTGGGAGAAAAAGCTATGTTGTTGTTGTGTACTCCTATAAACTTTTTTAATAAGATTTGAGGTTTAGGATAGGAGTATATGTATATCCCATTCAGTTTTATATCAAATTTACCAACCTCCTTTTTGCCAGAATGGAAATAATGTTAACAAATCGGTGTAAACTGAGTTAGGGAATAATACAATCATTTTTGCAACCTTTTCCTCTTACAAGTTATTTTTTGAAAACTCACTAGGGAAAAAATATTATTTCCAGTTTTAACCCTTGGATGTGTCCGTCCTAATAAAATTGGCACAAAGATTGCAGTAAAACAACGAACCATCCCTAGCACAAAGTTATACAATAAGCCTGTGGGGAGGACTCCTTGGCCCCTACATATCCATACAAGCAATTTTGTAATTACCTTCCGTTCACACAAAATACAAACAAGCTTACCTCTTGATCCCACCCAGCACCCACCACCTCCTTCCCAAAGTATCTTTATTTCTCTACATGACTTTGGAATGTTTTTGGCTTAGAGTACCCCAAAAAGTTGACGCAAAATGATCTACTAGCTTATATATAATAGACATCTACGCATGACCACTTTCTCTAAACTGTAGAGGTTCTAGGTCCTTTTGGTAGAGCTCCAGGTCTTTGATCTGCAGATAGAATCAGCGAAACTATCATAAACGTTATTTTCGTAAGAAGTATTTTTAATTGAATTTGTGAAGTGATTTTCGAAAATGAATGAATTGGAAGCTGAAAAAGGTTGTCTCTCCTGATCTGTGAAGTGATTCTCTATTCAGATTCTAAGAGTTTATCCTAGAGACAAAGAGTCACTTGTCACCGAGAGAATCACTTCCAGAGAGAAGCTATCATGGTGTATATGCACGTACATAGAATCCCACTATATTTGCTTGTGAAATAAAGGCTGTATTGCATCGTCCTGTAAACAAATCAAAGTGGTAAAGAAAAAGGTTTCAAAGAGAAGAGTCAATAGATTCACGAGTAAACGGTCTCCTAATGCGGCGTGCCGTTGCGCGCCGTCTAATTAATAGGTTCCTTTTACGGTGCATTTTATCACCTCAAGCAATCTATTGTTATGGGTAATAAATAAGTGCACGACACCCCGACCTGCGCCCCTACCGTCGCCGCCGCCGCCGCTGCAATTGTATCTTAGGGTGCCGGCGTTGGCAGCCGAGAAGGCGCCATGGAAGCTCTGTCGGTACGATAGCTTCTCCAGGTCTCCGATCATCTCTCCACATCACACTGCACCTACTGCAAGCGATTCATTGCACGACCGCGCGGCCTGCCTGCTAATGTCAAGGTTGGCCGGTTCCGAGCGAGTACTCGTCGTCAAGCCACAACCATTTATATTCTTGGCAATCAAATGCGGATACAGGTTGGTAGTACTTGGGTTTCAGTAAAAGATGTCAGCTGCCACTGCGATCTGCGATGCATGGTAGATACCTCTCCGGCATTAGAAATGCAATCAAACTTTCGAGAGGTTGTGAATTCGGATAATGTCGGAAGAACCAAAAGAAAATCTGTCCAAAAACCCCTCTTTTTGTTTGTTCGTGTCAAGACTTTCAAGATTGGGCAGCCAAGGTTTTGGAGGAATTCTGAAGCAGTAAGAAAATCATTTTTTATTTCACAGAAATAAAGAAATTTTCCTGTTTTATTAAAATCTTTTTTCACGATCATGTCTGTTCTACAAAGTTGATGAATATTGCAGATATCTGCCACAAAAGTTGGGGCCACTGGAATTCATAAATACGCCAAAGAAGTCTATTACATCCTCCGATTCAGACTACCAGGAACAACTCTCCGACCTCGAAAGCCAAATTGCGAAAAGAGATACAAACCATGAAGGGTTTACTTGCCTCCGGAGAATGCTATTTGACCTCAGCATCATTAATACAAAATCTCATCTTGAATGATCCAGAAATAGCAACAAATGAGTAACACAAATAATGGAACATGCAACAGAGATTAAATGAATGTTGTGTCCATCATAAGGTCCATAGAGGTCGGATAGCTATTCATTTCTGTAAGGACCAGCAAATTGAGGTTGCTTATGGAGCCTTCTCGGTCATAAGCTTTTCGATGAGGTTCGCTGCATCCTGCACGGTTGTGATATCCCGTGCGCTTGTTTCATCGACGAGTGATGTTGAGTTCCTCCTCAAGGGCCATCACAATCTCAACCTGCAGAATGTTGGCACCAAGTTCGGAGGATTCCGTGACAACAATTACGTCGGGAAGAGCCAGCTGCTTCTAAACAATCAAACAAACATTGTCAACTATTTCTTGCTTAGCCTGCCCAACAAAGTAACCATTGATCCCACTTCAGCTAATTTTGACAAATCTACGGAAGAATCAAAATAGCTTTCAAGAATCAAGTAGCACTTCTAACAAAACCACTAGTTTTGTACTTCCAAGACTTAATACTGTAATATTTCCATCTATATTTGACTAACCGCATCGCACTATCAATTTTGGTTTTGTTTTTGTCATAAAAAAGTTTTAGTTTCTTGACCGTCCAGTGGTAGGATATCGTACATCACTGAAAATGTGACGAAAAATCCTTCCCTACTGGAACAAACCGTGATACGGAATAAAGATACATACCAAACAACAGATCGTAAACCGGAGAGTACTTGGCTTTGACAGGATGGAAACAAAGTTCATCCGCTAGCTTTGGAAGGAAACCGAGCTCCGACTTGAAATAACATTTTTCACATGACATGGATCAAGAAAATGTCCCCATAATCTGCATTGTTCTTAAGCACGGAATGCTCTGAATTTTTCCGTTAGGTTCCAAACTATTCAGCCTTCAGTTTTCTAGTTGATGTTCAAATCTACATCTACATCAACAGGAATTTTCTATTTAAAATAACCGTACAGCCAGGATCATGGCAACTGCACTACCACTACACCTGTATCGAACGTTAGGGGAATGAAACTTTAATTCAACATATTAAAGTTTGTTAAGATGAAGTCAACATCCTTTTATCGGTGGCCACTATCAATGCCATCCTTTTATTCATCATAAAGTCATAAATGCAAATTGGTGGCCACATATTGCAACAACTCAAGGTACTATCCTTGCAACACATTGTTAAGATGTAATGCAACCACGGAAGCATGACAAACTATGGAGTTTCCATTTGGGGAGGAGAATCCGAGGCCATATGCAGAAAATTGAATGGCACCAAAACTCGTGGATGCAGCGAGGAGACCCTTGATTTGTGGATGCCACTTTTTTGCTTGCTCGTCCATGCAAGGAGCAAGTACTACACCGACTAAGCGACACACATCATGGCGGCGACCGACCTTGGGTATGGCAACGCGCACAATTCATCACCTCCTCGTGTTGGGCCTCGACGGAAGCCACCGCACCGCCAAGTGGATTACCGGCACCGGGCCCCGGCCAACGACTCACCCTCCATGTCAAATCCAAATCCATGTGGGCCGGTGTCATCGCGGACGACCCCCGTATGGTTGCACCGAGTTGCCGTGAGGAAGCACCGCCTCGATGGCGGCGGCGGCGGGATTCGGAATTGGTTTGGGGCAACGAGAGGATGCGGAGGTAGGTACTTCGTTTTGGGCGGCGGTAGAGGATTCAAAATCATTTTGGCCGGCGGCATGGAGATTTCATTATATTTTTCTTCCCAAACTACCCTATACCACATGTTACCATATCAAATTATCGCTTGTTATCACTATGGGGGTTAAAGTGGTAACGAATAATCTAAACCGTTGGATCGGATAAAAGGAAGGGCTCATGTTAATTGTAGTGCACCGTAAAAGTCCTCAATTAATATTAGGGTTAAATAGACAACGGAAGAGGAAATGGTTGGGGAATAAAGAATACTAGTTAAATACCCGGTGCGATGCCGCGGGACACTTTCATCGATCATCTCTACGTATGGATTAACACTTATTTGGTAACTGAAAAAATAAAATTTGTTTCTTGAAGCATAATTAAAGGTTGTGGAACAAAAAAGAGTTGTCATCATAGAATGAACAATGGAGTTAATTAGGATGCTTCACCAATTCATGATTGAAAAATATAAGTTCCATTATAATTTTATTGGTATAAAAAAGTGGAAGCCGGCACTCGGAATTGTTTTCTACTATAACATGCGGGCATGACACTCGTATGCTATTCACTCGAGTTTTTCTTTTGCTGCCACGGACCATGCATGCAACTTCTTCAATAGATCAAATGAGATATGTATTTCTTTTTACTGCATGAGTTCTATTTCTCTTCACATGATATATTTTCTTTTAAACCTTGCCATCTCCATGGACTCAGCATATGAATAAACAAAAGAAAGATTTGAGTCAAATTAACTTTCTAATCAATTCGCTCATTTATTTTCATCAATTCTATGGACTCTCTAGTGGTGAGCGCACCTTACTATGGCCATGAATAGAAATTATGATAAAAGAAGCTAATAAATCTTTGAATCTTGCTTATTGCACAGCACCAATCCTCATCAACATAAATCAGATAAAGGGAGATTCTTTTTGAGACAATAGAAAAAAGGAGATGGCTTTAGACCTTCAACATTTTGGATCTGGGTAATCATTTTTCATTTATTTCTCATTTCCAATAGTGCAAACCTGTATAAAAAGACAAAAATATGATATCATCTTGACGATGGAATGTACATGACTAAATATTGGTAAGAAAGAATTTGGAACCGACATATATACGCTCCTCAACTTGTCTTCGGGCAAAACTCTTGTACTCAACTATAGCAGCAAGGTTAGGAGCCGGAGGATCATGTCAAATACTATGACAATGGGACAATTGCTAAACATGGGCATCGGGAGCCTAGGGAGAAAACAATCGCTAGCCATTGTGATAGAGAATAAAATGACAAAACAAATGCTAGCAATCGTGATCAAGAAGGAAACATAATTACGAAGACGTGAGGCTGCCTATTTCGTCTTCGGAGGAGAGTGGTGCGGCGTGTTATGCAGGTTGCCTCATATGTGGAGAAGAGAAATATATATAGAACACATAGGTCGACGGATTGACTACCATATTCAATATTCAACATGACGTCTCGATTAGCTTTCCCCGATAGCCACAGGATCCATAAATGGTATTCATGAAAAAACATAAATATTGTTTGATGTGGGTGGAAACGTTTGTTTTGCTGGCTTGAGAATCATTTTAATGATTACTTAAGGGGCACTACTAACTGAAGCTACTTAAGGGGCATTACTAACCGATGCTTCATGAGAAGGCTGAGATGAACAATTAGGATTTGGCCAAGAGAAAAATCGAACGGCTTAACCTTTCAGGGTGACGTGGCTGCATGAGAGTTGAGAAAAATAGAATTTATTGAGTTGTAGTGGGTTGCACTTTTAAAAGATAAGTAGATTTGAAGATGGGTTGTAAGTGTGTTTCTTTTTGTTTTGTTTTGTTTTGTATGTTCATATCTTTTCCCGAGCTATCTGTTGTTCACTGCTGTTACTTCTTATAACTATTCTCTCGTTGTTCACATCATAGGATACATATTCTTAATACTTCAGTTAATATTGTAAGCATTATCTGAACTACTAGTGTGTTAGGTTGAACTATATTATCTGAATGTGAAGGTTTCATTAGTTGTGCCATATACGTTTGCAACTGAGTTTGTGCTTCTTTCTGCAGTATCTTTTTTTTTTAACTGACATAGTTGTCTTGATGTACTTGGCAATAGAGGATCATGTGTGCTGGATATTTGGTTAAATGAAGGCAGAATTTTCTGTTCCATTCCTACTTGTATACTGTTGTAGTTCAGGGTCAATGATTTGTTGAAAAATATTCTTTATAGCAAGGGGGATTGGAAACGATTCTGTTCGATAATGCAAACTTTACTGCATTTTTTTCACTTTGTCAGTAGTTACCAAGTAATGATCCCTTTCTGTTTTTTCTTTTTCCAAAGTGCTGCATAACTTATTTGATACTTCTATTGCTTCTATACAAATAACTGACCTTTATTAGTGAATACTTTTCTGTTAATATGAAGCTACCTACATTGCCTGTATTTTCCTTTGCTACTACACAAATCCTTCTGCAACTTGTATAAATATATTCTCTTGTGAAAACGAAGTCGAGGATAATGAATATCCATCTAGTGTTGTTCCTTCTCCGGAGTTTCTAATTACACCAAAATATATTAGTGGATCTGGTGCATCCTCTACATTGCTAACATTTGCCTTGCTTCTCGGGTGTTGTATGGAGCAACACGCTACGGAAGTTCAAGTTGAAAACTGACTCGTCAGGACAACCTCCATACTCTGTAAATTATGTACTTGAGCTCATGGTACTCGCAAGGGATTATATAGTTTCTTGGATAAAGTCCAATTTCCTCCCTCGAACTATGTCCTGTGTTTACATAACCCCCTGTACTATTTTTTGGTTTACTTAACCCCCGTGGTTTGCTAAACCAGTTTAGTTTTCACCTTTGATTGCACCTCTAATCCGGTTTTGATGATGCGGCGGTGCTCGATAGTGGTTTTGGTCATTAATCACGCCACGTAGGTTCATCGACGTAGCATGCCACTTCGTGGATGACTTAATCCCCTCCCCGTGCGGCACGATTTTCTCCTCAATCATTTTCCTCCTAAACCCACCCCCTCGTCTTCTTTACGAACGTGGCGGCTCACGGGTTAAGCGCACTAGAGATCGCAAGGTTCATGATTTGATCGACATTAAGGATATCGACGAGGTGTGTTCCCCTTCTCATACGTCCTTTCTAATTACGTATTGGAGACAGTGGATACAACCGTTGGCCAGTAGATCTAGGACAAGATCGAATGGGGCTACTTGAACTCGTTTAGTCAACATGATTTTTCTAATATGAAATCCATTAATGAGGTAATGGATCCATTTGATATACCTTTTACATTATTTTGTTATTGTTGTCAAGTAATGGATCCATTCGATATGCTTCCTATTTGATTTCACCTTGGAGGGCAATTTGATTTCGATGGGCATTCCTTACGCTATGTTGGTGGTTGTGTTGGGATGTCACACATTGAGAGAGACAAAATGTCTCCGCCTAAATTGAGAGGACACTTGGCTGATCATGTTCCTCCGACACATGAAGTGATGTGAACCCGTGAGGGTTTTGGCATCGATCTTTCGATGAGAGTGGAAGATAATTCGATTGGTGATGAAGTCGACGTTCACGGCCCGACTACAACCGTCCAAGGACGTTGCGCCTTAGCAACCGATACACCGCCTCCAATGGTCGCCGCGATCTTGTGGGAGCGCGACCACCGGCCACGAGGGCACTCGTCCTGCAAGCAATCGAAGAACTGGCAAGAACAAGTAGAACAAGCACTGAAATTGCTAGATTTAATTGAAGGTTCACAACGGAAAACACAATATGGTGGGGTTCCGAAGATGAACGGGCAGGCGGCACGAGCACGCTGCAACAAGTAGCAAAGGCTAACTCTAATCAACAAAACCCAATCTGAAAAGTGGCGGCTATGGGTATATGGGAGGGTGGAGGACGACCAGGACGTGGTGGGGGTCGTCCCCAAACCCTAAGACGCGGCCCCTATTGGGCCCCACTTGATACACGGCCCGTCGGGCCCAAAACTAGACAGATTTATGTCTCTGCAGCAAAACGACGATTGCGGTCGACTCGGAGCAGATATGGAGTTGATCTCAGATCTGTTGGAAAGTAGACTCTGTAAGCTTTCCAAATTGTGCTTGCACGCCCAAAACGGAGTCAGGATGAAGTCGTGGCGTCTGTCACAAGTTGACCCTGTCCTGCAGTCCGAATCCAACACGCGAGAATCCCCTCCCCTTCTTATCCTCTCCATCATTCCTAAGCAAAACAAGAACACACGTGTCTCGAGAGTCTAAATCAGATGGACATGAGCTTAGGAATGAACTCACTTGATAGTTTAGTTGGCGAGCACGAGCGCGGGTAAGAGGGCCAGCCGGAGTTGGTGTTATTGATGTTGTGGGAGGCGTGGGTGTAACGGAAATAGTGATGTCCTCATCATCCTCCCCTTCTTGCATTTGAGTCGTCCTCGACTCAAGCTCATCATGTTCTCCCAAATATGGCTTCAAATCTGCAATGTTAAATGTGGGGCTAACCCCATAATCTGCAGGAAGATCAAGCTTATATGCATTCTCATTAACTTTTTCTAGCACTTTAAAAGAACCATCAGCTCTAGGCATCAATTTAGATTTTCTCAATTCAGGAAACATATCCTTTCTTAAGTGCAACCAAACCAAATCTCCAGGTTCAAAAATCAATTGCCTTCTACCTTTATCACCAGCAAGCTTATACTTTGCATTCATGCGCTCAATATTTTCTTTAGTTGTTTCATGCAACTTCAATTCAGCACGTTGTTTAGCATCAAAATTCAGTTTTTCAGAAGTAGGCAAAGGCATCAAATCAATAGGAGCACGAGGCAACAACCCATAAACAATCTCAAAAGGGCACATCTTTGTAGTAGAATGCATCGAACGATTATAAGCAAATTCAATATGAGGCAAACATTCTTCCCACATCTTAAGATTCTTCTTTAAAACAGCCCTTAACATAGTAGACAAAGTTCTATTCACAACTTCAGTTTGACCATCAGTTTGGGGGTGACAAGTGGTAGAAAACAAGAGCTTAGTTCCCAATTTGCCCCCACAAAGTTCTCCAAAAATGACTAAGAAACTTAGCATCACGATCAGAAACAATTGAATTTGGCACACCATGCAAGCGAACAATTTCCCGAAAGAACAAATCAGCAATATGAGTAGCATCATCGGTTTATGACAAGGTATGAAATGTGCCATCTTAGAAAATCTATCCACAACCACAAAAATACTATCACGTCCCCTCCTAGTCCTAGGCAAGCCCAACACAAAATCCATAGAAATGTCTTCCCAAGGAACGCTAGGAACAGGTAAAGGCATATACAAACCATGAGGATTCAACCGTGACTTAGCCTTTTGACATGTAGTGCAACGAGCAACAAATCTCTCCACGTCCCTCCTCATCTTTGGCCAAAAGAAATGACCAGCAAGTATGTCCTCCGTCTTCTTTGCTCCAAAATGCCCCATCAAACCACCTCCATGCGCTTCCTGTAACAACAACAAACGAACGGAGGTAGCTGGAATGCATAGCTTGTTAGCTCTAAACACAAACCCATCACTAACAATGAATTTGTTCCATGCCTTTCCATCTTTACAATTTAGCAACACATCTTTAAAATCAACATCATTCACATATTGTTCTTTAATTGTTTCCAAACCAAAGATCTTGTAATCAAGTTGTGTCAACAAGGTATATCTCCTAGACAAAGCATCAGCAATAACATTCTCCTTGCCTTTCTTGTGTTTGACAACATAAGGAAAAGATTCAATGAATTCAACCCATTTGGCATGTCTACGATTCAATTTTCCTTGACTACGAATATGCTTTAAAGATTCATGATCAGAATGTATGACAAATTCTTTGGGCCACGAGATAGTGCTGCCAAGTTTCTAAAGAACGCACAAGAGCATATAATTCCTTATCATAAGTAGAATAATTCAGAACTGGCCCACTCAATTTCTCACTAAAATAAGCAACAGGTTTTCCATCTTGTAACAAAACACCACCCAATCCAATTCCACTAGCATCACATTCCAACTCAAAAGTCTTATTAAAATCTGGAAGTTGGAGAAGAGGTGCATGTGTCAACTTATCTTTTAGCATGTTGAAAGCGTTCTCCTGTTTGGTGCCCCAACAAAAGGGCACTCCCTTCTTCGTAAGCTCATTCAAAGGTGCAGCAATGGTGCTGAAATCCTTCACAAAACGGCGATAGAACCCAGCAAGTCCTAAAAAGCTCCGCACCTGGGTGATGGTCTTAGGTACAGAGCCACCCATCAATAGCCTCAACCTTGGCCCGATCAACTTCAATTCCCTGTGGAGTAACAACATAGCCAAGAAAAGAGACTCGATCCGTGCAAAAGGTGCACTTCTCAAGGTTACCAAATAAACGTGCATCACGTAAAGCATTAAAAACAGCACGTAAATGATCAAGATGTTCATCCATAGTTTTGCTGTAAATCAATATATCATCAAAGTAGACAACAACAAATTTTCCAATGAAAGCACGCAGAACCTCATTCATTAATCTCATGAAAGTGCTAGGTGCATTAGTTAACCCAAAAGGCATGACTAACCACTCATATAAACCGAACTTAGTTTTGAAAGCAGTTTTCCATTCATCTCCAAGTTTCATGCGGAGTTGGTGATACCCGCTACGCAAATCAACCTTTGAAAACACAACAGCACCACTCAATTCATCGAGCATATCATCTAATCGTGGAATAGGGTGACGATATCGAATGGTGATATTATTTATAGCTCTACAATCTACACACATACGCCATGATCCATCTTTCTTAGGCACTAGAATAACCGGAACAGCACAAGGACTAAGAGACTCACGCACATAACCTTTATCAAGTAGTTCTTGCACTTGGCGCTGAATCTCTTTCGTTTCTTCCGGGTTTGTCCTGTATGGTGCACGGTTGGGCAATGAAGCACCGGGGATGAGATCTATCCGGTGCTCAATTCCTCGAAGTGGTGGCAGCCCCGGTGGTATTTCACTTGGAAACACATCAGCAAACTCCTGCAAAATGTTAGCAACAGCAGGAGGCAAAGAATGTTGCATATCGTGAAGGGAAATCAAAGCATCTTTGCATACCAAAGCATAGGCAACAGAAGTGCAAGCAATTAGTTCCGTTATATCAGATTTAGTAGCAAGCAAGCATTGTCCCTTCAAAGATATCTCATTTTTCTTATCACATTCAGATTTAGCATTCTTATCATTCTCACTTTTAGCAAGCTCCTGAGATTTAACCTTTCTAATTCTAGCTAGATCATCATGTAGAATAGCTTCAGGAGACATAGGATGCAAAACAATTTTCTTATCATGGTATAGAAAAGAGTACTGATTTGTTCTACCATGATGCGTAGAATCTCTATCAAATTGCCAAGGTCTACCTAGCAGAATATTGCAAGCTTGCATAGGCACAACATCACATTCAACAACATCCTTATAAGAGCCAATAGCAAAATTAATTCGCACAAGTCTAGTTACCTTTGCCTTACCACTATTATTCAGCCATTGAATGTAATATGGATGTGGATGTGGTTTGGTAGTAAGTCCAAGCTTCTCCACCATGTCACTCGCTAGCCAAGTTGTTGCAGCTACCCCCATCAATGATCATGCGACATGAACGCTCCTTAACTACACACTTTGTTTGGAACAAGGTGTGTCGCTGATTTTGCTCCGCCTTCTCCATCCGTGTGCTGAGCACACGTTGGACAATGAGGCTCTCATAACGCTCAGCTTCAGCTGCACCAATATGTTCTTCTAGATGTCCATCACTACCCGCATGGTCAGCCGCAAGCAATGCAAGTGTATCATCATCAAAATCACTAGCAGAAGAATACTCACCATCATCTTTGATAACCAAGACCCGCTTGCTTGGACAGTCACGCATCACATGTCCGAAGCCCTTGCACCTATGACATTGAACTTCCCTAGTTCTTCCTGTAGATGCAACCGAAGAAGCGCTCTCCGTAGGCTTGATGGGAGCCTTGGTTGCTGCAATAGAGGGAGTAGAGCGTGGCTTGTTGGGTGTAGAAGATGTCGTCCGAGCGGAGGAAGAAGGTCGTGGTGGAGCACGTGCACTTGGAGAAGTAACGGTGCGTGGCTGCCATGAAGTATTTTTCCCTGCAGAAATGTTAGCCTTGAAGCTTGCATGTCGTCCCTGCACTTCCCTTTCAGCTTTACAAGCAATATGAAACAAACTTGTGAGGTTAGTGTAATCTTTATATTGCACAATGTCAAAAATCTCTCTGTTTAAACCCCACACAAATCTAGCTATAGCAAATTCTTCTCCCTCCTGCAAATTACAACGAAGCATGCCCATTTGCATTTCCTGGTAATATTCCTCTACACTTTTAGTTCCTTGTCTCAAAATTTGCAACTTGTTTAACAGATCACGTGCATAATATGAAGGTACAAATCTACCCCGCATGACCCGTTTTAAAGCATCCCAAGTCCGTGGTATGTTATTAGGATTTTTCTTGCCATGTTCTATCCACCAAACGAAGCAAAATCAGTGAACTCACTAGTAGCAGCCCTAACTCTAGCATTTTCAGGAAAATCATGACAAGCAAACTTTTGATCAACAGCTATCTCCCAAGTAATGTATGCATCGGGATCATATTTACCATCAAAAGGAGGTATCTTAAATTTAATCTTTGAAAATGCATCATCGTTGCGTACCTCACGGCGACGGTGACCACCCATACCACGACGATTACGCTCGTAGTCGACGGCGAGGACGAGCGTCAAGATCATTGAGCTCACTATCCGCACCATAGTCTTCACCCCAGCTTGTCCTCAACCTCTTCCTCGTCTTCTTCACCTCTCCTGTCCTCGTGTCGCTGGTTGCCGCCGTTAGCCATGAGATCGTCAAAACGCCTCAATAAAGCACCAAGGCTTGTATCCATACGAGTAATGGATGCCTCCATGGTCCCAAGCTTGGTGTTGGTGGTGATTTGGGAGGCCTCCAGCTGCCCAATCTTCTCATTCGTCACCTGCAAATCTCCATCAAGTCCTTCGTGTGCAGCTTCACTTTGCGCTCAAAGTACCCTATGATGCCCTTTGTGCGAGGAGAATGTCCTTCCAAGTCATCTATGTCCGAACCTGCCATGGTTAGGTGCACAAGAACAAACAAATAGAGAACAAGTGAAGAAACAAAAACCAAACCCTATACTACTAGGATGTAGCTAATGCAAGGCCCTCACTCTCAAGCTGAACCACAAGCTCTTACCAATTCTTACCTTGCTCGACAAGAGGGGTCGGCAACCAACAAGTCAGCAACCTAGGAGGAAGTGTATCGGTGCCGTAGCAACAAACCCCGTCAAGCTATATTCGAGTATGTGGAGCGATAGGTGGGCTGAAAGTAAAGAACAAGGAAGTACTAGCACCACGTTAGTTATAAAAAGCAAGCTGAATAATCGTTCAACGGCGGTACCTTGCTGGTCCTAGCCTAGACCGTGTTAGAGACGCGAGCCTAGACACAAGGGAAGTCACCAAGCACCACTCGAACAAAGAAAAATAATCAGCCCCTCCTTTGCTCTCTCCTTTTCTTTTCTTTTTCTTTTTATATATATTTTTTTTTCTGATTTTTTTTTCAGGGGTTCCTCAAAACTGAAAATAGGAACAAAGGGAACACAAAAGAGCAAGTCACCACATAAACTTTTTCTCGGAGAGAGCAGGGGTAAAAAGGTAATTAAAATTAGAAGCAACCCTAGGAGCACGAGTAATAGTTTGTTTAGATCCTATGTATGATGCACCCGTGTTCCAAAGGTTCTATGGGTGTGTTTGGTTGGGCTTTTTCTGGCTTTGGCTTTTCGGAAAAGTCGGTAGCCCAACCAAAGGGGTTGGCTGTCAACAAAAGCCAAAGCCAAAAGCAGCTTTTTGCTAGTTCATTTCCGAAAGCAGGTGTGGAGGTGCTTTTCTTGGCTTTGGCTTTCACCAGTTTGAAGAAATTACCTACATATGTATATGTATGTATATATATATACGTGTAATATACATGTTATGACTTTTATTTATTTATATACACATATCTTATATAAATATTATGTGTTTATTTATTTATATCTTATATATATATATATGTTTATATGTATAAGATACATGTAAATAAATAAATGAATAAATATATGCTTATATGTATAAATATATATTTTTATTCATATGTATATGTAGTATAAGTATATATATTTATCTATTTATTTATATACACATATATGTTATATTATATATATGATATAAATAAATATATAAATATAAAATATATTATACATATATTTCATATGTATATGTATGCATACGTATATATATATATATTTATATACATGTATATATGTTATATTATATATATGATATAAATAAATATATAAATATAAAATGTATTATACATATATTTGTATGTATATATGTACGTATATGTGATGGTATATATGATGATAAGTAGGGTCAACTAGTAAATTTCGAAAAGCCATAGTTGTTTTACCAAACACTTTCAACTTTCTCACAGACTCATAACCCACAATTGCTTTTTTCACAGACTCACGAGTCCACAGCAGCTTTTTCCACAGCTACAGCCCAACCAAACACACCCTATTTGATGCTTGCAAAAGGGATTCCTAGCAGGTTGTAGGAAGGTCATTGGTTTAGATGGTTGCTTCTTCAAGGGAGTAACTAATGGTGAGCTGATATGTGCCTTGGGAAGAGATGCAAACAACTAGATCTACCTCATAGCCTCGGGCGGTTGTGGAGAAAGAAACCGAAGACTCTTGGACTTGGTTTTTAGGACTACTATAGAAGGACATCTAGATTCCCATAGGTGGAAATGGTTAGGTTATCATATCCGACCAACGGAAGGTGATAAATGCTTTACCTAGTTCTGTTATGCCTTGCACCAATATCTTCATTTCTATTCTATGTAACTGGCTTTTACTTGATATTGTGCAGGCATTCCTACATGCAATTCAAGAATTATTTCTCGACATTGAGCATCGTATGTGTACAGGACACATCTATGCTAATTGGAGAAAGAAATTCAGGGATCGGGATTTTCAAAAGCCCTTTTGGAAATGTGCAAAGGCATCATCGGTTCCATTCTTCAACTTACGTAGAGCCAAGCTAGCACAATTAACACCTGCTGGTGCCGAAGACATGTTGAACACAAACCCAAAGCATTGGAGTAGAGCATGGTTCAATCTTGGAAGTTTTTGTGACAGTGTTGACAACAACATGTGTGAGAGTTTCAACAATTGGATTGTGGATGTGAGGGCTCACCCAATAATCTCTATGCTTGAGGGTATCGTAACTAAAGTTTTTGTTAGGATTCAACGGAACGGAAGCAAGTCGGATAACCGGCCTCGAAAGAATTTGTCCGAACATTTTGAAGAAGTTGAATAAGCACATAGATCAAGCCCAAAATTGCTCTGCGGTTTGGAATGGTAAAGATGGATTTGAAGTGAAAGAAAAGGATAAGAGGTACAAAGTTGATATACAAGCAAGGACTTGTTCTTGTAGGTATTGGCAGCTCATTGGAATACCTTGTGCTCATGCTATTACTGCATTATTTGTGAGTTCAAAGAATCTAGAAGACTACATAGTAGAATGTTATTCTATTGAACAATATAATAGGACTTATGATCATTGCATGATGCCAATGGAAGGAGTTCTTCAATGGCCACCTACCGATCACCCTAAGCCGGAACCTCCAACATATGTCAAGATGCCGGGAAGGCCTAGAAAAGAGAGGAGAAGGGAACCTGGTGAGGCAAAGAAGGCGACAAAGCTATCAAGGGCTGGAAAAAAGGTAAGTGCAGTAGATGCCATCAACTAGGTCATAATATCAGGAAATGTTCAGCCAATCCCGCACGTAGCAGCATGAGAAGAGTTTTGGAGAGTGCCAAAGAGGCAAGTAACGAGTGTAATGCATATATTTTCAATTTTGCATTTCCTTTTGTAATCTTACCATTCTCTTTTTCATGTCGGGTATTGATAGAGACAATGCCTTGAAAGAAGGCAAGAAAGAATGAAGGAAACAGTAGGAGCACTAGTGAAATTTTTTATGCTACCAAGACAATACAATCTACCAGGCCCAAAGCTGCTGAGAAAATAAAGAAAACGTCCTCAAAGTGAACCGGGCCCTATAATATATTATGTGCAATTAGTGTCGTATACTTGCCTTATGGGTATACAGATGATGAAGAAATGGATACGCAAAGACATGGTAGCAAATCAGAGAAGATACAGATAAAGGCGATAGGCTTCGACCGAGTCTGGGATAATAGAAGAACCCGTAGACCGGTATGGAAACAAGGCGGATACTAAGACCGGTATACAATGACGTGAGAAGCAAGTTATAGAACAATTTGTAGTCCGATTAGGACTCGGATCAATAAAGAAAGTTAGAGATAGAATCCCATATATGTAATTCATGTAATCGGCTAGGACTCGATTGTAACCCTAGCTCCCCGGACATATAAGGCGGAGCAGGGACCCCCCTCCCCCAAAAGGATCCGAGACTTCGCAATTAGCAAATCGCTAAAGGCAATACATAACATACAGGACGTAGGGTATTACTCTCGATTCGAGGGGCCCGAACCCGTCTAAAATCGCGTGTTCCCGTGTGTTCTGTGTGTTGCACCATCGAATTCCACGCTCGTGAGGGACCGGGTAGTACTAGTGCCGAGTTTAAGACTCGACATTTGGCGCGCCGGTAGGGGTCCCGGCGAGTTCCTAGCGAGTTCGATGGCCACTTCGTTTGTCGTCGACTTCGAGCCCGGCTTCAAGATTCGCTTCGGGTCCCTCGACTTTGAAGCCGACTCGGACGGGAAATTGTCTTTGATGAATCCGACTCGTTGCCGTGCCGCTGCTTCTAAAGCGCGATCACCCGCCACGGTTGATACCTCCGATTCGGAACTTAGCGGGTCCGACGCAGCTTTAGCGCGAAACATCAGGCTCCCTACGCTTATGCCTCGAACGGTGCCCGGGCTACAGCGCAAAGCTGTTCTCCCGAGCTGGATATTGATTCCGAGGAAGACGCTCCAGCCTTTTTCCAAGTGTTCATGACAGGACCAGCTTATACGCCAACTCACTCCCGAGGAAGCTGCCGAAGAAGCGGCAAGGATGGCGAGAGCCGAAGCCGAACGCAGTCGTCGTGAAGCGTAAGAGGCAAATAGAGATGAACAACTTCCGCCACCTTCAGCCGCGGATCCGCGCACAAGTGCTACCGCTTTAGCCGGAGGAAGCGCCCTGCGACCGCTCCCCGGCCACGGGCCCGCTACTGCACCGGTCCGGAGACCCGGACGAATCTCCAGGATACAACAACCGACGAGGATGTCGCGGCGGAAGACGCCATCGATCTTCCAGCAGAGCTTTGGATTTAAGTTCCATGGAAGTAGAGATGAATGGTGCTCGGGTCTTCACATCGCCGGTCCACAATATTGTGGGAGTGAAACAGATTCTTGAAACAATACCGGAAGAGGTCCTCAATGCCACGCCAGGATTACGGCGCGCGCTGAATTTAGTTGATGCGGCGGCTCTACAAACAAACCAGCTCGTCCATGATCGAGCGGAATCTTCCGGTCGCTCGCATTCCCATTCGAACGACCGACAAGGGCCCGGTCCGACGGAGCTTCTTCCGGAGGAAGGCTAGCACCCCGGCGTACCCCGATCGCGGATGCACATGAACGAGCTCCCAACCAAGATTTGCGTGTACCGCTCAATGATAACCGGGATGTTCGGAACGTGCCGATTGATCGTCATGCGTAAAGAGTGGAGGAGCGAACGAGACATGAGGAAGATGAGAGGCGACGGACCGGTCATGTGGATGATCGCCCTCGGGATCTTGCCCCACCCCAGCCGCAACGGGCCGGCAGCTTCAGCGCCACCCACCAATGCAAATTATCCGCGTGACGATCACCGAGGGCATGGTAGTAGGCATGCCCATCGAGATGGACGACGCCGCGACACTAGAGACCGAAGAGGACGAGACAACCGGGATAGAGACGCCGAACCCCGGCGCGCGAACAATGATCGTCAAGCGGCACCACCACCTCCGCCTCCATCGCAACATGCAGAACCAGCGAACAATGATCGTCAAGCGGCACACCACCTCCGCCTCCGCCTCCTTCACGGAACGCGGAGCCGGCGAATAATGATGGACAAGGCGGTTCGGGAGATAGATACCAGGACGACCGTTATTACGACTATTCCGACGATGACAGGGATCGTAATTACCGTCATCGCCCTAGCCGTCGATCTCCGTCACCGGTCCGGACCGGTCCGGAAGATGATGAATACTCCGTAATCCCCGCTTTTACTCGAGATTTACGTATCCGCAAATACCCCGTGGGATTTAAGCCTCGGGGCCATTGACAAATATGATGGCAAAGCACCTCCGGCCGAATGGCTCCGTATGTACACTACGGCTATTCGATCAGCGAGGAGGAGACACGTTCGTGCTAGCTAATTATCTACCGATGTGCATGGAGCAGGCTGGACGCTTATGGTTGCAATCCCTGCCCGAGAGATCCATCTCTTCGTGGGGAGACCTCACCAAAAAGTTCGTAGAAAACTTCCAGGCGACTTGTGAGAAGCCAGGGAATTACTTCGACCTCAATAGGTCGAAGCGTAAGCCCGACGAAACCCTCACCGATTTCATCGAGGCGATTCTGCAATAAGAAGGCCTTAATCCCCAATGTTCCCGATCAGCAAGTGATTGCAGCATTTCAAGCCGGCGTCCGAAGTGAAGCATTGGTTCACAAGATTGGGAGACGAAATCGAAACCTCACCATGACGGCGTCGTAGTGCTTCAAGATAGCAGATGATTACGCTCGCCGGAGAATCAAATGTAGTCAATCTGCGCGGGAACAAAGGGAAGGAGCCGAAGCATGACCTAGGCAACCAGCCTAGATCCAGGAATGACAAGAAGCGCAAGGCTGATCACTTTGTTGCAGCTGTTGACCGGCCTCATGGAGGAGATCGGCCAGCACCCCCTAAAAGAGGTCCAAGAGAACGATTGTCGTTTGAAACACTTCTCGGATGGCCCTTGTATGATTCATAATGGGAATCATAAAGCTAAAGAGTGCTTCCTGTTAAGGCCATTTGCTCAATTTGCCTTAAAGGTCGCACCTCGGTCCGCTTACAGGAATCGAAGGATGACAAGGGCAAGGATAAGGACCGTGAAGACAATGAGGATGATGAAGGTTTTCAGGAACCAGCCCGAGAGGTGAACATGATCTATGGAGGCCCGGACGCATATGAGTCAAAGCGGAAGCAAAAATTGTCGTTCCGGGAGGTTAATGCCGTTGCTCCAAGCAACTCCCCGAATATCTTCGGTGGTCCGAGGTCCCCATTACATTTAGCAGGGCAGATCATCCGGAGGTACTACCGAAAGCTGGAAAGTATCCACTCATCCTTGCCCCCATTGTTCGAAGGTGCGATTGAAGAGAACTTTCATTGACGGGGAAGCTGTTTGGATATCTTGTTCGCTAAGACTCTGCCTCGAGCTTGGCCTCGACCGTGGCTGATTTAGAGCGCAGTGTTTCTCCGTTCCATGGTATAATACCCGGGCGGAATAGTTACCCTTTGGGGCAGATCTCTCTGCCGGTGACTTTTGGGACGAAGGAAAACTATAGAAGGGAGAATATCATCTTCTCGGTGGCTGACATAGACTCAGCATATCATGCTATCCTCGGAAGACCGGCTCTAGCAAAATTTATGGCCATCCCAAATTATCAATACTTGATGTTGAAGATGCCCGGGCCAAACGGGGTTCCGTCATTCCGGGGTGATATCAAGACCGCTTATGCTTGTGAGGTGCACAAGCACCGAATTGGCATCTCAGAGCTAATTCGTAAGTTGAACGTCGAGAAATCAGGGAAGCAGCTGAAGCTCCGAAAGTTCAGGCAAGGATAGAGGATGAAGTCCCGGTCAAGAAGATTGCAAAGGAGAAATTGAAGGCCGATACGGTGGTTTCCAAGACTGTTCAGCCTTGATGAGTCGGACTCCTCCAAGGTCACCCATATAGGGGCTGACTTGGGAGATAAATAGGAAAGCGCGCTCATTCTTTTCCTCCAGGAAAATAGGGATATCTTCGCATGGCAGCCTTCCGACATGCCGGGTGTTCCTAGGGAGAAGATTGAGCACGCACCGTTGGTGCGTCCCGATGCGAAGCCGGTGAAACAGAAGCTCCGGAGGTTTGCTCAAGACCGCAAGGAAGCTATCAAGAAAGAGATAACTAGGTTGTTAGCAGCTAAGTTCATTAGGGAGGTGTATCATCCAGATTGGCTTGCCAATCCAGTGCTTGTACCAAAAAAGAATACTAAAGAATTAAGAATGTGCGTTGATTATACCGATCTCAACAAAGCTTGCCCCAAAGACCCTTTCGCGCTGCCTCGAATCGACCAAGTTGTTGATTCGACCGCTGGCTGCGAGCGTCTTAGTTTCCTTGATGCTTATTCGGGGTATCATCAAATACCGTTAAGAGTTGAGGATCAGATAAAAACCGCGTTTATCACCCCCTTTGGAGCATACCGCTACACGACTATGCCGTTTGGATTGAAAAATGCTGGAGCTACGTATCGACGCGGCATACAACGTTGTTTGGATTCGCAATTAGGAAGGAATGCGAAGCTTATGTTGATGATATAGTGGTCAAGTCTCGTAAAACTAAAGATCTCCTCTCCGACCTGGCAGAGACCTTTAGTAATCTACGGAAGTTTTCCATGAAGTTAAACCCGGGAAAGTGTGTCTTTGGAGTTCGTTCCGGGAAATTACTCGGGTTATTTGGTATCATGGAGAGGTATTGAAGCCAATCCAGAAAAAATTCGGACGATTGTTAACATGCAACCCCCGAGTTGTTTGAAGGATGTCCAGAAGCTGACGGGCAGTATGGCAGCTCTTAGTCGTTTCATCTCAAGACCGGGAGTACGAGGACTTCCGTTCTTTAAGTTGCTCAAAAAACAAGATAAGTTTGAGTGGACTAGTGAAGCGCAAGCCGCACTTGATCAACTTAAAGAGTATCTCAAGTAACCCTCCGGTATTGGTCCCACCGGAGCCCGATGAGGTTATTCGGTTATATATCTCTCGCAACAACCCATGTGGTGAGCACGGTTCTGGCGGTTGACAGGAAGGAAGAAGGACACCTGCAGTTGGTACAACATCCGGTCTATTTTGTAAGTGAAGTTCTTACCGAGTCTAAGATAAGGTATCTCCAACTGCAGAAGTTAATATATGCTGTAGTGATAACTTCTCGGAAGCTTAAGCATTATTTCCAAGCGCATCCCATTGAGGTTAAGACCGGATTTGCCATTGGAGATATTGTTCGCAATCGGGAAGCAATTGGTCAAGTTGCTAAATGGGCTATAGAACTTGGCCAGTATGAAATTACGTTCTCTTCGCGGACGGCTATTAAGGGACAAGCCTTAGCTGACTTCATAACGAGTGGCTGGAAACACAAGTGCCGCGGGAGATTCAAGCATTGGAGTATTGGGAGATGTTCTTTGATGGGTCCCCGCAGCTTTCAGGCGCGGGGGCTGGTGTGGTCCTTCTCACTCCACAAAAGGAAACGCTCGGATATGTGTTGCAAATGCATTTTCGAGCTTCAAACAATACAGCGAGTATGAAGCTTTGCTTCATGGGCTTAGAGTAGCCGTTTCGTTGGGCGTTCGACGATTGGATATATATGGTGATTCGATGTTAGTGATCAGCCAAGTTAACAAGGTATGGGATGCTCATGATGATCATATGATTGCTTATCGTCAAGAGGTTCGGAAACTTGAAGACAAATTTGATGGTTTGCGATTTTCTCATATACGGCGCGGAAATAATTCTGCCGCGGATGAGTTGGCTAGACCGGGATCTTCGCGACAGGCGGTTCCTCCCGGCGTTTTTCTTCGGGTGTTGGATAAACCGTCTATAAAGATGGAGCCCAAGGTTATTATTACAGAAATCGAAGATAAGGCGGTCTCGTAAAGTCGGGAGGAAAAAGCGGTCTTGAAGAACCGGTCCGATAGTCCGGGTTTGCCAGGAAAGACCGAAGGTGGATTCAATACTGGTGGTATTCAGCCATTGGATGTTATGATTATTGATTCCGATTGGCGTACTCCGTATCTTGACTATTTGCAATCCGGCAAAACACCAGAAGATAAGGTGGAGAAGCAAAGATTAGAAGTTCGAGCCCGCAGTTATTTAATTCTCGAAGGAGAATTGTATAAGCGTGGAGCCAATATTTTGATGAAGTGTGTGTCGGTTTCCGATGGTATTCAATTGCTTGAAGACATACACAAGGGGATTTGTGGAAACCATGCTTCTTCGAAGACATTGGTTGGGAAGATATTCGGACAGGGGTTTTATTGGCCAACAGCGACGGATGATGCGCATAGAGTGGTTAAGAACTGTCAAGGATGCCAGTTTTTTGCAAGACAACCTCATACTCCGGCTCAGGAGTTGCAATTAATTCCAATGACTTGGCCTTTCTCTACTTGGGGGCTGGATATAGTGGGACCTTTTAAGCGGGCACCGGGAGGATTCACGCATATTTTCGTGGCGGTAGACAAGTTTTCTAAGTGGATTGAGGCTGAAGCAGTTACTAGCACGACTACGGTCCGTGCAATCAAGTTTTTGCAGAATATTTTTGTACGTTTTGGGGTTCCATACAGTATTATTACTGATAATGGGCCTCAATTCACTTCGAGTCTTTCAAAGATTATGCCTGAGAGCTTAGGGATCAAGGTGCAATATGCGTCGGTGGCACACCCGCAGAGCAATGGACAAGTGGAACGAGCTAATGGAATGATTTTGACCGGTCTTAAACCAAGAATTTTCGATCGATTGAAGCCTTATGCGGGAAAATGGGTTAAGGAATTGCCCTGGGTGCTCTGGGGTTTGCGCACTAATGTTAGCAGAGCTACGGGACAATCTCCTTTTTCTTTGGTATATGGATCCGAAGCCATGTTACCTACTGAAGTGAATATGGTGTCAGCTCGGGTTCGAGTATTATGATGAAGAAAAATATGATGATCAACGTCAGGTTGAATTGATTGCTGCGGAAGAATTGAGAGATCGAGCTCCGATTCAAGCCGCTAAATATCAACAAGGATTGCGTCGTTATCATAATCGTAATGTTCGCACGCGGGAATTTCAAATTGGAGATTTGGTTTTACGGAAGATTCAATCTAACAAGAACAGGCATAAGTTGTCACCAGTCTGGGAAGGACCTTTTTTGGTTAAATCGGTATCCAGACCGGGGCTTATAGGCTTATGACCTTGGAAGAGGAAGAAATTCCAAATTCTTGGAATATTGATCAACTTCGTCGTTTTTATACTTAAAGAATGTTTATTGTAAAGTTTTTCTTATTATAATAAAGTAATTTTATCTAATAATGGTGTGTTTGTTTTTTGTGTCTCCATACTTTAATTTTGAATTAAATTATTGAGCCAGGGGGCTACTATGATAAAGAGTAGTCTATGATATTTTGTTATTCTCGCTATGATAAGAGCAATCTGTGATATGCCGCTATTCTTGAATAATAAGACCAGTCATTTAGTTGATGGATTGTTGTGATAAGAGCAGTCCGCTGAAATTATAAGCTTGTGTTTAAGACTGGTATATTCAGGAAAAGATAGAGTATAGCTTTCTTTTTTATGAATATCGATTGGTAAACTGTTGTATTAAGAACAGTTTGGGAAATATTACAAACTAACTTTTTTGCTCATGCTATATCATATCTTGAGTAAATAAGTTAGTAAGCATAATGGTGAAACCAGTATTCATAAAACAAGAAAAAGTGACTGATATTTATAAGAAAACAAGTATAAGTGGACAAGATGTTCAAATTCAAAATGGCCCTATTACAAAATCTACTCAAGCAGGACCACCGGAGGTACCGGTGTCACCAGCCTTGGGATTTCCTTCGAGCCTATCATCTAGAGTTTCTTCAGAATCAGAAGAAGTTACAATTAAATCTCTGTCAAGATCTTCGAAGGCATCTTCTATTGTCCGTCCGGCGGCAGTCGCAGCATTCCGAGCATCTTGATCTAGGGCAAAAGCTGCTTGTGCTACATTCGGAGGAATGCCCGACGGATCGATCGGAACATCTTCTACCAACTCGGAGACGGTACCAATGAGTGAGTTCCTTAGTTCATTGAACCGGTCTTTAGTGGTATCAGGGTGGGCGCCATCCCGGATGAAATTAAAGTCGCAAACATCGACCGGAGTCCAAGATTGGATTATGGCGGCAATATGCCCCCTCCCGAAGCAGACGACCAGCCTTGAGTGCTCTCTCGATCCTTCTTGGGATCGCCCGGATGGCGGACTCGATGTCCATCTCGTTGGGGTCAATAGTTTGACCGCCATTGAGGTATTCCGAGTGCGAATTGTGCCTGCAGTAAGTTCTGAAACAACAAGTGTAAATTTAAAGACCGGGTATTGCTGAAGACCGGTATGTTCATAAGAATAATCAAGAAAAATGGGACTTACGCCCGTGCCTGATTTCAGCTGCTCCGAATCTGCCCTTGATGTTTACATTGGATTCTTTCAGTTTTTGGGCAGTCTTCAAGGCTTTCTCTTTCTCTCGCTTGAGCTGATTTCGCTGCTTCTAATGCTTCGATCGGTTCAGCTTTCAAGCGAGCGTTCTCGCTCTCTAGCATCTTGTTGGAGCGAAGTGCTTGAGCCAGTATGCTATCTTTAGCAGTGAGCTCGCCTTCAAGTTCTCCAATCCGTGCCGCCTGTTGCTCTTCGATACGAGAGCCTTCTTCCAGTGCTCTGTTCTTGAGCTGTTGTTTTTTCCATAAGAACTTCTTCAGCTTTCTTATGGGCAGCAACAAGATTCTCAAGCGCTGAAATCAAAGATGGGATCAATCGGAAAAGGAGATAGTGGGAAAAATGTAAAATGTATAAAGGCAATTGTGGTCTAGTGGTGAAGCTTCTAGCTCTCATACAACAGATTCAAGATTCAAGGCAAATTGAAAATGTTACTTTGATTAATTTGGCGGAGCCTAATGATTTCTTGTCGGCGTTCTTCCATCATGCGATGGGTATCCTGCAGACCGGCCTCTCTCCTCTGGAGGTCGTTTTCCTTGGCCTTTAGATCGGCCGTCCGAATTTCTAGCTCACCCAATCGTTCTTGATTGGTGTTGAGTTCTTCCCGCAAGCGGGTGATAATAGCAGTCTTGGCTTCGAGCTTTTCAGAAGAACCTAAAAAGAAAAAGAGAGTAAGAAATTTGAAGATTAAAGGGAAGTTGCTTGGAGAAATTATTAAAAGATAGAGATATACTTGGCCAGATTCTCGAGAAATTCTTTAAGGCCTCTTCTTCTTGGAGGGCGTCCCATTGAGCCGTTGCGGTAAAAGTCCTTGCTCCGCTGGAACTATCCACCTTTACTTCTCCGACCACCATTTTGGCCGGTTTGGGTTCTCCGGAAGGTTTACGAGTTGTCCCGGCCCGGCGAGGAATTTCTTCCGTCCGGACTGGTCCCAATGAGAGCTCCGGAGGGATTTGAAATAAGGTGGCTCGGGGAAGAGGGTTGTCAGAAGAGGAGCTTTCAACATTGGAGGTTTGCTTTTCAGTTTCGAGCTTGAGGCGACAGGGAGTTCCTTTGTGAGAGTCGCACTTTGAGCTTCTACAGCTTGAAGTGGCAAGAGTGGTGGTGGAGGCGCCAGGAGTGGAACCGGTCCGAAGCACATCCGGAGAAGAAGCAAGAACATTGCTAGGAGGAGCCTCGTGAGAAAGATTTGGTTCTTAAAAAGCCAGCTATGCTGGCTTGGAAGCTAGAAGGAATCCTGTAAGAAAAAGCGACATTAATTAGATTAGAGCGAGGAGCTTCGAACCTAAGAAGTTTTTTGACAGATGGAATAATTCAGAAAACTTACGTGGAGGCTTTTTAAAGCCGGTGGAGGTTTTGACCTTTTTGGGTGGGCCTTGAGAAACTCCACCACTCGCTATCTGCAGCTCTTTTCTCCGCTGGATTGGCTTGCGGAGTTGGAGCTGGATCCCCGGCATCAACAGGACCGGTCCGGTGACCATACCGGGACCGTTTAGGGACCTTCGACAAAGGATCAATCGAGGTAGAAGTGCCTTGAGTTTTCCCCGGTGAAGCTTCGAGGATGGCCGGAGCTGCTTGGCGATCCCTTTCGACGGCGTCTTCTTCCCGCCGACGGTCTTCAAGTTTTTGCGCCTCCGAGCGGGTATCGCCGAAGCAGCAGGAGGAGCAGCAGGTTTACCGATGGTCAAGGCAGTAGTACGTTTTCTTGTACTAGGAGCTTGAACTACGGTCCCGGATTTTGTGATTTTTGGGGCCAAGCTTGGAGGTAGAGGGAAAGACCGGTCTCGTGGATTTTTGAGCCGGACCGGCTTGAACAGCAAGTGGAGCGGCATTGTTGGCGTAGTCCTCTCCCCAAGTGTCGTTAAGAGGAAGTGGAGGATGACTCCTGTAGTTGTCCATTTTCTGCAATTACAAAGATTGAGTCTTTATAAGTAAATGAAGATAATGAGTAGTAAAGATTTGAAGAAACAGAAAAGAGATACTTACAGTGGTCGCGAGGATTGCACGAGCTGAAGGCCGGACCTACTCTTGTACATCCAGATAGATCTGGATTCGGCTGCAGCATTTGCTTAATGCGAACCTCTAACCGCTCTTTGTCGTGAAGAAGGGTTCCATCCAAAGGCATAGCGGTGTCTTCGTTGAAAAGCCAAGCTGGATGCTCTTGCTTCTTGAGGGGTTGAACTCCCCGCACTATGAAGCTCCGCAGAACTGTCTCGGCAGTGACGCCTCTAACAGTCTTCAAGTATTTGATGTTGGCGAGGAGTGCAATAACTTCATTGTCTTCTTTGAGCTTTTCCCTGGTCTCTGCAGTAGGAAAGTTCTTGGCTACTTTGGCACCGAAGGCTGGAAGAGCCGGGTCGGGGATTGTCGCAGAAGAACCATCCTTTTTTCCACCGAGCTATGCTCTTGTTCAGCGATAGGGAAAAATATTCGTCCACGCTCCAAGCATTGGATTCCTACACCACCGATTGCAGCTTGGCGGTCCGATGATGGGAGTGGGCGGATTTGGAATAAATATTGGAATAATTTGAAATGCGGGAGGACTCCAAGGAAGGCCTCACACGTATGGATGAAAAAGGCAATTTGCAGGATGGAGTTAGGGTTGAGATTCACTAACTCCCATCCGTAAAAAAGAGAAGTCCTCTCGAAAAAGGAACAACAAGGGAGATCAAGACCACGGAGGAAAAAAGCTTTGAAGACTAGCTGCTGAGATTCATCTATACCCCAGGGAATTTGACTGGGGAAGGGACACTCCAGTTTAAGATGGGTTGAGGCGGAAGATACCCATCCTTAATCGCTTCATTCGAGAGAGGACTCTGTAACCTTGCCGGGACCAAGGTCTTGAACTCCAAATGGAAGCCGATCGCGAGGAACAGAGGAAGAAGATGAGGGAACAGCGATGGATTTCTTCTTGCCCATCTTGAGAGAATGGAAAAAGAAAGCTTTGAATTGGTTAATAAGGAAGGAAGGCGCAACAGAACAAGAAGCGAATGGTGGGCGCGTATGAGCTTCGGGAGCAGGGGTTGACCTAGGTCGACTTTTCGTTTTCTTTTATAGACACCTAGGATGGGCCCGGGGCTGAAAAGTTATTGGGCCTATTTTAAGAGGCCCGAGGAATGTCGTAACTATGCAATTATGACCTAACGGCCATAAGGAAATTAATGATCTGTTATCTGCGTTAATTATGACTTAACGGTCATAAGGATAAGCCGTTGTGCTTTTATAAAAAGCGGTCTCGAAAAATGGAAATTTTCGGATAAAAATTAAAGCCGTGCTGAATTTTGTGATTCAGCAGTATGAAAGAGTTAGATTTTACATCACTCGGTGATAATGGATGCCTTAGGCTATGGGTGTTAATCATCCGACTGATTATAGGCTTTGGAGACTCGAGTCGTTGTGAGAATATAAGGGATAGACTGGTCCGATCAACCAGAATTATGGTTTTTAGTGAAATTTTGATAAGTGAATTATAAGTCCAGACTGATTTAGGCGGTCTGTTATGTGAAATTGGTAAAAACATACAGAGGATAAGAAATTATAGCCGGTATGACCGGTCCTGGAAAATATGTTCTTAGCAAAAATTGCTGAGAGGGATGTGATTTAGTGGAAAATAACTAAGCATAGTCTCTCAAGAAAGACTCTTGCATTATTTGTGATCCTCAAATGATACAAGAGTCGGGGGCTATACCTAATTAGGTGCACCTGACCGGTGCACCGTATTCAAGAGCGGTCTGCAAAAATCTCGGGAAGTGGAAAATGATAGAATTTGAAAGAAGCAATCTGTAGCAATTGGATATTGAAGGAAATAACGAAGAATCAGCTAGTGGACTCTTGCATTATTTGAAAGGAGTTCAAATGATCCAAGAGTCGGGGGCTATACCCAATTGGGTGCGCCTAGCCGGCGCACCGTGAGAAAGATAAGCTATGATTACCTAATTAGGTGATATAAAAGGTGAAAAACAATAATTTTTTCGGGCTTCTTGTTAAAGCACTTATGAAGAAAAAGAACGAGTTTGCAGCAGATTGGAGTTCTTTTTAATTTTACCATGAATAAAGACCAACAGGCAGAAGACTGGTTAGTTTTATTCAAGGTTAAATCAAAAATTACTCGGAGGCTGCTGTCGTATACTTGCCTTATGGGTATACGAGATGATGAAGAAATGGATACGCAAAGACATGGTAGCAAATCGGAGAAGATACGAGATAAAGGCGATAGGCAACAGATCGGTCTTCGACCAGTCCGGGATAATAGAAGAACCCGTAGACCGGTATGGAAACAAGGCGGATACTAAGACCGGTATACAATGACGTGAGAAGCAAGTTATAGAACAATTTGTAGTCTGATTAGGACTCGGATCAATAAAGAAAGTTAGAGATAGAATCCCATATATGTAATTCATGTAATCGGCTAGGACTCCGATTGTAACCCTAGCTCCCCGGACATATAAGGCGGAGCAGGGACCCCCCGAAAAGGATCCGAGACTTCGCAATTAGCAAATCGCTAAAGGCAATACATAACATACAGGACGTAGGGTATTACTCTCGATTCGAGAGGCCTGAACCTGTCTAAAATCGCGTGTTCCTGTGTGTTCTGTGTGTTGCACCATCAAATTCCACGCTCGTGAGGGACCGGGTAGTACTAGTGCCGAGTTTAAGACTCGACAATTAGGTTGTTAAGATTTTGATTCTAGTGATATAAGTCATAGAGTCTACTAAACTTGGTCATTTCAGTCACACAGTCAAAGTGAACTTGGTTATTTCAGTCACACAGTCCAATGTACTTGGTTTTTTCGATTTGGCTTATGCTTTTGAACCTGAAACGAAGCTATCTTCCTCATTTGTTAGCTATGTCAGATTACTATGTGCTTCTGGTTTCAATATCAAAACATATCAGCTGGAAATGAAACTGAAATGTTCAGCTTCATTTCAACGTGCTAGTCTGAATCTTAGCTATCTTCAGTTTAATGTCAACTATGCCATACTGTAACCTGCTTCTTGTTTCGGTATCAGAAAAGTATCACCTATAAATGAGACTGAAAATTTGATCTTCATTGATATTGCAATAGTTGACAACATATATATTGCAATTAATTTAGCTTATTACCTTTGTTATGGCACTACACCGACCTGCTACAAAATCTACAACTATACTAACAATCTGAAAAAAGTTACAACTCTTATGCTCAAATATGACACACTGGAGGCAGGGGTGTTGTACCAGCACGCGGCCGACCAGAGGCAGGGGTGGCGTCTTCACACCTGCGTCGTCGCGCAAGGAGCCGGCCTTGCCGCGTTGCTGGTCGCCAAGAGGCGACACATCGCCGGGTCACCAAGAGGCAGGGGCGCGACATGGCATCTGCTTACATCTGCTGCGCTGGATGGCTGCAGGCTCGGCACATCGCCGGCCACAAGAGGCGGCGGTCAGGCGGTAGCTCGTCGTGTAGCCATTAGCGAAAGTGGAGGCTCACGCTTGGTACGAGTCTCACTTGCGGGTGTTTAGGAGGAATGGGGACCGCTCGGAACCGCACCGAAGATTTGTTTTGCCACGTCATCGCACACGTGTCTTCATTAATATGCAAAACCACTATCATCGTCATCAAAACCGGATTAGAGGTGCAATCAAAGGTGAAAACTAAACTGGTTTAGCAAACCAAGGGGGTTAAGTAAACTAAAAAATAGTACAGGGGTTATGTAAACACAGAGCATAGTTCGAGGGAGTAAATTGGACATTATCCTAGTTTCTTTGGTGATTGCACTATATTTGGGTTGCACTTTTGTCAAGAGAACCGAACAAGGCCTTACCAAGATCATTCCGGCCCCTAAATTTGGGTTGCACTTTTGTCAAGAGAACCGAACAAGGCCTTACCAAGATCATTCCGGCCCCTAAATTTGGGTTGCACTTTCTATCCGGCCCCTAAATCATTCCGGGTCTAGAATTATTCCCCGACAACCGAACAAGGCCTTACCAAGATTGCTTCCTTCTCCATCAACAAAATCATTTCCTCCTTCATCTACGGAACGAAATCACCTGCCGTGGTTATACTAACGCAAAGACGTGTCGTAGCTCATCCGCATCGCTACTTTCAGATTTGACGATGTGATTTTGCTGGCAAATCCAACGTATTTTGCCGGACTTTCTTCCTGGCCCACGACGAGTAAGCCCAACAAACGAATTGAGGTTTAAAGAAATATTCATTCGTCATCATGGTCACTTCCTACTCGAATTCGTGGAGTAGGTTTATAGAAATTAAGTCCTAAATCTATCATACTTCCGGCTCGGGTTATTGTTGTCCGCCAATAGGTTTTACTCCCTCGCAAAAAAAAAAGTTTTGACTCCCTGCCTCCTTTTCTTGTCTCCTTTGCTGCCGTTCCCTCCTGCTGCAATATAATGGTAGCACGATAGTCCGGTGCTTCTTCGCACTGCCGTCCTGAGCGCCGGCGTAGGAGCTTCATGTTGCGTTGATGGGCTTGATAAAGGGCCGTTGAGGCTTTGTGCCATGTATGCCCATGTATATCGATTGCGGTATAAACAGCACGGGTGTGGGTTTTGTATCACTGCAGGTGATTTCGTTCCACCTTCATATTATCCCCAATCCCACACCATGTCATTGTGATCAAGATTGTGAGCAGGTTCATCATCATCGATTGCTGCATCATTTTCCACTGGCAATGTATTCGGGTCAAGTCCCAATACGGTTGTTGTTCCTCCTTGAACGCTTACATAAAGGAAACAAGACAGTTGATGAAAAATCGCTATACATCGAAAAGAATCGCTATCTCGCAACCCCCAAACAGAAGAAACAAAATCGCAATCGAAAATCCAACAATCGGAAAACAAATTTAATCAAACCTTCATGATCGGACCCATCACACTCGCCAATTGAATGATCCGGTGGCTCACGGTTCAAGTCTATGGTCGCCATTGATCGGGGAGAAAAGGAAGGAGGGAACCGAGGAAGCCGGGATGTACTCGCACCATTATATAGAGAGGGACCGGCGGCAATATTTTGGTCGAGGGTGTGGTAGTGGAAATTTGATTAGGAGCGCGTGCCGGTGAAAATTTGTTTTACGGTGAGCCAACAAAAATTTGATTAAGAACGCGATGGCGAAAATTTCCTTCGTTAGCGCGCGGAAAAGGGGCAATCAGCGGGCATTCAGTTTCGTCGTGGATTCATGGTGAAGCAGGGCAACAGCAGCATGCATATCTAGCCGACATGTGGGTCGTGGTGTGCCCTTTCCATGCAAATGGCGGACGTGCGGATCGTTCTTTGCTCTAGAATGAAGCGTCGCCGGGCCTAATATTACGAGAGGCCGGAGATTAAAGCCACGATGGTTGCTTCCTTAGGTCTCTGTAGCCAAATCTTATGCGCCTTATCTACGTGGATGGAGGGAGTATTTGTAATGATTAGCTGGCATGAGAAGAGGGCATATAAGGAAAATAGAGATAGATCGGTATCTAGATTAGATAGTAGTAGCACAAATCAAGCACACCTGTACATTTATTATAATACAGACACGTTGTTCGGACAATATGTTACATAATATTACAATAAAACATACATTGCTAAAGCGTTCGAGTGGGTAAGGATCGACGTAACCATTCAAACAACTTTGTGCAAGACAATACATTACATACTACTACAATAAGAAACATACACAATCATAGTTATAGGTGGAGTTCAGGCAGCTACATGTGATCAGATCATATGTACATGATAAAGTGTTCGAGTGGATAAAGATTGATCAGATCATATGGCAGTACATATGTCCTGTCATGGTTCTTATGCCTTCATAGCGATCAATTATTTCTACGGCATGGACATAGGCATTATCCAACTGTCGATCGAACATCGTTCACTGATTTCATGATAGGCCCTATGGCATAAATGAAATCATGTGAACCAGGTAGTGAGGTTGGAGTTTGAATGATTTTCTCAACATTTTTAAGCACCGATGACAACTTGAATAGTGCTTCATGCCAAAATATATTATAAACATCTATCACCGTTGATTCCATATAGGTCTTTTTATTCACAAGGAACCTGCTTTCATCTATGATACGTTCCCTCATTTGGTAGTTGTAGTCAACAAAGTGTTTATGATAGAAACTTTCAAGGCACTCAAGTGACCTTAAAGCGAGAACTTTCATTAGCACTATCGGGATTTGTGGACGGAAATCCATAGACCATCTCGGGTGTGGGATTGCATATAGCCTTCATTTCTCATGTTGCCATGTGACATCCCCTCCGGGACACCCGGGAATCTGTACAGAGGGACACTCGACGAAGCGAGTTACAACGAAACATCATCTCATACAAGCCGGAGTATATACATCATGGTATAATACAACCAGGTTTTCGAAATACAAACATTGTATAGCGGAAGCATAATACATTAATGAAGTTTAACAATCTACGAGTCTTGCAGCGGAAACTTGAACTTTACAACAAAGACCACTAGCGTGATGTACTCGAGCCCGTCGTACACCACGATCCTCCTCGCTCGGGACGTCGGGATCTGTTCCCACTTGAGGGAACCACCCTCGGAACACGGCTCCTCTTCCGGACCACTACCGCGACGAGTCATGGAAGCACGACTCGGTCTCGAAAAACATAACGAACAAACCTTGAGTATTCTAATACTCGGCAAGACCGACCCGTCAACGAGCACGCTAAGGCCGACGCCTAGTATGCAAGGGCTTTCCGGTCGTGGAGTTGACTCTCTTGCGAAAACAGCACTAATGGTTGATCCTTACTTTCAAGTTTTAGCGCGAGTAAAGTTCAATAGAGACCAAGGTTTTGCAGTCTACAACTACTGCAAACAAGTGTGCAAGAAAAGATCATTTGAGACCAACAATTCTTTCATCTCACATCCTCATCTTTCGGTTGATTACTACGATGTGACGAGCTAAACAAGCGGTACTCATTACTGCGAGGGACAGCGATTCGAATCGATTTATACCAGCTGGCAAAACCCGACTACACGACGTATACGCACCGCACCGGTCGTATACGACAACCTTTCCCGCTAGCACCGACGAGAAGACTAGCCATTTCCAACTCCCCGGAAGTATGGCGACGCCACGACTATCCTCGTGGTCGACCCATCTCCCTCCCGTGAGACTATCCTCTCACCGACAGCCGGCAAAGAGAGGCGGCTACGCTACATCTCCGGGGCGATAGGGTACATCGGCTTGCTGGGCCCATGATACCGAGCATGTAGTACGGTACGTTCAAACTTGTTCAACTAAGCCGACAACGGTACGGTCCTTGACCGACACGGACGGGGCTACCACCTTGCAAGACCTCATCTCCGTCTTGCCCTTTCTCCTACGGGGGCCCGTCCGGTCTCAATTTCATTAACACTCTCATCTTATCATCTTTAGTGTCATCACATAAACGCTTAAAGCCTCCATGCTTTAAGTGCCCTAAGTAGCTACCGTTGCCACTAGGACTTAAGCTTAGCTTCTATCGAGCTACCTGTACCAAGTATAGAACAAGCAGACGGAAACCTACCATAATGCATCTAGGGTGTCAACCAAACCCTAATACCTAATGCACAAGCATAACTCGTACTATGTGATAAAATAAAATATTTAAAAACATAGGTAGGATGCACCGGGGCTTGCCTTGATTCGAGTCGGGGTTAGCTTCCTCGGGGTGCTGGTCGACTTCGACGTTTCCGTCTCTCGCCTCGACCTCGGACGGAATCTCGATCACGCTGGACCCTAGGTCGACCAACAATACGCCGCGAATCACAACCATGCATGCATGAATGGATATGACATGATGTGCAATGATTCTATTAACCATGATCGTTAACTAGCAATTAATCATTACTTAAGTTCATTACTTGGCAATTAGTAATTAATAATTAATAATTCCTCGGGTTTATTAATTAGCGACTTATAATTAATCATGTTCATTACTCAAGAATTAACCGTTGATCATGCAAAGGTTTTGTTAATTATGTTCATCAACTAATAATTTCTGATTACTTAACAACTAATCTTGTTTATTAATTAACAAATATTTATGCTGGTTAATTAACAATTACCCATTAATCAACGATAGGCATTAACACATAGAGTATTAAACTGGGATCACATGAAATGACGGTGTTTATGTTGAATTTTGGAAAACAGTTTTCACAAACACTTTCGTCTGCAGTATCTCTAATTTTTTTAAAGAAATTTATTTTTCAAAAACAAATTATACTTGGCATAAAATAATAGCTCCTATTAATTAAAGAAAGGTAATTAATTAAACTATGAAATTATAATCCCTCAAAATATGCATTTGAATACATCATTAAATAGAGAATAATTTTATGAGTCTAATGAACTTTGTTTGACATTTTTCTGATTTTTGTGGAATTTTCTATGAATTTTCGAAGTTTGAACAAATTCTGAAAATAGGAGAAATTCGCAAAAAGGAAAAGAAGTAACCTTTGGGCCAAATCTGGTCAGCCCATGGGCAGGCGGCCCACGAGCGCGCGTGCGGCCCGGACATGGGCGCGGCCCAAACCGAGCTCATCCTGGCCGGCCATGGCAGGTGGTGGCCGGACCGGACGGCGGCTCGCCGGAGTTAGTCAAGTGGCGGCCAACCTTGATGCGATGTTTCTTTTCGAGCTCGGGGAAACGTGGAGAACACGAAGGTGGGGACCCCTTCGCCGGAGGATGATCGGAAATAAGCCCACGGCGAGCGGCGGTGCGAGATGACGTTCGGCCGTGGCTAGACCTCGCCTGGATCGACCAAATCACGAACAAGTTGCGGCCGGAGCTTCCTAAGAACCTAGGCAAGAGCGGCACGCAGTTGGTGGGTCTTGGGGATGGCCGGAAGGTGGAGCTCCACGGTGAGCTACGGGCGGCGGCGGACGAAGTTGGAGAAGACAACCAAATTGACCGTGACATGTGCACCAAACTCGTCCTTGAGCTATCTGCGGGATAGAGTAACAAGTTGGGCACGCTCCGGAAGAGAGGAAAGACGAAGTGGCTCGCCCGGGTTGGAGAATTTGGAGGTGCGGCCATGGCCGCCGGTGGTGACCTCCGAAGGAAGAAATGCCTCGATCTCGGGTGCTAGAGCCGGGGGTATTGATTGGACGGCATGGTGGAATGAGGAACTCTGCTGCGGAGCTTTGTGTGCAGCGGCTCGCCGGGAGACGGTCCGTGGCGGCCGGGCGGCGTGAGGCGGGGGGCGCAGGGTGACGGAGTTCAAAAGAGAGAACCAGAGAGGGAGAAAGGGAACTGCGGTTGGGGTCTTATCCCGGTTGGGCTGAGGGTGAGGTGGCGAGCAGCTGCCGCGTGGCGGCCGCGGAGCGAGGGCGCGTGGCCGAAGCTTGCCGCGGTGGCGCAGGGATGAGGCGGTGCGGCGAGGTGCGTCGGTTCGGGAGGAGAAGGAGATTTGGCCACTCGCTCGATTCAAGCATTTTTACAAAGAACCCCTCCGCTTTCTCTTAATTAGAAATCATACTTCCGTCACTCGAAAAATTTTACGAAAAATCAGGGATGGAATTGAAAACATTTTGAATCTTTTTCCTTATTGGCCGGAGTTCAAATTCCAAATAAATTTCGAACTAAAAAATCAAGTTGAAATTAAAAAGAGAAATTTTCATTATTTCTTGTAGACATTTTCACAAACTAAAATAATTTCGTAGCAACTTCAAAAATCTTTTGTTATTATGTTTTATCAACAGAAAATGTTAAACTCCATAATTGCTTTTATTTAATTTGTCTCTTTTAAGATCTTAATTTGACTCGAGGTTAAATTCATTATTTTATGTGCATTTCTTAACACAATATTTAATATCTTCTTAATGCACAAGATGACATGCTCATGAATGACATGAAATGCATGTTTATTATTTGTGAGGGTTGTTACAGCCCTCCCCTTACAGGAATCTCGTCCCGAGATTCACGATCGAAGCGACTAGGCGATGGTACTAAAGATCTCTCGGTAACCGGATCGGAGAAACTCTTCTTGTTCCCATGCAGCTTCCAGCTTCCGAGTGATCACTCCATTTAATCTTGTAGATCCCGATGGTTTGATGTTGAGCCACTCGATCTTGGGTGTCGAGGATAAGGACGTATACTCCATAGGTCCGATTGTTGAACCGCTGAACGGAAGAACACCCGTTGCCGATGCTCGAGGTGGCCGGTAAGAAATGGAACTCGATGGCATGAGGCTCGAACCTCCGATCTGCTGTGGAAATGTAGACTAGATTAAACTTGGGTGATACCTTACTTCCTTGTTCACCTGTCCGATCTCTTCTTAGTCTTCTCTTCTTGATAAGCACGAAGAGCATCCGCCATGAGTATCGCCTCACTTACAAACTCATTGAAACTAATCTCTCGGTCCAAATTTAGATGTCCAGGTGTTTGTTGTCCACGTCTATCACCTTCATGCCGAGATCGGAGTCACGAGATTTATAAGGGGTTGGTGAAAGTCTTTGATGAAGGAAAAGATTTAACTGAAATGGTTGAGCTTACGAAACAACTTGGATTTTTCAAAAGATGCGACGAGTGCTTTCGTCTGTCTGGGTGTTGAAAGAAATATAGGCTTAAGATATTTATAAGGATAATTACACCGATGAGTTTCCAATACAATATTCTTCTTTCCGGTTGCGTACCCTAGGTTATACACCATCCGTTCGGAAGAACATTATATTTGGATTCTCTCGCTAGTTTCAAAATAGAGTATGCATTTCCATATCGCTCATGTTTGACTTTGAGAAGCGCTCAGGCGAACCGGCACAATTCAAAGGCAAAATGGATATTTGAAAGTGCAGAACACCCATTTCGAACTAGCTCTCGGTACAACTTAGTCTAGTCGAAAAGGTGATGATTATTTCTTCCATGGAAGTCACTCAGGAACTTCAAGGAAAGATAAGTTCCGAATGCAATTGAGTGAAAGAAGGAGAATGACTCTCGGACTAGGAATAGTCATCTCATATTACTAGAATCTTATCATCCAGAAAGTTCTTCGAGATGAAGAGTCCGAACGGAAATCAACAATGGCTATTTCCGGAGAGGGAATGAGAACTTTTGGTAGCTACAAAAGTGGTAGTTAACCAGTCATCCGCCCGGATGAGGCCTGGAGCGATCGAAGTGGCATCGGTGGCTAGCTCGTGGATTCTTCTGCTCATACATTTCATTCTTCTGCTCTTCCTTGGAAAGTTATTGACTTGTTCAAGATCCAATAGCCCATCATGTGTCTTTCTCGGGTCAGCATCTAGTTGTTTAACTATGGCTTTGGCAGCTGTAAGTGTTCATTCCAAGATTCACCTAGAGTACCCATTCATACTGTCATCTTTAATCTATCCTTTTAAATCCATAGCTCTCATATGGGGCTCCTTGATTACTATACATGATCGTCCTTCTCTCCGATTAACGTTGATCATCTGTAGATGAAGATCTTGAATTCCCCATTCCATTGCCTCTGTGTGTGGAAGTTCCTTTGGCCTTCTATTTCACTAGCATAAACTCCTACTGGTGCCATCCTTAGGAACTAATTCTATACTACGATACTAACTAAGTATAACCCCAGCTTTTTATTATAGCACTCAATATGACATGATGCATGCTCGACGGACTAACTATACGTACTATAGTATAGAAAACTACAACGAATAGTTAGCACTTTCCCAAAATCCGAACGTCGAACAGCTTGGTAAAAATCTAACTATTCTACATCCTTATAGGGCTCCGTACTCTCTCGTATTCTAAACGTGCTAAACGTGTTAAGTTTTGAAAACGAGCTTGTAATGATGAATCTGTTGCCTCGAACCGCTCTCATACCAGCTGTGACATCCCTCCGGGACACCCGGGAATCGGTACAGAGGGACACTCGACGAAGCGAGTTACAACAGAAACATCATCTCATACAAGCCGTAGTATATACATCATGGTATAATACAACCAGGTTTTCGAAATACAAACATTGTATAGCGGAAGCATAATACATTAATGAAGTTTAACAATCTACGAGTCTTGCAGCGGAAACTTGAACTTTACAACAAAGACCACTAGCGTGATGTACCGAGCCCGTCGTACACCACGATCCTCCTCGCTCAGGACGTCGGGATCTGTTCCCACTTGAGGGAACCACCCTCGGAACACGGCTCCTCTTCCGGACCACTACCGCGACAGTCGTGGAAGCACGACTCGGTCCCGAAAAACATAACGAACAAACCTTGAGTATTCTAATACTCGGCAAGACCGACCCGTCAACGAGCACGCTAAGGCCGACGCCTAGTATGCAAGGGCTTTCCGGCTGTGGAGTTGACTCTCTTGCGAAAACAGCACTAATGGTTGATCCTTACTTTCAAGTTTTAGCGCAGGTAAAGTTCAATAGAGACCAAGGTTTTGCAGTCTACAACTACTGCAAACAAGTGTGCAAGAAAAGATCATTTGAGACCAACAATTCTTTCATCTCACATCCTCATCTTTCAGTTGATTACTACGATGTGACGAGCTAAACAAGCGGTACTCATTACTGCGAGGGACAGCGATTCGAATCGATTTATACCAGCTGGCAAAACCCGACTACACGACGTATACGCACCGCACCGGTCGTATACGACAACCTTTCCCGCTAGCACCTGACGGAAGACTAGCCATTTCCAACTCCCCGGAAGTATGGCGACGCCACGACTATCCTCGTGGTCGACCCATCTCCCTCCCGTGAGACTATCCTCTCACCGACAGCCGGCAAAAGAGAGCCGGCTACGCTACATCTCTCGGGGCGATAGGGTACATCAGCTTGCTCGGGCCCATGATACCAGCATGTAGTACGGTACGTTCAAACTTGTTCAACTAAGCCGACAACGGTACGGTCCTTGACCGACACGGACGGGGCTACCACCTTGCAAGACCTCATCTCCGTCTTGCCCTTTCTCCTACGGGGCCCGTCCGGTCTCAATTTCATTAACACTCTCATCTTATCATCTTTAGTGTCATCACATAAACGCTTAAAGCCTCCATGCTTTAAGTGCCCTAAGTAGCTACCGTTGCCACTAGGACTTAAGCTTAGCTTCTATCGAGCTACCTGTACCGAGTATAGAACAAGCAGACGGAAACCTACCATAATGCATCTAGGGTGTCAACCAAACCCTAATACCTAATGCACAAGCATAACTCGTACTATGTGATAAAATAAAATATTTAAAAACATAGGTAGGATGCACCGGGGCTTGCCTTGATTCGAGTCGGGGTTAGCTTCCTCGGGGTGCTTGGTCGACTTCGACGTTTCCGTCTCCTGCCTCGACCTCGGACGGAATCTCGATCACGCCGGACCCTAGGTCGACCAACAATACGCCGCGAATCACAACCATGCATGCATGAATGGATATGACATGATGTGCAATGATTCTATTAACCATGATCGTTAACTAGCAATTAATCATTACTTAAGTTCATTACTTGGCAATTAGTAATTAATAATTAATAATTCCTCGGGTTTATTAATTAGCAGCTTATAATTAATCATGTTCATTACTCAAGAATTAACCGTTGATCATGCAAAGGTTTTGTTAATTATGTTCATCAACTAATAATTTCTGATTACTTAACAACTAATCTTGTTTATTAATTAACAAATATTTATGCTGGTTAATTAACAATTACCCATTAATCAACGATAGGCATTAACACATAGAGTATTAAACTGGGATCACTTGAAATGACGGTGTTTATGTTGAATTTTGGAAAACAGTTTTCACAAACACTTTCGTCTGCAGTATCTCTAATTTTTTTAAAGAAATTTATTTTTCAAAAACAAATTATACTTGGCATAAAATAATAGCTCCTATTAATTAAAGAAAGGTAATTAATTAAACTATGAAATTATAATCCCTCAAAATATGCATTTGAATACATCATTAAATAGAGAATAATTTTATGAGTCTAATGAACTTTGTTTGACATTTTTCTGATTTTTGTGGAATTTTCTATGAATTTTCGAAGTTTGAACAAATTCTGAAAATAGGAGAAATTCGCAAAAAGGAAAAGAAGTAACCTTTGGGCCAAATCTGGTCAGCCCATGGGCAGGCGGCCCACGAGCGCGCGCGTGCGGCCCGGACAGGGCGCGGCCCAAACCGAGCTCATCCTGGCCGGCCATGGCAGGTGGTGGCCGGACCGGACGGCGGCTCGCCGGAGTTAGTCAAGTGGCGGCCAACCTTGATGCGATGTTTCTTTTCGAGCTCGGGGAAACGTGGAGAACACGAAGGTGGGGACCCCTTCGCCGGAGGATGATCGGAAATAAGCCCACGGCGAGCGGCGGTGCGAGATGACGTTCGGCCGTGGCTAGACCTCGCTCGGATCGACCAAATCACGAACAAGTTGCGGCTGGAGCTTCCTAAGAACCTAGGCAAGAGCGGCACGCAGTTGGTGGGTCTTGGGGATGGCCGGAAGGTGGAGCTCCACGGTGAGCTACGGGCGGCGGCGGACGAAGTTGGAGAAGACAACCAAATTGACCGTGACATGTGCACCAAACTCGTCCTTGAGCTATCTGCGGGATAGAGTAACAAGTTGGGCACGCTCCGGAAGAGAGGAAAGACGAAGTGGCTCGCCCGGGTTGGAGAATTTGGAGGTGCGGCCATGGCCGCCGGTGGTGACCTCCGAAGGAAGAAATGCCTCGATCTCGGGTGCTAGAGCCGGGGGATTGATTGGACGGCATGGTGGAATGAGGAACTCTGCTGCGGAGCTTTTGTGTGCAGCGGCTCGCCGGGGACGGTCCGTGGCGGCCGGGCGGCGTGAGGCGGGGGCGCGAGGGTGACGGAGTTCAAAAGAGAGAACCGAGAGGGAGAAAGGGAAGCTGCGGTTGGGGTCTTATCCCGGTTGGGTCGAGGGTGAGGTGGCGAGCAGCTGCTGCGTGGCAGCCGCGGAGCGAGGGCGCGTGGCCGAAGCTTGCCGCGGTGGCGCAGGGATGAGGCGGTGCGGCGAGGTGCGTCGGTTCGGGGAGAAGGAGATTTGGCCACTCGCCTCGATTCAGCATTTTTACAAAGAACCCCCTCCGCTTTCTCTTAATTAGAAATCATACTTCCGTCACTCGAAAAATTTTACGAAAAATCAGGGATGGAATTGAAAACATTTTGAATCTTTTTCCTTATTGGCCGGAGTTCAAATTCCAAATAAATATCGAACTAAAAAAATCAAGTTGAAATTAAAAAGAGAAATTTTCATTATTTCTTGTAGACATTTTCACAAACTAAAATAATTTCGTAGCAACTTCAAAAATCTTTTGTTATTATGTTTTATCAACAGAAAATGTTAAACTCCATAATTGCTTTTATTTAATTTGTCTCTTTTAAGATCTTAATTTGACTCGGGTTAAATTCATTATTTTATGTGCATTTCTTAACACAATATTTAATATCTTCTTAATGCACAAGATGACATGCTCATGAATGACATGAAATGCATGTTTATTATTTGTGAGGGTTGTTACATGCCATTAGGTTGCTCATGGTGTGTATATTCCGAGTAAATCTGTGTCGAGCATTGTTAACATGTTTTCAAGCATAGTAGTGGAAGGAATAACAACAACGACCGATATAGATTGGCCTGCATTATAGAGTAATTATTGATTGTTAGTAGTATTTGAGGATTGGATAATTGGGAAAAAAGGAACAAAGGAAGCAACAATTTGAAGTTGAATAGGGCTATGATGTTTACCTAGGTCAAGGTCCTCTCGTATTCTTTTAAAACGGCAAGAACTTTTTCATGCAGACCATCAATAGGGTCGATGGAGTTCATGTATGCATTATGTATTCTCTTTATGCACCTATGATAGGCTTTTGGAGATCTTGCTGGTCCGATAAAGAAGAGAGTCCATGGCTAACTTGTTAATCATGCTGAAATCATGATTGTCATTTGCAACGATACATGATAGGAGAGGCTGAGCTTACGTTGTTAATACTGTCAGTCATCGATGACCAGTCTAGAAGTAGAGTGTCTATTGCCTTGGCAATAGAATGGCATTGCTTTGAGCGCTCATGGTTATGTGGAGCTATATTTCTAATTTTGTTGTAGTTGTAGTCATAGACATGGAATCACTACTAGAATAAAGGTATGTAATAACGGGCATTTTTCCACTGTAATAACGGCCAAAACTACCGTCACTATGTAAATGTTATTACAATGGTCCATTTTTAGTATCGGCACAGACCGACCATTATTACAGTGCACCACCTGTAATATCCGAAGTGCTGACGTCATACTTGCCCGATATTACGAGTGGTGTACTTGCAATAATAGCCAGCTGACATCACCACGATCGTTATTGAAATGGTGCACTGCAATAACAGCCTGCGAACATCACCATTCAATATCGGCCATGGTGATGTCAGCTTGCCATTTTCGTTGTGCAAGCACTGCAATAATGCCCTTGATGATGTCGAGCAAGCCCGATATTACAGTGTTGTTTGTAATAAACAGAATAATTCTGTTTTATTTGAAATCCTAGGTCACAAATTCAAATTTAATTCAAAAAACAGTAAATTCATATACACAAGCTATTCATTCACGTACACAATTCACAACTGAATCAAATCATCATTCACAATTATACATAAGTCAAAACACAAGTCACATATATATACAACAAAAACTAAGAAGTTTAATACAAGCTCATCATTGTTTATCCAGCCATTTAGCTCTAGTTGCTTGAGTCTTTCCTCCTCGGCCTTGGTATTTTCTCTAACTTGAGCGTCGACCCTTCTTTCCACTATGTAATCCCGAAGTAATTCATCCCTCCCGATGTCACTAGTGGGATCATGATAAGCACCTTCGAAATACACAAACTCCCGAAACATGAAGCAGAGCAACTTAGTTGTAATCAGTTCGAGAACACTAGTTTCGAGGTGGGAATTATTATTCGGTGGATACTTCGTTGGCTAGACATAGAATTGAGAAATTATTAAGTCTTTTGTAGGTAAACAAATAAATATAGTAATATTCAAAACAAAATCTTGTATACTTACATTTCTCCTAACGGAAGGATATTCCGTAGGGAAAGTGGTGTAGGTCTCCTTGTTAGCGGATATGTAACTACACACATAGTAGCCACAATACACGCTCCCATGAGGCTATTTTGCACACTGTTTTAAACAAAGTGGAATCCTAAGATACATCGCATGGAGACATGAATAAAATAAAATAAAATGTAGTACAATTCAATAATATTACCAGAATTTTGTTTTGTGCAACATTGCCTTCCTCCGTTTAGGGTGCCCCTCACCACCAAGACAGATGTAGAACTGATATGCAATATTAATAAAATCCAAAAACATAATTAGTAGGATATCATAAAGACTATGCGTTAATCAAAGTCTTGAACTTACTCGTCTAGGACATTCAAAAAGTCCTTGTATCGGCTCGGGTCATAATCTAACGAGTCAAGGACCCAGACCCCGCAAGCTTTGGATATATGAGAAAAGCAATCCAATGATCACTATATACAATACAAGATTAATTCATTAGTGTATTAGTATAACATTGAACTCGTGCTCTAAGTAGGAGGATAATAAAACTTACTCAAAGTTGTAAGGAGACATAATGCAACATCGATTTCTCCACTCATGCATGCGTCTGCCGATATATGTTGCTACAACTTTCTTTGGATCAGCCTTTACCTCGGCATGTTGTTTCTTCTTTTCACTTAACTTCTTTCCGACTAATGACGGGTCGTTGTAGTTTAAAACCGGATTAAGAATCCTATGGGTAATGAGTGTTGGGTTTAGATACCTAACTTCTTGATCGTCTCTATCGGAGTGATTACACATTCCAAGCATGAAAAAATGATAGACATATTAGTATGCACGTGTAATTGCTTTGCATATAAATAAAGAGGTTTAAAACACTTACATGCACCAGACAGCTGATGAGGGTGGCATCGAGGCGGTCAAGACGATATAGATCATGTATGTCCTCAAATGGCACATGCAAATCAAATGACCCTTGTCCAAACACATCTCCAGGTATCTTAACAACGATGAATTGAACACCTTTGTTGCATGCTTTGAAGTACCAGTTGTGAAATTTGAGGCATATCCAATCCTTTCTTTTTACCGATCATGTGGTAGGAGCGGTATGCCATGGCTATACTTGGGGAAATCATCTTGCGTAAGATCCCAACCTCCTTCCGGGACACCAACGGAAAGAATGGGTATATGTGACACGAGTTCTTTTGTGGTAGACTTGTAGGAGTATTTCATGCCCGTCAACCATGTATCAACCGCACCATAGATAAATCAATGCTCTATGAAGAACTATATAAATAAGTACATAAAAATAAAAAAAGAATTAGTAGAACTAATATTTACCTAATTTCTTCTTGGATGGGTTGCCATCCTTCCTCGCAGGTGAAGGTGGAATGGGCTGGATCAAAGGTTCACTTTCTCTTGTGTCGGTTGAGGTGGAGTAGATGAGCATCGAGTTGCCACCACCCCTTTGTCGTGTGGTGTGTGTGGTGTCGGAGTGGATGAAGTACGAATTGGAGAAACATTTTTCTCCACTATTTGACGAGGTGGAGTGGAGAAGCCTATTTGAGCGATCTCATCGCCATCTTCATGTGTCGAAGATGGCCAAGGTGAACGTTGGAGCTCGACGGATAAGCCACGACCATCCTCTTCTCCATGAGTGGGAGCATGTCTGGGGTGACGCCGACGGCTGGAGACATAAGTCTTGAGAGACCTATTGCGAATCTTGCACTCGTATGAATAGTGATCTCTCATCGCGGCCAAAGGACGAATTGATTAATAGCATCCTCAAGTGTGTCAATCCTGTCATCCTCATTTGGATAATCAAGATCACAAGAGAGATAGTTGTCCTCGACCTTGATTATTTGAACCCTAGCACACTCCTGAGGGATACTTACATCGTTCAATGTACATCCAGGAATTGCAATGCCCTCCGCGACCTTGACAAATGTCTTCCCTCGCTTGCAAGGCGCCATGTGTAGCGAGCAAGGAGTATTCTCGGTGATGTCATCCATCGGGTACTTGGTGACATCCGGAACCGAGCCATGACTTCTTGGAGGACGAGTTTGTGGACTTGGATTGTCAATATCGAGGTGGAATTCTGGAAGCACAAAAGGTCGGGGGGGGCATGCTTGTGGATCATTTTGGATGAATTGGAAGTAATTTTGTACCCACCAATCATGACCAGGAGCTTCGACTGGTGGCCCACCACACCGACTGCATTCACTTGTGCCCATAGTGCCCGTCGACGGCCCTTCTTTCAACCTCTCCTTTGACGAGGCCCCACGCGTGCGACCTCGATGTTCATTAGCCTCGATGGCAGCGAGTAAGTTGGTCTTTCGTTGGAGACAGAATAAAAGTGCCATCCTTCTCTTGGGCGGCTAGTTGCTTCACTTTTTGCAAGACTTTGCTGACCCCGGAGTTTTTGGAATCAACCGCCCATTGTCGGTTGACTTTGAATGTCCAAGCACCTAATTGCGGGTATGTTCATTGCAGCCGTCAAGGGGGTCCATTTTCCCAGCTTGTCGTTGTTGTTCTTCCATACGCCTCATTTCTTCACTTTAGTCCGATAGCTGCCGAGGAATAAGATTAGGACGCAACTTGTTCTTCCGAGTCGGCTTCATGAAAAACCTCACTCTTCCGTTTGGCTTCGGCAGAGTGAGTCTAGTGGCAAATGACTGCCAATCATTAGGCGTGATGAACCCATACGTCTCAAACGGCATGAGGCCCTTCTACGGAAACTTGGTGTTAAGCGTGGTCCTAAACGTCCTAATGCATGTTCCCATAGTCTTCAAAGTTGCTTGTCTTGGCACGTTCGAGAGATCTAAGGAAGGAATATATAAATTTTGCTCAAGCTGTTCCATAATTGCTCCTTATCTTCCTTGGGCACATCAAGCCAGCTGTCATACTTGATGTTTATTTTTGTCTGGACCAAGTAACCACAGTCATTGCACCAAGGCGTGCTGACTCCCTCGGGCTCCATTGGTGCCCCATCCTTGTCCGAGGCTCGTTACATTGCGAATTTTTGTATTCAACTTGTTCGTATTTCTTCGCCCTCTCTTTCGATTTTGTAAGTTTGATGAGGCGGGAGTGGGCGGATCCTCCGGTTGTGATATAGCGGCCTCTTCAATGAAGAGGCGTTGAGCACTACGACGAGGGACATGAACCTCATCGTCTCGGTCGGGAACCTCATCGTGTAGATTGTAATCCGGATCCGACACCACGAGTCGTTACCTCTTAGCACATGGAGGATCTAGAGGGGAGGGTTCCTCGAATGATGTCTCTTCATCGGAACCACCATCGTGTCCCGACAAACATTGCAACGAATTCGGGCTCCCTATTGGTTCCGCCTAGCCCTAGGCATTCGGTCTTTTCTAAATTTCAGTTAGGGTAATTCGGTCTTTTCTAAATTTCGGTCTTTAAGAATTAATACCCAAAATGTCACAAAATAAATTGGTACCCGAATTATTTGGGTACCTAAATTTCGGTTTGGTCTTCGGTCTTACCCAAAATATCCAAACATACACACAAATATGTAAACTAGTTTAAAAAATTGGTGATAATTTTATATATATGTTGCGTTAAGGCATAACTTGTATCCTTTTGACATGGAGTTAAACCAATTTAGGCATGTACATAGTCTAGTTAATAATTAATTAATCATGATGGAACTAATTTGTGTGGATTGACCTTGTGCTAGTTGTTGTTTGGGTAGTTTGGGTAATTCGGGTATCCTAGGGTTGTACCCGAACTTGGAACGAAAATTTTGGTTATCCAATATACTTACCCGCAATATTATCCGATACCCAAAATTTCGGTTCTTTCGGTCCCGGTCTCGGTTTCTTCGGTTCCGTTTTTTCGGTCTCGGTTTTTTACCCACCCCTAGTTTCACCCCTTTTCCTTCCTCCATTTGCTAGCGTTCAGTATTTGGAACAAAAAGATGTTAAATATTGACACAATAGTCTATTTGTTGGATTTGCATAAAAAAGGCAAAAAAAATGAAAAAAATATATAGTGAGAATTAATTTACAAAATCAAATAATTTATACTACATATACGCATGGCATCGGAATAGGTATAGCATCAAAATCATACAATATAGGAGGTAGATGAGGAGGATTGGCATACAATGTAGAATACTTTCATATGGCAAGTGTACATTATGTAATGCATATCGTAAATTATACGACCTCGAGGTAAATAGGTCAAGATACTTGGGTATCCATCGAGAAAATCAAATATAATGTGTCATACACATCACAAAGATGATATGGTAGATACCCAAGCATCCGACCATGTTTACCCAAGGTCGTACGAGTTGCGATATGTCTTGCATTTTTCTCGTATCCACCTTCCTAATGAAAGACACCCTACATTCTATATTGATCCCCCCCCCCCCCATCTACCCCTTGTCCTACATATAAAGATGCTCATCAAAAGTCGTCATCTTTCGAAAAAATAGGATATTTTTCAAGACTTAGTTGAAATAGTGAGAATTAATTTACAAAATCAAATAATTTATACTACATATATGCATGGCATCGGAATAGGTATTTCATCAATATCATACATTAGAGGAGGTGGACGAGGAGGATTGACATACAATGTAGACCACTTTCATAAGAAAGGCGAGTGCACATTATGCAATGCACACCACAAATTATACGACCTCAAGGTAAATAGGTCGGGATACTTGGGTATCCTCTAAAAAATCAAATATAATGTGGTATACGCATCACAAAGATGATCCGGAGAATACCCAAGCATCCGACCATGTCTACCTAAGGTCATACGAGTTGCAGTATGTGTTGCATTTTTTTTGTACCTACATTCCTAATGAAAGACACCCTATGTTCTATATTCATCCCCCCATCTACCCCTTCTCCTATATATATAGATGCTTATCAACGATCATCATCTCGCCAAAAAGTTGCTCTCGGTGTGGGTTGTCGAATCAATGGTCTTCCAATGCTCTAAGGTCCTAGACTTGTAACAACGCCAAGGAAATGGTAGCTTGAGTAAGAACCGACCTCACCCAACACCTTCCATTGTACGAGCAGCGGATAGGTGAAGAAAATAATAGTGGAATCTCAAGATGGGCCAAAGAACGAACCCGGAAACACAACAAAGGAGGCCGGCACGTGAGGTCACGGCGATGAAGGGAGGCAAGAACTAACGGAGAGAGGAAAAAATTTTAGGCCACCTTGGTGAGGTGGAAGGAAGGGGAAAAACCAACAAAACGAAGTGGGAATAAGGCGCACACCGGCAGGAAACCAAACGAAAAAAATGAAGCAAATCCACTCGCCGGGCCAAATCGCAAGGAAGGCCGACCTAGATGAACACGTCCTAGATCGAGGAGCAGATCGAAACCAAGAGCACACCAAAACAAGAAAAAACCAATCCGCGAGAGAGGGGAGAGGAAGAAGAGCACGAGCTGGACTACCTCTCGGAGATCGGAACCTTCGGCAGAACGAAGGAGAAGAAAGGGGATGGAGCGGAAGGGGGCAAAAGGAAGAAGCGAATGGGAGGGGAAGAGTGAGACGACGTCCGGTGGAGATGGATAAGGCAGGGCTGCCGGTCGCCATACCGCCATCAACGCGGAGCGAGCAGGCCGACCAAATGGGGAGGAGATGCGTCACCGCCGTCGTATGCACCGAGATTTGTCACCGTGGCGTTCTCACCCAGGAAAGGAGATGGAGGGTAGGTGGAATCGAATGGTAAAAAGAAAACAGGTGACGTCACCGAGTATACATTGGATGGCCTCGTTAACTTAGGGGAGTAAATATTTTTGTACAACATGGAGTAGTTTGCTACTAGAATGGAAGCTTTGCTTTGCTGCTGGGTAGTTTGGGAGAAGAAATTAGTGTCTATGACTTTTTTTTTGAAATGGATAATAGGGTAAACCAAATTTTGTGTTTTTGGCGATGTCCGATTTGGACAATATGGTAACAAGTTATCTGTTTTTTCCTCAAATTTTGCTGTCTTTCATACAGATTTTTCATTATGGATAAATAGGATTGTAGTAAGACTGCAGTATGATGGTGATGGAGGGACTGCAATGTATGATGGATGCTGTGTTAAATATCATGGTAGACGAGCGATAGCGATATCTTTGGTCACAGATTGTATGGGAGCTCATCACGAGCATGAGTGCATCGTCCCATAGGTGACAGGTGCTTTTCTCCGTAGCACCAAATGCGGAGCATGATGCTCGGGGGATGAAATTTGTCAATCACACAAAAAGCGGGGCGAGGGGCAAAAAAATCAGGCGTCAAAAGCCTAAAACTTTTGCTACGAATTGGGTCTCAACTTAGTGATCAATAATTATTGAGAAACTAAAACCAAAACTACCATGAAGCCATGAATAAGTTTGATTGGTAGGTGTAACCTTACGGTTAAATATATCAGATTAGATCAGTCCCCATATGGTTCTGTTACACAAAGTGATCTACTACAATGCCTTGATTTGTTTTACAACCACCTTACACTAAGCAAACATTTTTGTATTAAAAATAATGATACTATTCTTCCTCAAAACTCCTTTTTCTGGACTTGCGTGGCCTTTCATAATTCATCACGTCATTTTTATCATCAAGTATTCCATTATCTTGTTCATACTGCTCGACTTTCATGTTGATATCCCTTAACCTACTTTTGCTTCTGAAACTTTCAGTACGATACCTATTATCACAAACCATGAATGAATTGAGTTGTCTAAAAAAACAGATCAAACATAATCATGTAAAATTATGCCAGTATATCCAGACCTGCTGATTTCTGAAGCATATTCAGCATCGTGCTCGACAGCCAATGCATGCATCCGAGTGTGAGGCGGGATTAAAGATCCAGTCACATGACAATTCATTTCTGCATCTACCCTGCAATTGAACCTCGGAAGAAACACCATTATTTGTCGATCCATCGTGTGGAGCATCTCATTTAACTTTTCCAATCACTTCAGGAACAATATGCTCTACTCATTAATATGTTCGATCATCAGATGTATGTAAATACGAAAATAAGAGCTATCATTCATAAAATTTGTACAAAATGTAGATTGATTCATAGGTGTGGTAGGAATGAGCTTCAGCTCCGTTCATGTACATAATGCAAAAGGAAAATCATGTACAATGGTGGAACTTTGGTCTCGGTAGGGCTAGGACTACTAATTCTCACTAAGGCGAACTGCCAATATAAGAAAAAAGAAAGCAAAACATGGATCTTTGCTCCGTTCTACTACTTCTCTCTTATTCTACTGTTTATTGATTTTTTTTTGTTCTTTTTGTTCATTGTATTGTATACGAAGTGAGGGCACGTGCAATTTGTGATGTTAATAATATGTCCTGGTGCCTTTTATTTATACAATTCCACTACAAATACAATACAAATTAATCGATAAGGTACTAATTAGATACAAGTCTGGTAAGTAGTATTGGGGTCTCGTCGGTGGCAATCTGCACCAGCAGGTTTGCAGCTAGGTTACGCAAGATTTGTTTCGATCATTCTATCTTCCCGTGTGACCACACAACATTTATTTAGGAGATACGTCCTAAACTCACACTAATTTGGGCTAAAGGCTGCCAATGTATATGGTACGTAAATCAGAAAATTTTGCAGGAGTATTTGGACCCGCGACTAGGGCCATGGCCCAGTGTCCCTCAACGTAGTTCCGCCCCGATAATGTAGCTAGATTGCTTTAATTAGCGCACTCATTTCAGCAAGCCATGATCTTGATCCTGACATGTTAAATATTGTTGCAAGCAACAGAATAGAGCACCACATAGCTCAGCAGATATGAATTACTAACATGGTAGAACAACAGTCAAAGGTATACACGTGGAACATATAGATGGTGCAGCTAACAGAAGCAAAGTACAAATGTAGAGCTATATTGTTATTTAGCATCCGATAAAGCCCAAACCTTTTGACGAGAAAACCTTATCATGCTTCCTTTTTCGATTAATGTTCTTCGTCTGATCGGCTTATAAAAATTCCTTCACCTTTCTGTGCAAAAAAAAGAAAACAATTCAATGCCTATCATTTATACACAACTGATTGGCTTTAATGAAAAATAACATCAGCGAGAATGTTACGAGGTTGGCATTCAAAAGGCCACATGAAACCAAAGCCCATGCTATTTTCTACAACATGGCAAGAGGTTCAAAAACAGAAAAGAACAATTGATGCTAGGGCACGCAAGAAACCTAGAAAAATCAACAAGACCAGAAGCATATTTTGAATTTTGATACTTGTTGCACACCATCAACCTCAACTATTCCTGTTTGCTTCAATAGGGAAATTATTTACAAAATGGTCCTAATAATATTTTCACTTGTAGAACTGAAAGTCTCCTAAAACCAATGCATTGCAAGAAAATTAAATAGAGACACTCGGAAGAAGAAATTATTTACAAAACGGTCCTAATAATATTGACTTATAGAACTGAAGTCTTCTAAAACCGATGCATTGTAAGAAAATTAAATAGAGACACTCGAAGCAGAAGACTCAATATGAGAACGGGAAAACTTTAGTCCGCGTTAAATTTTTATATGGTCCGAGACAGGTACTAATGATGCTTTTTTATGTGTGCATAACAATTGTGTTAATATCTTCCAGGGTTATTAGTTTCACTGAATACAAAAAAAATGAGATGCACATACAAGGATATGATACTATCATATTACTTGAAACTAGAAGAGCTGAACAAAGCTGAAATTAAAAAAGGTACAACTTCAAACAATAATATCATCGAGAAAACTACCATTTTTCATTATTAGGAAGAGAACAGTGAATCTTACTCTTCTTCTAAATCTGAACTTTTCACGAATATCGCCATACATGATGGCTACCGAGAAAAGGCCAAATATGATGGCATGAATTGACTCCTTTCCAAGCATTTCAACCTTCCCTTACGAGGTTAGCAAATAATCAAACATCAGAACTATATATTTCAATCAAGGATTAACTCTCTTATGATTTAACAAGAACTGTAAACACATGATTCCATCATTAAAAGCCATGGTACCCTTAATTAAGCGGGGAGAATTGTAAGGGGCGGCATCCCTACAATGTTACACTTAAACGTAGCATCCCAAAAATGACACACACGAGTGCATTTGTCTCATCCCACCTGCCACTACCCCCACCAAACCGGATTTTCTTTTCTTTTTAATTGAAAAACGTAACTGATATGACCATTATGCCCCTGCCTCTCTACAGGAGCCGAAATTAAAGACCACGACGCGCTTGTGTGTTCGGCTCCTGTAGAGAGGCAGGGCATAATGGTCATGTCGTTACATTTTTCAATTTAACAAGCTGGTGTGAGCTTATGGAAAATGCAGTCGGTAGAGGGCTACGAGCAAACACAGCATGAGCATAGGAGCTAATAACAAGAGCATACCCGAGCATCATCCCTGGTTGGGGAGAAAACAACGGCAGCGTTGAATCCACCGGAACACCAAAGTATGGCACCAAGCCATTCGGGATTTTGGCTTTATACTTGGTTTTGTTATTGTCTTTTCGAGCAACAACATTAAATTCACGACCCAATAACACGCCATCAAAGCGATCTTCGTACCTGCAAAAGTAACCAGCACCAGTCCGGTTATGGTCACGCGAGACACAACATAAAGGTACTAATGAATAGACGCTATGAAGCTCACTATCCCGGGTTCAGCTAATCAAGCTGGTTTTAGCGTGAGGAGGTTTGGTATGGGACACGTACATGAATCGAGCTTATCACAAGCGACGCAATCTACTTCCCGCCAAATTCCCGCATTCCCACGAAATCAGCGAGAGGGATCATATTTCTCGATTACAAACGACACGAACCCAATCCGTTCGACCAAGAGCATGAATGAACTCCTAAAGAAGTGAAAGAAGAGGAGGTAGGCTGGCGAGAGGAGTAGGGGACGAACGTAAAGAGCAGCAAGGCGAGGCGGCGAGCGACGGCGCCGCGGATGTCTTTAGAGTTGCGGGGATGCACGTACACCCTCGGGTTCGCCTTAGACTTCCGGAGCGCCTCCATCGCTGCTACGGCCGTGTCGGGGTCGAGAACCTAGGAGGCAAAATTGCTCGAGTGGAGGTAGAGTGGCGGAGGTGGAGATCGAATGGCGGGGGATGCTACCGGAGTCCGGCGACCGGCGCACGCGTTGGGAAAGCTGGAGTGGCGGCTCGACGTCTGGAACCCGGACGCTTTGGACCTGGTCGGCTAGGGTTAGGTCGGTAGTGTGGGTTTCATGGACAATAAATAGAATGTCATGTAGACATTTTTGGTGATGTGGCGAGTGTATTAATGAGGAGAGAGGTGAAATGAGTTTCATGAGGATGAAACTCTGCATACACGATTACCTAGACAGCTTGTATCTTGTATGTAACCTAGAAAACAACAATAGATGAAACTATACATTGAGAGAGCGGTGTTTCATCCTAGTTTCAAATATTTTTAGATGATGTGTCAATCTAGGTAAGCTGTGTCCATGAAACTTCGTTGCGGCGGCACGAGAGTAAAGTCCTCGGGGCTGTTTGGTTTTAGCCCATGCGTGTCCTGCCAAATTGCAGCCAAATTTTTGGTGATCAATTCAGCCATCATCATTTTGGCCAAGTTAGATACGAAAGTAAACTACCCCCTAAACAGGTCCGTTGGCTTGCCAAATCTTGGATGCAATCCAAAGACATGTACCCTACACGATCAATGACCAATTTTTTGGTTTGGCGGACATTGGCTACAAACAAAACGTGCCCCTATTTTGCTCCCTCAACAATAGAGGGTATTGTTAGGTCGCTCCTTCAACTATAAAATCGGATATACGGACCATCGAACTATTGACCTCGATGCAATTCCGGTCCCTTGGCGCTTTTAGATGATGATTTTGCTGACGTGGCATGACGTGACATAGATGGACCGCCATGTCACGTGCCACATCACTATTTTTTTCTTTTTTTCTCTTCTATCTTCCTCTCTCTTCACCATAGCTATCCTCTCTCTCTTTTCTCTCTCTTTCTCTCTCTCTCGCCCACGCTCCAAACGTGGTGCCACCTCGCCTTCGCGTCACTCCACGTGCTTGCTGCTCACCTTCGGCCACACGGGACACTCCCCGCACCTCGCCCTCCACCTCCGCCCGTTCCCCGCCTCCCCTTCTCCCACCGCCTCTGCCTCCTCCTTGTCTCCCCGCTTCCCCCAACTACCTTCCTCGCTAACTCCCTCACCGTCCCGCCGTTGCCGCTCCACCTACTCTCGGTCCTCGCACTCTACTCCCTCCTCTTCCTCCTCCCTCCATCCCGCTCCCTGATCCACTCCAACGCCTTAACCTACCCGCCCCTCATCCGCGTTACGCCCACGAACACCGCCGCGCGCTCGCCATCCATTTGATCAAGTTCCTCGGCGCGGAAGCCGTTGCCCATGACCGCATCCCCGGCGTCGCGCTGCTCGACGTCCTCGCTCGCGTCATGCCGCGGGGTGTTTGATCGGATCCACCTCCCCGTGTGGAACGACTTGCTCTCGGCCTACTCACGCGGGGCGCGGGACCTGGCCCGCGCGGACTCCGCCACGAGGTGCTCGATCTGTTTGTTACACTGGCGACATCATCACTCAAACCGAACGACATCACCCTCGTCGTCGTCATTGGTGCTTGTGGTGAGTTGGGGGCTCTCGGACATGGCGTTTGGGCGCACGCCTACATCCTCGAGTGCCGACTCGTTGTGAAGAGAGAGAAAAGAGAAAAAAATAAAAAATAAAAAACAATGATGTGGCACCGACATGGCGGTCCATCTATGCCACGTCATGCCACGTGAGCAAAACCACCATCTAAAACCGCCAAGGGACTGGAATTGCACCGAGGTCAATAGTTCGAGGGTCCGGATATCCGGTTTTATATTTCAGCGGATGACCTAGCAATACCAACTATAGTTGAGGGAGCAAAATAGAACTTAATGCCGTATTTGCTATTTGGGCCTTGGTGTTTGAGAGGTTTGGGCCGGGCTTCATTCCGTTGCACACCGCCTTCCGCTGGTGCCGTCAAGAGCCACGCCGCCGCCTGTTCGGCGCCTTCTCCGGTTCTCTGCGCTGCAACGCCGCCCTCCGCTTACATGGCGCAGCGAGGGAATAGGTACTGCTGCTTGGATCCGAATAAGCGGGGAGGAGAAGGCCATCGGTGGGGGCACGACGGCCGAGGGGACGTGCGGCCGCCATCCACGACCGATCGCATTTTCTCTGTGAGTTTCCTTGCGATTTCATCTATTGATATGCAACCTCGTTTTTTGAATCTTACTAGTTAACTAGTTAAGGTCCCGCGACGAGCCACAACGTGTTCTTGCTGCTGCAGCCTTTCTCCGATGGGGATGAGTTTGTTGAAGCCGCTAACCGGCCGTTAATTTGTGCGATTAATCTGTGTTGCGGTAGCTCTTTGTTTCCCCCTAATCGACGAATGCAGTACCTACTACAGGCACAAGAAGGTCCGCCACTTAGAGTTCTATTCTCTGCTGGCCTAATCATTGTTGTGCAATAGAGATCCGGGTACGCATTTTGTAGTAGCTGCTTTGATGTTCCTGCTACTAGTAGTTACTCTACAATCACCACAAAAATTAGAGTTTTTTTTTCAGTGGTGCTTTTATTTTATTTTATGTACCTTGATCCGAATGAGCAGATCACCAAGCACAAGGAGGTCCGCCACACGAGTTTTAGTTCTAGTCACCAAATTAATGGGGTTGATGTAGCTGGTGTCCTGTTAGTGGGTAGTCACCCCCCCCCCCCTCCTCCTTTTTTTTATTCTCAAACTGTTTTAGGCTCACCGAATTTGCATTATGGCTAGGTCGCATGGTAGCCTACCATTTTGATCATATAGCTGATCCCAAATTTATTTTATTATTTATTGCCTAAAATGCCCTAATCTGCCAACTGATATTGGAGCGTACATATGTGGATTGGGATGCAATGTATTTCAAACTTCAGACACAGGACTGGGGGACAATCCGATCCGGTAACGACCTCCCCTTCGAGGCCAATCAATCGAAAGAGAAAACTAGATGATGCAATAAAAAGATAATTCGATTTGATGGCATGACACGACTCCTAACCAGCACCGCGTCATCGTCGGTTCTTCCACCGACGGTGCCCACGCCAACTCGGCTGGCGACGTTCAGCCATCGGCGCCCACCGCAAACTGCCGGTTAGCTGGTTCCGCGTCGGTGTCCATAAATTCCTAGGTTTTCCCTCTAGGCTAGAAGCGCTGCTTTAGGTTCTAGATTGGGATCGTTTTGTGACTGATCTGCGAGAGATCGGCGTCACTGTTATTTTCCGCCTTCCTACGATACTACCACCGAGGCATGGAATCGGGAGGCAAGTCGGGGAAGACGGGCCGTTCGTCGGCCTTTGGGAGTGACGGAGTTGCTGAGATGATGGAAAAATTGAATCTTACCATGGAGGAAGGTCTGGTTGCTGCTTTCAGCGATGATGAAGAGGAGGATTCAGGTGATCAAGGTACAGAGTGGGCACTCATAGGCAAAGTCTTATCACCTTCCGCTTTACACATCGGTACCATCGAAGTGAAATGAGACCTGCATGGGGTAACCCCTTTGGCCTCAAGATGAGATCGGTGGGGGAGAAACAAGATAACTTGTTTATTACAGAATTTGGTACGGAAGTTGACAAGAAGCACGTGTTGGATGGCTCACCGTGGATGGTGGGACGTCATGCTGTGGTTGTGCAGGAATATGACGAAATGCTTAAACCATCGGATGTCTGTTTTGAGAAAATGCAGATATGGGCTCGGATTCTTAATCTGCCCTTTGGTTGGATGAACGACAAGAGGGGGCCAAAAGCAGCAGCTACGGTGGGTGAAATGATCAAGCTGGATGTTGATAGCGATGGGAAAACAAGTGGCCCCTTCCTCGGGGCCGGGGTTGGGATAGAGATAGATAAACCATTGCGTAGAGGTGTCCTTCTCCGGGCCTCTTGCAACGCACGCCCGGAATGGTATGAAGTACATTATGAAAAGCAGCCCTTTTTTTGTTTCTCATGTGGAGTGATGGGACATACTGAAATTAAAGTGTAAGAATCCTGCCCCTCGCAATGCAATGGGCAAGCTCCCATATGATATTAAACTCCGAGCGCCCGAAGAGAGAAAGAAAAGGATCCAAAGTTTTGGTCGGGCCTCGGCAACAGTGTACCGGCAAACACCATGAAGCCCATTCACATTCGAATGTCGCAACCAGAACCATCGATGTGACACCCCTACCTTGCAAAGCAAGAGGGATTATCGCACGAGGAACATATCGGGAGACATTCGACGAAGCGAATGTACATTGCACATACATTAACTATACATCCACCAATTACATAATCATATAAGCTGTGCGAGTAGCAACTTTTACATTAAAAAAAGTAGTTATTACAATACATAGATTTAAATTCGAATACAATACCATAGAGTGCGAATTTCAGATTACATTACTTAATGAACATTTACGGAAGCGTAAACATCTCGACGATACATATATACAACTTAGATAGGAGAACCACACCAGCCCATATGGCGTGGCCTCACTCTTGATTCGGTGAAGCGGGAATCCACTCCACGGTCCACTTCCGAGGTTCCTCACCTTGACACACAAACTTCCTGCAGCAATCACAGTAATCGGGCTGCGGGATTCCTGAAAATGAATTTAAACGCAAACCCCGAGTATCTAATATACTCCGCAAGGCTTACCCGTCAAAAATGGTTCTAAGAACCGACACTAGCATGCAGGGGGCTTGACCTGGCTTGCTGAATATTGCCAAAAACAGCACCTATGTTTTTCTGAAAATTAATGTTTTAGCCAATTTAAAAGGGTTGGAACATGAATATAAATTTAGTGAGCATTTCTAACAAAACATGGTTGCAATACATGAAGTAATTCTTCAAAATCAGCAAGCTTATTCATCATATTCACTTTGTTACTACGATGCAATCTGCTCGAGACAAGTGGTACTCATCACCGCGAGGGACGGCGATATATATCGATTTACACCCTACGGGGAAACCCAAATGCATGACATACGCATCATTTAAGAACACGTATGGACGCCTTTCACAAGATCACCATAGATATGAGCCGGGTCCTCCCTCCGAGTGTGCATTCCACATGCAACCACGGTAGCGTCGGGTCCAAGGGTAATAACACACCCTCCGTCTACTCACAAACCCGTGCATCCACCGTGACCAACCCTTTGCACAAAGGGTGGAGATACCGATCCAACACTATGACTCTCAAGTTGCATCGGTTTACCAACTCCCATACGAAGGTATGCATTTGGTACACAACTCAATACTTGCTCGCGGAGTCACAACGAACGGTCCTTGACCGACACATACGGGCTATGGCACACAAGTGCCAACCTTGTCACCGCATCCTACACATGCACTTTCCCGTACGGTCTCGAATTATTCATGTGAGGGTAACCATAATTCATCCCTAGACCGGGTGATCTCCAAATCACTCGGTGTTGCTACCGATGAATTTATTAAGCATAGCAGCTAGCGATCAGGACTATACCTAACCAAAAAACCACGGGAACATGGATTTAATGCAACTAGGTTCCGATCAACTCCTGAACGTAAATGCACAATACATACATAGACTTAAGTGGAATAAATAGAAATTTAAACACATAGGATTATGCTCCGGGGCTTGCCTTGGTTGGGTTCGCAGTTAGCACACTCGAACTCACTCACTTCCAGCTGGTGTTCTCCTTGAGCTTCGGTTCCGGTCGGGGTTCCTATATGAATGCAAATGCAGTGCATGAGCATGAGCGAATTCATTATTACATAGTTCATGGAACTTTCTCAATAACAAAATGTAATGAAATGTTTGCATAAATTAAACATGCTCATAAGATGAGATGATGTTGTCATGATAATGAGACATGTGGTTTATTTCATGGGGACAACCTTCTAATTAGAAGTAAGAATTATCATTTAGCAAAAATGTATATGTTCAAGTTCTGCTCAAGGAGGTAGGGCAGAATTGATTGATGACATGAGCAAAGTGGAAACCATCACATGGTTAGGTGGCTGCCATACTTCAATTGTGTACGTAACAAATATTAGTGGACATGACTTGAAAAATTTATTTTTCGAGCACATCTTAATTTATATCAGTATTATTATTTTTATGACTAATCACTATACAATAGGTTGACACAACATTTTCTTAAGGGAAGTTTTATCATTTCTTTATACATCGAGCACCATAAGCAATTACATTTCACGTGGATTTTCTACGATTAAACCTACATAATATATGACTGTTCTTGCCCAAAATATAAACATGATTATGACATGCTCAAATGAACCAGGAATATGTGCAAAAATGCTTAACCATGCCAGAAAAGAAAAATGACAAATTTGAATTTGATTGATTTCCACAAATCTCGTTTTGGCTAAGTCTGGTTTCAGGCTTATCGCGAGGCCATCTTGAGGAGCCTTAAATTCAAATATTTGCTATAGAACTTGGGTGAACCAAGTAGGGTCATGTAGAGTACGTTTTTCAAGGATCACAATGGATGTTCATCTGCTTCATTTCAATTGGTATATCAAAAGTTATTTAATTTCCAAAATGCAAAGTTGTCACGGCCCTTAACGGATTAGCACTTTGATGTACTCGTATCTTTTATTTTTCTCACAGAAAGTACTTGGATTATGCTACCATGGCAAAGTACACACCCTCTACTTTCCAACGAGCGTTTGTTCGAGTATTTTGGATCCAGGATATTAGAGTTACGCAATTTTCAAAATTCAATCCTGTTAAGCTGCGTGGTCGTGATAGCAATTTGAGGTTGCTCAAACATTCATTTTTGCCATATAAACATATGTGTTCATGTGTTCCATCTTAAAGTACAAGTCTAAAGCATTTCAAAACATCTTGAATCGTTCAAATCCGAGGTTTGAATTAAAAGTTGTGCAATTTTAAAAATGCTTGAAACTCACGGTTTCACACTTGTGCCGGTGTGTTCGCTTTTTGCCTAAGTGTCGAGAGCACGGCCGGTGCACGCCGTGGCGTGCGCGGCGTGCGCCGTGCTGCGGGAGGTGGCGAGGCTGCCGGCGGCGAGTGGAGGCGAGAGAAGAGGAGAGTGCGGGCTGGCGAGTACCGGTGAGGCACCGCACACGCGCCGCGGGGCCCCAAAGCTCAAGAAGCTCACCGTGGCGGCATGTCGACGTGGAGGTGGAAGGTGGGTGCGGACGGCGGCGCGGCTCGACGGCGTTCCCGGCGAACCACTGCACCAAACCACAAGCCAAGTTCACACGGTGTAGATGGATGCCGGAGCAAGCTACCGGTGCGAGGAATTGGAAGATGGCTCACCGGAGAGGGAGAGCGGCCAACAATGGCGGATAGAGGCGCCGGCGAGGAAACCAAAAATCCTCCCGAACCTCTTCGAGATGGGATGGCACGTGCTCCGGGAGGCTAGCTAGGGTTAGGGCGAAGCTTCGACGCGCTAAGTGAAGGCGGAGCTGGTGCCGGACGAGTGGGGCGGCGGTCTAGGGTTGGTGCGCGGCGGCGGCGTCGAGCTCCTCTTATGGCGGCCACGAACGGTGGAGGCTCTGCGTGAATCCAACGCAACCATGGCGATTGACGACGCGTGGGGCGGCGCTGTGCAGGAGGACGGCACCTCGTCGGCCGGGATGGGCACGAACACCGGTGCACTCCCTGGCGGTGGCTCTGTTCTCTGTTCGAGCCACTGTTGTGCGAAGGTTCTCCATATTTACGACTTTGCCACTGCACTTGCTGGTTCTGGTTTGGGCCATAACATTCATTCTGTTGGGAAATTTTGCGAGCCAAAATTTTGGTGTGTTCAGTGAGTTGTGACGAGAAACTTTCGTTATAGGCAATAGTTTAAATTTTGCTTGTAAAAATTTACAAAAATTCATGAACAGGGGCTGTTTTAAACCTAGTTTGGATTTTCCTAGGATTTTGTGCCACTCCAAAAATTCAGGAAAAATGTCCTAAAATCTTAGTTTGATGTGCTCTACCAGATTATGTAAAAATATGTGATTGCTATCATGGGAAAATGTGGAGATCTCATCAGCTAGAGTTTTGGTCAATAAAAACCCTAATCAAACCCTAATGTGTCATTTCATGTGAGATGGTTCTTAGATTAATATTTTTGGCACATGCAATTTATCCATTAGCACGGTGAAATCATGAATTTGTGACACGGGGTGTCACAATTGATCATCTTCCAAATCTGTTGCGCCGAGTACACTGCAGTAGATGTCAATGGTCCACCATTTGGAAAGAAGACGAGAGGTGACAAACCATGGAGTACAACAACTCTGTTGCCAGCTGTGAAGATGGAACAAACACTGAAAACATTGGGGTGCGAAAGAGAAAACCAATTGATGGTAACACCTCCGACTTCAACCTTCGAGCCTGCGATTCCAATATGGTAGTGCCGGTGGGTTTTGTTCATGATCGACTAGTGCGGATGAGCGACTCTACTAGCCATGCACTTGATGAACGTGAGCAACAAAAGAAGCAGAAGGTCTCAATCAACAAAAATGCGGGATCGGTGGCGGTTGCACGGAGCAACCCCGCCGGGCGCAATGAGTCTCTTATGTACGAACTGCTAGGGGTTGTGGGAGGCCCGACGCGGTTCGGGAGATCCGTAGTGTTGTGGATCTCTATAATCCCACTTTGTTGTTCTTATACGAAACTAAGATGAGTGCAACTAAAGTTCGAGAATTAAGATGGAGATTAGATTTTTTTGAGTCTTTTGGTGTAAATAGTGTAGGGTTGAGCGGTGGCTTGGCCTTATTACGGAGGAATGGTATTTGAAAAATTATTCCAAGAATCATATTGATGTATGGGTGAAAGAAACTACGATACAGAGCCTTCAAAGATGTGGCGCTTCACTGGCTTCTATGGGGAACCAAAGAAAGAAAAAAGGAAAGAGTCATGGGATCGCTTACGTTTTCTCGGCACACGTGTACTCTTCCTTGGATATGTCTTGGAGATTTCAACGAGATCCTATGCCAATCGAGCAATTTGGCGAGAAATGAACGAGGCGAATGGCAAATGGAAAACTTTCGAAATGTCGTGCGTTTACGTGGTTTTACTGATTTGGGCTTTGCTGGTCGGCCCTATACGTTTGATAATAGACGGGAGGGCAATCGAAATGTAAAGGTCCGGTTAGACCGAGCGATGGCGAGATGATAATTTTTTGGAGCTTTATGATAAATCTACCGTCACTCATGTCCGAGATGGCTTCGTCGGACCATTGTGCCATCCTAATAAAGCTAGAGTCTTTAACTCGACGGGATAGGAGAGGCCGAGAGAAACCTTTTAGATATGAGAATATGTGGTGGCGCCATGAGTATTACCCGAGAATTAATTCGCCGATTCTGGCTGCAAGGACAAAAGGAACTTAGCAGCGGTTCATGCGGGTTTAGTGAACTCTGAAGGGTGTACTGCGTACTTGGGACCGTGAGGTGTTCGGTTCAGTGAGGAAAGAGTTAAAGAAACTACGCGAGTAAGCTTGAAAGCATTAGACGAAACTCTCTATTTTACGGCCCGACGAGAGAGGAACGTGTAATAATGAGGCGCATTGCTTGAGTTGTTGGCTAGAGAGGAGGCCATGGAGAAACAACGCTCACGTGTAGGCTGGTTAAAAGATGGAGACCGAAATACGGCTATTTTCGAGGCACGAGCTAAAGATAGATCACGAACAAATCAAATGTGTGTTGAGGAAAGAAGATGGGTCCATGTGTACAGAGCAAGCGAGCTAGAAACAATGGCTAAGGATTTCTATGTGAATCTGTTCAGCGATGCGGGACGAACGGATCCGGGCTTAATCACGGACCATGTCCCTCATGTAATCACGAGATGAAATGAATGAATCTCTATCTGCTCGGTTCACGGCGAGAAGAAGTGGAACGTGCTCTGTTTATGATGGGAGCGAATAAATCACCGGGACCGGATATATTTACTGCAGGCTTCTACCGGAGACATTGGGATTTTCTCAAAGAGGATGTGTGTCATGCGGTGTTACATTTTTTGCATGGTGGCGACTTACCATCGGTAATCAGCAGCCTGTGTTAGTGCTAATACCGAAGGTGAGACACCCTCGGGAGATGAAACAGTTCCGCCCCATTTCTCTGTGTAATGTTTTATACAAATTATGCTCAAAGGTGCTAGCCAACCGCCTTCAAGTTATTCTTGATGAAATAATTTCGGTGGAACAGAGTGCTTTCATTCGGGACGACTTATAATAGATAATGTGTTAGTTGCCTATGAGTGTATTCACTATCCGAGGAAAAGGAAAGGGAAAGTGGGTGCATGTGTCGTCAAACTCGATATGGCAAAAGCGTATGATTGTGTCAATTGGTCTTATCTTCGAGCTATGATGACAAGGATGGGATTCGGTGAGAATTGGATAACATTGATTATGCGTTGTGTGGAGACAGTGTCATTCTAAGTAAGAGTGAATGGTTTTTCTCTGAACCTTTTACCCCTTCGCAAGGCATTAGGCAAGGTGATCCCATATCCCCATATCTCTTTCTTCTTTGTCTTGAAGGTTTTTCCGCTCTATTGAAGCATACGGGTCCTCAATTTCTATCTCGCGGCATTAGAGTGGGAATACATGCTCCTTGGGTTTCACATCTTATGTTTGCTTGATGACTGCATTTTATTCACTCAAGCAAATAATAGAGGTGCCATGAGACTAATGGAAATATTGGACACATATCAACGTGGAAGTGGCCGGTTGGTTAATGTGGAAAAGTCGGCAATATTTTTTAGTGCCAAGCTGCAAGGATGCGAGATATGAAAGATGTTAAAAGAATTACTTGGAGTATCAAATGAGGCTTTGGGTGAGAAATATCTTGGACTACCAACAGCTGTAGGCGGGAGTACTAAAAATGTTTTTGAGTATATTCCTAGCAAAGCTGCAGGTCTCTTGGGTGGTTGGTGCAAAAAGAATTTAAGCTCGGCTGCACGTGCGGTTCTAATTAAATCGAAGGTTCAAGCCATCCCAACTTATTCTATGAGCTGCTTCATCCTCTCTCCGAGATACTTGCAAGAAGATGCGTAGTGCGGTAGCTAGATATTGGTGGAGCGAGTAATATTGATAGGCGAGGTCTACATTGGAAAAAATGGGAGGATCTTACAAAACCAAAGTGTGATGGTGGTATGGGCTTCAAAGATTTCAGGTTGTTCAACTTGGCCATGTTAGGCAAGCAAGGTTGGAGACCAAGACCGGACTCTTTGTGTGCACGTGTACTCAAAGGAAAATATTTCCCAAATATTGACTTTCTATTAGCTACAAGGAAGAAAAATTCTTCACATACACGGAGAGCAATTCTTGCGAGCGAGACGAGGTCTTGGAATTGGGGCTTATCAAAAGAATTGGTGATGGTTTGACTACCAACATACGGGATGACCGCTGGATACCCGATGGAATTGACCATAAGCCTCTATACCCCAATGAAAGTGCAACAGCGACCACGGTTAGTGAGCTAATATGTAATGACGGTCGTTGTTGGAACTGGGAGGAACTGAATAAGAATCTTGTTCCATTCGATGCAGCAGCGAGTTGTGCGGATTCCTTTAGGGAGAAAAACATCGATTGTTGGGCCTGGTCAAGGGAAAGACATGGATGTTACTCGGTCGGGTTGGCGTATCGACTTTTGTCGGAAAAAGAACAGCAACATAGGGAGCACGGCTGATAGTAACGGTTCGGTGTCGGACCATGGAATCGCTACTTGGAAGCGGTTATGGAAACTAAAAACGCCACCTAAAGTTCGCGTATTTTGGTGGCGTGTAATACACAATGCACTGCCCACCCGTGCAAACCTGAAATGGCGACATGTTGAGAAATTGAGTATATGTGAAACATGTGGAGCTCCGGAGGAAACTGCTTACCATGCTCTAATAGATTGTACACCGACAAAAATGTTTTGGATGGCCATGAGAACTCTATGCAATGTAAAGCTTCCACGCCTCCATCCATACACATGGGCCTATGACTTATTGGATCCTTTATTATGCACAAATAAAGAAGCGGCAGCGATTTTGTGTGGATGTGGTCCCTGTGGTGCTCAAGGAATGACGAGAATGCATGGCAATGAAACAATTCTTGTGCTTAAAGCACTCGATTGGATAATGGAAGCGACAAATCTGCCGATTCCGGATAAGCAATATTCTTGCTTGTCCTTCTCGAGAGGAAAGCGCACAATGGTGCCGGCGCCCACGAGATAAAATCAAGCTTAATGTTGATGCGGCCTTTGCTGCAAGTGATTACAATGGAGCTGCGGGGGCTGTGGCTCGCATGATATGGGTCAATGCCTATGGGCGGCGGGATCTTGGATACCAAACATTGGATCGGTATTGGAAGCGAGAGGCGGAGGCTGTTCGGTATGGCGTTCGGATGCTTTCAAGAATGACTTCGGCGGAAGTAATAGTGGAGACAGATTCTAAATAGTTGGTCGATTTATGGTGAAATAGAGATGACCAAAGATCTACAATCATGCATGTTCTAGCAGTTATTCAAGAGCTTAGTTTAGTTTTCTCCTCGTTTGATCTTGTGTATGTTAAAAGACGAGGCAAACCAGGCAGCTCATTGTTGTGCCAAGGAGGCCTATAGGAATAGAGGTAGACTAGAGTGGGAAAATCATCCTCCAGATTTCCTTTTGTGCGTGTTGCAAAAGGATTGTAACCACCGAATGATTAATGAAATACGAAGCCCTTGTGTCTAAAAAAAAACAGAACCAATGTCTAAAAGTTGATGAACAAATCCATTGTAAAAGCTTCCAAAGGTATGTTGAACCTTCATACTTTTCATCTCTACTACTTAAAAAATCCTTAATGTTTCCATCTGCTTGGATGTTCGTACGTCCTACGAAACAAATCACATGCGAAACAAAAGAGGATCCGAAATCCACGGCCACACCCCTCGCCTTCCCGAACCGCGCCCCACACGCTACCCTCCCAGTAAATCTCCCTCGCAACCTCCCTCTGCGACTGTTGTGGTTACGATGGCCACAATCAACAAGGAATGGGCCAACCCAAGTTGTCCGGAGATGTGGATGGGCTGCGGGACTACGAAGGTCCTTGGGCTAGGCCTATTGGAGAGGAACAGGAAAACTACGAAGGGACTACGAAGGGACTAAGTGGTTGGGGGAGTCACGAAGGACCCCATACGAAGGCTCTCATTTCTATTACGGTGATATTACGGGGAGAGTCCAAATCGGCTGATGTGATGGGGTGAGAGAGTATTTATAGCCTCATACTCTCTCAACCCTAATAGTCACTATCGGCCTCTACAAATTACACTTATGCCCCCTCTCTATTCTATCTACTCTTGGGCTGAATTCCCTCTTCATGGCCCTATTAGGCCTTGGTTGGGCCAAATCCTCCCCTCCATGTGCTTCTCCTTTGGGCTGCCGGGCATGTGAGACGCTTATTCCATGGCCTTGTTGGGCCTATTTCCTCTCGGGTCGGCCCATTGGGGTAAGGTGGTGATCTTCCCCCAACGGTAGCCCCTCACGGGTAAGCTCCGCCTTCGGTAGGACCGAAACCGTGATCCCGAAGGATCTCCACCGTACACCCCCCCCTCTTTTCGGGACTGCCGGAGGCTCCTCCTCTTCACAAGTTCTTCGACCTGCATTGCTTGAAATAACGAAGAGAAACAACAAGGGAGACACATAACATTCATGCACGTATAAAAACGAAGGCACTTCTTTATTATTAGCAGCGAAGCCGATTACACTTGGATTGAAGGACGCTACCAAAAGAGAAAAAGAAAGAGTAAGGGGTGACGCACATTGGTCCGAAGACCAGCCTCGATAGCCATAGCTAGACCAACCAAAAGGGTTCCCTTGACCTGAAGGAATGCGACTACTGCCCGCCTTCGAAGGATGCCGGTGACCCTCCTGGGTCACGGTTCGCGAGGACTTAGTCACTCGTCATCGGGGTATACCCTTCGCCGACCAAATGGTCTTGTTTAGGAGGAGGCCGGCCTTGGCTTTGTCCGGCTACTATGATGACCTTGACGGCTTCGGCCATCGGAGCCTCCGATTCTGGTCCTAAGATCTTCGAGGTGTGACAATAAACCCTCAAGATCTGTTAGGAGACCTACCCTATCGGTCCACGAGCCGGACAGTTCCTTCATAGCGTGACTATACTAAGGTATAGCCTTCGAGGAAGAACGAGAGGCTACGGCGGCGCTTTGCCATCGAGTTTCGTTGAATACGGCCCCCACGTACCACTTGCCTTAGGAAGCACGGTGAACACGTGACCTCGGTGAAGTCGCTTGGTAAGCGCGTTGCGCACCCTTTGAAGTCGATTGGTGAAGCGCGAAGGCTATGGAACTACTGTCCTTCGGGCTTCCTCTTGTCGCAAACCAAAAGGCCCAACTTTGCATCTTGCTAGTGTTTAGAAAGGCTGGAGAGTGATGTTGTGAGGTTTGAAGGCGAGAGGCCTTGCTCCCCTTTTATAGGCTATGTCCATACTTATGTGGCGAGGGGGAATCCGATGTCGACAAGGTTACGTGTCGATTTATTGGAGGATGGTTTGCCACGTCATCGTGCTTATCCTTCCACGTCCTCAATCTTATCCATACAACTGTTACTTGGGCCTTTACTGCTTGTTACTTTGTCCTTCGCTACGGTAGCTTTGTACGTCGTTATGCATACTGCCATTCACACTTTCTTATTTGAACTACGATTATTATGTCCGATGGCAATTGGTAGATCAAGGGGATAATTATACCGCGAATCAAACCCATATTACCGCTCGATCGAAGGATCTTCGTAGAACTTGTTTTGGTCGCGGGCTTATCATAACGCACTTACTCGGATCGTTTCGCAAGAATAATTGATCATGTTTATTGTGTCATTAAATGCCTCGGCTAGTGCACTAGCCGTTACGCGCAATCCCGGGCGGCACGCTCTTAAAGAACAGCCGCATTAACTCGTAGGTATCCACGTGGTTATGCTTCCTCGGGATGCGCGTCCACTCTTGAAGAGGCGCGACTTGCTCGTATAACACGCTCGCTCGCACGGGATGCACTTGCTTTCGAGGCGTCGCGTCTTGAATGCTACCCTAATTTTACCGCACATATAAGGAGAGGTGCCGCGGTAAACCCGACCTCCTACTCACTTTCACCGCGTGCTCTTGCCCTTGTTTCATATGCTCGCTTTCGCTTCCAAGCCATAGCCTTTGATTTCAAGCGTTAGCTTTCGTTTCGAAGCCTCGGCCTTCAAAGACTCGACCTTCGTTGCTAAACCTTTTGCCTTCAACCTTCGGTATGGCAAGACATCGCACCGGCCGGTGCGTTGGTGCGAGCAACACGAAGCCTCCTAGCTCCTATCCGGGCCCGAGCTTTGTAGTCGAAGCCCGGCTTGACAAATGGGCCTAAGAGCACGGCGCTTCGTTACGGGACGCGCCCACGGTCCCGCGCCGGAGGAGACAACTCCCGTGGTGCGCCCCGACCGTCTTATCATCTTCGCCAAGCTGCTCGAAGGCGGCCTTCGATTTCCCTGCTCCTGTTTGTGGGAGAAGTGTTGGATCTCTTTGCGGCTGGAGATCCAACGGTTGCCCTCAACGACATGATCCGGCTGTCCATCTTCGAGTGGGCTTTCCGGATGGAAGGAGCGGAGCCTTCTACTAAGGCCTTCGCCGCCACGCACCAAGCCACCCGGCGGCGGCTGAATAGCCCGTTGGGCGATCATATGTGGCTGAGCTTCAAGTGCATTTCCCTTGGGCCCGCGACGGCATGGAGCATCTTGTGCCCGCGAAGGCCTACAAGGGGCATTGGGGTAAGACCATGTTCCAGAAATGGTTTTCCTACGAACAAGACCCCAGCTGCAATCTACGATCACTCGGACGGAGATCGGCTACATTGGTCTCCCGGAGGTTGCGGTGGACGCCGAGTTTCGGAGGCGCATCGACTTGCTACAACGGATTGCTCGAAAGGTGTCAATGAGGGACTTGTGCGAAGAGTTCCTCACGGCAGGAATTATGCCTCTTCGCCAAGATTGGGGTTCCATTTTTACGCTTGACGCGGTTGGCAAATCTTTGAACTTCAACCTCGGTTTGCTTTCCGGTAAGTGCCGAAGGACTCTTCGTTGTTACTTATCTTTGCACTTGCATTTTTGCGGACTTTGCTGGCTGTATTGTACGCTTTTTAGAGCTAACCCTCGAAGAGATCGAAGAGCGATCCTACTATCTTCTTGGCGGGGTGAAAGCCGACGAGTTAGGTCGCATGGAGGCGGGTGGGCGGACCGGCCGTCTAAGCCGGGTGTATCTTCGAAGCACCGGAGGCTGTTCTGCCTCCTCACGTGGTTACACCAAAGGGGGAAGGCGGAAGCGCGAAGCTTTACTCCGCTTGTGACGACCGATGATGAGGGCGGTGACGCGGAGGACGGGGACACTTCTCGAGGGACGATCGGAGCGTTTCCGGGGATGTGCGGGGTCCTTCGAAAAAGGCAGCCCCCAAGCGTAGAGCTAAGCGCGTGAAGATCAAGCGCTGTGCGGTTGTCCTTCTGTCATGCGCGAAGCGGACAGCGACGAAGGCGACGATGAGGAAGAAGGCGAAGTGCGCGACAACGCACTGCGAACTCCCGCCCCGAGCTGTCTCTCCGAATGTGATGCCCACGGCCTCCTCCGGCTACGATACGGGCGGCGAGGCCGGAGGGTCTACTATGGCCCCCGGTATGGGATTCGGAGTAGGGGCTACGAACTTCAACTTTCCCAACTCCTCCTCCTCAGGGACGAAGACAACGTTGCTCGGGATGAGCAAACTCGATCGGAGGAGGCGAGGAAGAAGTTAACGGCCACTGCTCCTGCTGGTGGGGCCCACGGGGCCTCCGCCTTCGTCTCGGCCCCTAGCCCCCGGCGATAGCCGCGAGCGAAATGTCGCTCAAACCGACGACGAAGGGGGGGGGGGGCTACTCAAGCACACACCTCCGGCGGCGGGAAGGCACCTCCGATGAAGGTGCGGCTGGGCCGGGGAGGTGGCAAGGGCTTCATGGGGTGCTGCTCCCTCACAACATTGCTTCCTTTTTAAGCCCGAAGATTTCGAAGATGGGGCTTCGTCTTGCCGGGGCCTTGAATACACTGGTCACATGCTTGGACTTTATGCCGGGTGGACCGAAGTGCGCAAGAGGTAGACGGGAAGGAGCTTATTGAAAGCTTATCCCGCATCACCATGAAGGTATTTCTAGTTCCCGTTTAACTTACACCAAAACAAAGTTAAAAATTACTACGACACCCATTGATCCGTACTTGGCGGGGGCGCTGCTTGTTTGCTATCCGTCGAAGGGTACCTACGTCACGGAGGTTGCCGACCTGAAGCGAGCGCCTTCGCCATTCCGATGATGCTCTTGTACAAGAGCAAACGAAATACGCCAAGTTGTTGCGCGAGCACGAAGAGCTGCGAAGGCGTCTTCGGAGCACGTGATGGCTCGGGAGCGGAGGATCGATCGGTTGGGGCGAGGCACTCTTCGATGCCGAGGTCACCATTAGAACACATGCCGAGGCCCATGGCCCGCCAAAGCATGTTGGCGATAGAGTCCCTTGGTCGGAGGAGCCGGGAACTCATGAATCGGTTACGGGATTTTCTGTCTTCGCTAGGTGTCGTTTGCCGGAGCCAACTCATGAGATGCGCTGGAGCTGTTTGTTCTGTTTGTTATTGGTACTGTAGCTAACGTCTCCGAGTTATGTATGTATTTGAGGTGTCCGGTATAGAGTGATCCCGACAGCCCCCTCAAGTGAAACGGGGGAAATAGTGAGCTTGTCCGTAGAAAATTGAAGCGAGAAGCTGCTAAGCTCTTTGTGAAGATATCTATTTGTTGGATGGGGGTTGTTTTTCGTACAAGAAGGCTGTCGATTGGAGACTTTTCACGAACAAAATGAAAATCGAATTCGCCTCGCAAGCCTCCGTTGGATGTCCTCCGGGCTTGCCGCCGCGAAGGCCGCTTCGATCCGGTGGGGCCACCATTGCGCTCGCGTGGCTTGGACAGCTGCGTTCCGAGTGGTGAAGGCCATCGGCACCTTTCCCTCGAAGCAAGTCAAGGAGGGTGCTCGGGACCTCCGCGAGGTATGTGGTGCAGATTATGTCGCCTCCAAGGAGGCCCAAGCCGACGTGGCCGTCACGGATCGGTACTTCGGCCGGGAGTTTTGGGCGCCTTCGCGGCTAGAACTCGCCGTGCCGCTGCATTGGATGCGGCGAACGCGGAATTGGGTCGTGCCGGCGGCAGCTGCGACGAGGCCGGGCCTTCCCACACTGCTATGGATGAAGGGGCCGCGAGACCGCGCCGAGGCCCGGAAACATACACGAGGCTGCCCGCGAAGGCGAGGGTCCTCATACCGGAAGCCCTTCTTCGCCGCCTCGGGTGTGAATCTTTCCTTAGCATTTTCTAAGTTTTTGGTAGTTCATCCTTTGCTATGTAATCATCTTCGTAAGCGTCTAGCACTCCGAAGCTGCCTATTGTACTTAGGTTTCATGATAATGTATCAACAATTTCGCCCCACCTCTTTTGTTAGGAATTTTCCGGCTTCGACGAGACATATGAAATTTCGGAGGAAGGCTGTTATCGAGGATGGCTTACCTCACCGGCTATTAATTCCGGGGGACTCCGAAGCCCCTGGTCCCTTACGGGTGACCAGGAACTCAAGCTAGCGCGAGATGGAAGCGGAATAACCCGGAGGGGACACTTAGCGAATTTGCGGCTCATGTCAATGATCCCACCGGATGGATCAAAGCCGCCATTCCAAAAGTCACTCCGGAGGAGCATGCTGCTCGACGCGCTAGACGCGAGCGCCTTTGGGCCTCCTTGGGGCAACCGCCGGAGGTTAAGGTTAAAACGAAGCCTATCGATGTTTCAAGTGATAGCGACTCCGCTCGGAGTGAATGTTGAAGCCCTTCGAGCTCGTGCTTCTTCGGCCGAAGGTCGAGCTACTATTGCCGGCTGACTTAGCTCGGCGTAAGAAAGAGCTTGAAGAGATGGAGGCTGTAATTAGCCGTAGCCGCTCTCGTCTTTCGAGCTAGAAACGGAATGCTCATACTTAGAATACGAGTGTAATATAGAGATGTAATTCGGGAAGGGGCCTTCGGCCCCTCTTTCTGTTACATTATGAGTAAAACGAGTTGTTTTCATATTTTGCGCGCATTTTTAGTATCTAAGATGGGGTTTCCATGCTTAGCCTTCTCGGTGTTACTTTTCCTAAGGCATTAGGCCGTAGTTGCCTAGCATCGAAATCATGGGGGTTTCCCGGTGCTTTCGGTTCTAAGTTGGGGTTTCCAATCTTAGACTTCTTGGATTAATCTTTCCAAGGCATTGAGCCGTAGTTGCCGAGCATCAAGGCGTTAGGGTTTCTAAGCACCTTGGTACGATATGTTGACGCATGCATGCATAACACGAGACATTGATGAAAGCATTTTTTCCATTGATAGAAATATTTACAAGCTGACCTCCCTTGCACGATGCCCGGGACTCGACACTAAACGAAGACCATCCGACGCCCCTAGACCTAAGCATCTTTGCGCGGGACTCGCCTTGCAACACAAAACTTCTAAACTTCAAGCTGTGACGTCCCCTCCGGGACACCCGGGAATCGGCACGGGGGCCACTCGACGAAGCGAGTTACAACGAGTTCATCATCTCATACAAGCTAGAATATATACATCATGGTATAATACAACCATGTTTTCAAAATACAAACATCGTACGGAAGCATAAACATTATTGAAGTTTAACAATCTACGAGTTTTGCAGCGAAAACTTGTTCTTTATACAACAAAATACTACTCAACGTTCATCGTGATGTGCTGAGCCCGTCGTACACCACGGTCCTCCCTCTTCACGGCGTCGGGATCCGTTCCCATTGGAGGGAACCTCACTCGGGACATTGCTCCTCTTCGGGAAGCTACCGTACAAGTCGTGAAAGTACGACTCATGTCTGAAAGATAACGAACAAACCACTGAGTATTACGATGCTCGGCAAGGCTGACCCGACCCGTCAACGGGCACGCTAAGGCTGACGCCTAGTATGCAAAGGCTTTACGGCTGTGGAGTTGACTCATTTGCAAAAACGGCACTAATAGTGGATCCTTACTTTCGGTGTTTTAGCTCAACATTAACTTCATTAGAGACCAAGATTTGCAGTCTACAACTATTGCAATCAAGTTTCAAGAAAAGAATAAGATTAGTTCAACATCTGTTTCATCTCTCATCTTCATCTTCCATGTTGATTAACTACGATGTGACGAGCTAAACGAGCGGTACTCATTACTGCAAGGGACGACGATTCGAATCGATTTTATACCAGCTGGCAAAACCCGACTACACGACGTATACGCACCACAGCTGGTCGTATACGACAACTTTCTGCTAGCACCTGGCGAGAAGACTAGCCGTTTCCAAACTCCCCGGGAATATGGCGACTCACGACTTCCTTCGTGGCCGACCCATTTCCCTCCCGTGAGACTCACCTCTCACTAACAGCCGGCAAAAGAGAGTTGGCTACGTTACATCTGCGGGACGGTAGGGTACATCGGCTTGCTGGGCCCATGATACCGGTATGTAGTACGGTACGTTCAAACTTGTTCAACTAAGCCGACAACGGTACGGTCCTTGGCCAGACACGGACGGGGCTACCACCTTGCAAGACCTCATCTCCGTCTTGCCCTTTCTCCTACGGGGCCCGTCCGGTCTCAACTTCATTAACACTCTCCTTCATCTTAGTGTCAACACATCAACACTTAAAGCCTCCATGCTTTAAGGTCCCTAAAATATCTACCGTTGCGACTATGAATTAAGTCTAGCTTCTATTGAGCTACCTGTACCGGTATAGTATAAACAAACGGAAACCTATATCATGCATCTAGGGTGTCAATCATTCCCTAACACCTAATGCACAAACATAACTTAGCTACTATGATAAAATAAAATATTTAAAAACATAGGTGGGATGACCCGAGGCTTGCCTTGATTTGAGTCGAGGTTAGCTTCCTCGGTGTGCTTGGTCGACTTCGAAGTTCCGTCTCTGTCCCGACCTCGGGCGGAACCTCGATCACGTCGGGACCTAGGTCGACCAACAATGCGTCCTGCCTTCGGGCCTGCCATTCGCGGAACAAAATTGCGCGCCTGTCTTTCGCGTTCAGATCGTTGTGGAACACATTTTCATACTCTTAGACACTATCGGGTGTGGAAAAAAACACGGTGTTCACAACTTGTCCCTACGCAATAAATGCAGGTTACTAGTGGGCCACCCGAATATGAACAAAATTGTGCGTCGGTGTTTCGCACATGGATTGTTCGGAAACACATTTTTGGACTCCTAGACACTATCGGGTGCGGAGGGCCACCCGAAAATGAACAAAATTGTGCTTCGGGGTTTCGGACACGAATTGTTACGAATCACATTTTTGGACTCCTAGACACTACCGGTTGCGGAAAATACAGTTTTCAGAACTTGTCCGGCGCAATAAATGAGGGTCACTAGTCGGGCCACCCGAACATGAACAAAATTGTGCGTCGGTGTTTCGCACATGAATTGTTCCGAAACACATTTTTGGACTCCTAGACACTACCGAGTGGAACAAACACAGTTTTCACAACTTGTGCCGGCGCAATAAATGCGGGTCACTAGTCGGGCCACCCAAACATGAACAAAATTGTGCGTCGGTGTTTCGCACATGAATTATTACGGAACACGTTTTTGGACTCCTAGACACTACGGGTGCGGAAAACACGGTTTTCACAACTTGTCCTGGCGCAATAAATGCGGGTCACTAGTCGGGCCATCCGAACATGAACAAAATTGTGCATCGGTGTTTCGCACATGAATTATTACGGAACACATTTTTGGACTCCTAGAAACTACCGGGTGTGGAAAACACGGTTTTCACAACTTGCCCGGCGCAATAAATGTGGGTCACTAGTCGGGCCACCCGAACATGAACAAAATTGTGCGTCGGTGTTTCGCACATGAATTGTTCCGAAACACATTTTTGAACTCCTAGACACTACCGAGGGAACAAACACAGTTTTCACAACTTGTGCCGGCGCAATAAATGCGGGTCACTAGTCGGGCCACCCAAACATGAACAAAATTGTGCGTCGGTGTTTCGCACATGAATTATTACGGAACATATTTTTGGACTCCTAGACACTACCGGGTGCGGAAAACACAGTTTTCACAACTTGTCCTGGCGCAATAAATGCGGGTCACTAGTCGGGCCACCCCAACATGCACAAAATTGTGCGTCGGTGTTTCGCACATGAATTATTACGGAACACATTTTTGGACTCCTAGACACTACCGGGTGCGGAAAACACAGTTTTCACAACTTGTCTGGCGCAATAAATGCGGGTCACTAGTCGGGCCACTCGAACATGAACAAAATTGTGCGTCGGTGTTTCGCACGAGGATCGTTACGAAACACATTTTTGGACTCCTAGACACTATTGGGTGCGGAAGACACGGTCTTCGAGAACTTGTCCCGGCGCAATAAATGCAGGTCACTAGGGGGGCCACCCGAAGTTGAACAAAATTGTGCGCCGGTGTTTCGCACATGAATTGTTCCGAAACACATTTTGTGAACTCCTAGACACTACTGAGGGGAACAAACACAGTTTTCACAACTTGTGCCGGCGCAATAAATGCGGGTCACTAGTCGGGCCACCCAAACATGAACAAAATTGTGCGTCGGTGTTTCGCACATGAATTATTACGGAACATATTTTTGGACTCCTAGACACTACCGGGTGCGGAAAACACAGTTTTCACAACTTGTCTGGCGCAATAAATGCGGGTCACTAGTCGGGCCACCCGAACATGATCAAAATTCTGCGTCGGTGTTTCGCACATGAATTATTACGGAACACATTTTTGGACTCCTAGACACTACCGGGTGCGGAAAACACGGTGTTCACAACTTGTCCGGCGCAATAAATGAGGGTCACTAGTCGAGCCACCCGAACATGAACACAATTGTGCGTCGGTGTTTCAGACATGAATTGTTACGGAACACATTTTTGGACTCCTAGACACTACCGGGTGTGGAAAAGACAGTTTTCACAACTTGTCCCGGCACAATAAATGCGGGTCACTAGTCGGGCCTCCCGAACATGAACAAAATTGTGCGTCGGTGTTTCACACGGGGATCGTTCCGAAACACATTTTTGGACTCCTAGACACTACTGGGTGCGGAAGACACGGTCTTCACAACTTGTCCGGCGCAATAAATGCACGTCACTAGTGGGGCCACCGGAACATGAACAAAATTGTGCGTTGGTGTTTCGCGAGATGAATTGTTCCCGAACACATTTTTGGACTCCTAGACACTACCGGGTGTGGAAAACACAGTTTTCACAACTTGTCCCGACGCAAAAAATGCGGGTCACTAGTCGGGCCACCCGAAAATGACCAAAATTGTGCTTCGTTGTTTCGGACATGAATTGTTACGGAACACATTTTTCGACTCCTAGACACTACCGGGTGCGGAAAACACAGTTTTCACAACTTGTCCCGGTGCAATAAATGAGGGTCACTAGTCGGGCAACCCGAACATGAACAAAATTGTGCGTCGGTGTTTCGCGCATGAATTGTTCCGGAACACATTTTTGGACTCCTAGACCCTACCGAGTGGAGAAAACACAGTTTTCACAACTTGTGCCGGCGCAATAAATGCGGGTCACTAGTCGGGCCACCCGAACATGAGCAAACTTGTGCGTCGGTGTTTCGCACATGAATTATTACGGAACACATTTTTGGACTCCTAGACACTGCCGGGTGCGGAAATCACAGTTTTCACAACTTGTCCTGGCGCAATAAATGCGGGTCACTAGTCGGGCCACCCGAACATGAACAAAATTGTGCGTCGGTGTTTCGCACATAAATTATTACGGAACACATTTTTGGACTCCTAGATACTACCGGGTGTGGAAAACACAGTTTTCACAACTTGTCCCGACGCAATAAATGCGGGCCACTAGTCGGGCCTCCCGAACATGAACAAAATTGTGCGTCGATGTTTCGCACGAGGATCGTTCCGAAACACATTTTTGGACTCCTAGACACTATTGGGTGCTGAAGACACGGTCTTCACAACTTGTCCCGGCGCAAATAAATGCAGGTCACTAGGGGGCCACCCGAAGTTGAACAAAATTGTGCGCCGGTGTTTCGCGTTCGGATCGTTGTGGAACACATTTTCATACTCCTAGACACTACCGGGTGCGGAAAACACGGTGTTCACAACTTGTCCCTGCGCAATAAATGCAGGTTACTAGTGGGCCACCGAACATGAACAAAATTGTGCGTCGGTGTTTCGCACATGGATTGTTCGGAAACACATTTTTGGACTCCTAGACACTACCGGGTGCGGAGGGCCACCCAAAAATGACAAAAATTGTGCTTCGGTGTTTCGGACATGAATTGTTACGGAACACATTTTTCGACTCCTAGACACTACCGGGTGCGGAAAACACAGTTTTCACAACTTGTCCGGCGCAATAAATGAGGGTCACTAGTCGGGCCTCCCGAACATGATCAAAATTGTGCGTCGGTGTTTCGCACGAGGATCGTTCGGAAACACATTTTGGACTCCTAGAGAATACTGGGTGCGGAAGACACGGTCTTCACAACTTGTCCCGACGCAATAAATGCAGGTCACTAGTGGGGCCACCGGAACATGAACAAAATTGTGCGTTGGTGATTCGTACATGAATTGTTCCCGAACACATTTTTGGACTCCTAGACACTACCGGGTGTGGAAAACACAGTTTTCACAACTTGTCCCGACGCAATAAATGCGGGTCACTAGTCGGGCCACCTGAAAATGAGCAAAATTGTGCGTCGGTGTTTCGCACATGGATTATTACGGAACACATTTTTGGACTCCTAGACACTACCGGGTCCGGAAAACACAGTTTTCACAACTTGTCCGGGCGCAATAAATGCGGGTCACTAGTCGGGCCACCCGAACATGAACAAAATTGTGCGTCGGTGTTTCGCACATAAATTATTACGGAACACATTTTTGGATCCTAGACGCTACCGGGTGTGGAAAACACGGCTTTCACAACTTGTCCCGGCGCTATAAATGCGGGTCACTCGTCGGGCCTCCCGAACATGAACAAAATTGTGCGTCGGTGTTTCGCAAAGGGATCGTTCCGAAACACATTTTTGGACTCGTAGACACTATCGCGTGCGGAAGACACGGTCTTCACAAGTTGTCCCGGCACAATAAATGCAGGTCACTAGTGCGGCCACCGGAACATGAACAAAATTGTGCGTTGGTGTTTCGCACATGAATTGTTCCCGAACTCATTTTTGGACTCCTAGACACTACCGGGTGTCGAAAACACAGTTTTCACAACTTGTCCCGACGCAATAAATGCGGGTCCCTAGTCGGGCCACCGAACATGAACAAACTTGTGCGTTGGTGTTTCGCACATGAATTGTTCCGGAACACATTTTTGGACTCCTAGACACTACCGAGTGGAGAAAACACAGTTTTCACAACTTGTGCCGGCGCAATAAATGCGGGTCACTTGTCGGGCCACCCAAACATGAGCAAAATTGTGCGTCGGTGTTTCGCACATGAATTATTACGGAACACATTTTTGGACTCCTAGACACTACAGGGTGCGGAAAACACAGTTTTCACAACTTGTCCTGGCGCAATAAATGCGGGTCACAAGTCGGGCCACCCGAACATGAACAAAATTGTGCGTCGGTGTTTCGCACATAAATTATTACGGAACACATTTTTGGACTCCTAGACACTACCGGGTGTGGAAAACACAATTTTCACAACTTGTCCCGACGCAATAAATGCGGGTCACTAGTCGGGCCTCCCGAACATGAACAAAATTGTGCGTCGGTGTTTCGCACAAGGATTGTTCGGAAACACATTTTTGGACTCCTAGACACTACTGGGTGCGGAAAACACAGTTTTCACAACTTGTCCCGACCAATAAATGAGGGTCACTAGTCGGGCCACCGGAACATGAACAAAATTGTGCGTCGGTGTTTCGCACACGAATTGTTCCGGATCACATTTTTGGACTCCTAGGCACTACCGAGTGGAGAAAACACAGTTTTCACAACTTGTGCCGGCGCAATAAATGCGGGTCACTAGTCGGGCCTCCCGAACATGAACAAAATTGTGCGTCGGTGTTTCGCACGAGGATCGTTCCGAAACACATTTTTGTACTCCTAGACACTATTGGGTGCGGAAGACACGGTCTTCACAACTTTTCCGGCGCAATAAATGCAGGTCACTAGGGGGCCACCCGAACATGAACAAACTTGTGCGTTGGTGTTTCGCACATGAATTGTTCCGGAACACATTTTTGGACTCCTAGACACTACCGAGTGGAGAAAACACAGTTTTCACAACTTGTGCCGGCGCAATAAATGCGGGTCACTAGTCGGGCCACCCAAACATGAGCAAAATTGTGCGCCGGTGTTTCGCACATGAATTATTACGGAACACATTTTTGGACTCCTAGACACTACAGGGTGCGGAAAACACAGTTTTCACAACTTGTCTCGGCGCAATAAATGCGGGTCACTAGTCGGGCCTTCCGAACATGAACAAAATTGTGCGTCGGTGTTTCGCACATGGATTGTTCGGAAACACATTTTTGGACTCCTAGACACTACCGGGTGCGGAAAACACAGTTTTCACAACTTGTCCCGGCCAATAAATGAGGGTCACTAGTCGGCCACCGGAACATGAACAAAATTGTGCGTCGGTGTTTCGCACACGAATTGTTCCGGATCACATTTTTGGACTCCTAGGCACTACCGAGTGGAGAAAACACAGTTTTCACAACTTGTGCCGGCGCAATAAATGCGGGTCACTAGTCGGGCCTCCCGAACAAGAACAAAATTGTGCGTCGGTGTTTCGCACGGGGATCGTTCCGAAACACATTTTTGTACTCCTAGACACTATTGGGTGCGGAAGACACGAGTCTTCACAACTTTTCCGGCGCAATAAATGCAGGTCACTAGGGGGGCCACCCGAAATTGAACAAAATTGGGCGCCGGTGTTTCGCGTTCCGATCGTTGTGGAACACATTGTGATACTCCTAGACACTACCGGTGCGGAAAACACGGTGTTCACAACTTGTCCCTGCGCAATAAATGCAGGTTACTAGTGGGCCACCCGAACATGAACAAAATTGTGCCTAGGTGTTTCGCACATGGATTGTTCGGAAACACATTTTTGGACTCCTAGACACTACCGGGTGCGGAGGGCCACCCGAAAATGACCAAAATTGTGCTTCGGTGTTTCGGACATGAATTGTTACGGAACACATTTTTCGACTCCTGGACACTACGGGTGCGGAAAACACAGTTTTCACAACTTGTTCGGGCGCAATAAATGAGGGTCACTAGTCGGGCCACCCGAACATGAACAAAATTGTGCGTCGGTGTTTCGCACACGAATTGTTCCGAAACACATTTTTGGACTCCTCGGCACTACCGAGTGGAGAAAACACAGTTTTCAGAACTTGTGCCGGCGTAATAAATGCGGGTCACTAGTCGGGCCACCCAAACATGAACAAAATTGTGCTTCGGTGTTTCGCATATGAATTATTACGGAACACATTTTTGGACTCCTAGACACTACCGGGTGCGCACCCACAGTTTTCACAACTTGTCCCGGCGCAATAAATTCGGGTCACTAGTCGGGCCACCCGAACATGAACAAAATTGTGCCTCGGTGTTTCGCACATAAATTATTACGGAACACATTTTTGGACTCCTAGACACTACGGGTGTGGAAAACACAGTTTTCACAACTTGTCCGGCGCAATAAATGCGGGTCACTAGTCGGGCCTCCCGAATATGAACAAAATTGTGCGTCGGTGTTTCGCACGAGGTTCGTTCCGAAACACATTTTTGGACTCCTAGACACTACTGGGTGCGGAAGACACGGTCTTCACAACTTGTCCGGCGCAATAAATGCAGGTTACTTGTGGGGCCACCGGAACATGAACAAAATTGTGCGTTGGTGTTTCGCACATGAATTGTTCCCGAGCACATTTTTGGACTCCTAGACACTACCGGGTGTGGAAAACACAGTTTTCACAACTTGTCCCGACGCAATAAATGCGGGTCACTAGTCGGGCCACCCGAACATGAACAAACTTGCGCATCGGTGTTTCACACATGAATTGTTCCGGAACACATTTTTGGACTCCTAGACACGACCGAGTGGAGAAATCACGGTTTTCACAACTTGTGCCGGCGCAATAAATGCGGGTCACTGCTCTTCGCCGAAGCTCACCGTCGGGGTGCTACCGCCGCAGCTCCAAATTGACGAGCTTTGGTGAGCCGTTGTCGCCCATTCTTCTCCGGTTTGTGCGCAGCCAGCTACCCTTCCTTGTGAGCAACTTCTCATCAGAATTCATCCACAGGTCGTCGCGCAAACCGCCGTCTTCTTCACGTCCGGTCGCCGCCGTCTCCGCCTCTCACGGTGAGCACCCCTTCCGCGCTTGCTCATGTACCTAGGACCCCGGGTCGAGCGTGCTTATGCTCCGTGCAAGCTCATCGTCCTTGTTTCCTTAATTTTTGTGCACTCCGACGAGCGTCGTACCATGCCGGAGCTTCCGCCGCATCCGAACCTCGCCGCCGGCGTGCTTCGGAGGGAGCTCATGCTGCGTGGATACCACGGTTGTTTTCGCCGCGTTGTGTAGAGTAAGAAGGAGCTATCGCGGCGAGCTTTGGCTCGAGCCGGCCAACTCCGGCCGTCGCGCCGCCGCGGCGAAGCCACACCGCGGGCCACACGCGGGTGGGATCGCGTGTGGCCACGGCGGATCGGGTGTGGCCAACCCCGTGGCCCTCCGTGTGGCACAGAATTGATTTTAAATTTCCAAAATTCGTAGAAAATTCATTAAAAATCGGAAAAATGCCAAACCAACTTTGTTAGACTCGAGAAAAATAAGATCTAGTTATTTGTGAAATAAAATATTTATTTTGAGTAAATTATTTTATAATTAGTAATTAATCACTTTCTTTGATTAAAGAAAAGCTATTATTTTATGGAAATAAAATGTTTAATTATGAAAATTAATTTTATTTCATGAAGGACATACTGCAGACGAAATTAATGATGAAATTAATTTTCCAAATTAAACTTAAATTGTATTATTTTATGTAATCACAAGCTATTAACCTTTAATCATTTAAGGTAATTATTTATTTATTGCTTAATAAACCAGAATAATTTATAAATCATTAAACTTAAGTAATTAAGGAAACAAAACTAATTAACAATGATTTTGATTAAACATTTCTTAATCAGCATAATTAATTGTTAATTAATGCTTAATGAACATATTTATCCATAATTTGTTAATTAATTAAGGTGATTAAGCACTAATGGTTAATTATTGCTTATTGGACGTAATTAATGAATCCTTGCATACTTTCATCATGCGCATCCATGCATACATGATTGTGATTCGCGACGCATTGCTTGGTCGACTAGGTTCGAAGTGATCGAGGTTCCACCCGAGGCGAACCAGGAGCCGGGAATCTCGACGTCGACCGAGCCGCCGAGGAAACTAACTTCGAGCGAGACTCAAGGCAAGCCCCGGTGCATCCTACCTATGTCTTTAAATATTTCACTTTATCACATAGTACGGTTATGCTTGTGCATTAGGTGTTAGGGTTTGGTTGACACCCTAGATGCATTATGGTAGGTTTCCGGTTGTTTATTCTATCTCTGGTACAGGTAGCTCAATAGAGGCTAAGCTTAATTCATAGTGGCAACGGTAGATGGTTAGGGCACTTAAGGCATGGAGGCTTTAAGAGTTTTGTGTTGACATTAAAGATGATGAGAGTGTTAATGAAGTTGAGACCAGGACGGGCCCCGTAGGAGAAAGGGCAAGACGGAGATGAGGTCTTGCAAGGTGGTAGCCCCGTCCGAGTCGGTCAAGGACCGTACCGTTGTCGGCCTAGTTGAACAAGTTTGAACGTACTCGTGCTACATGCTTGGTATCATGGGCCCGAGCAAGCCGATGTACCCTATCGCCCCGAGAGATGTAGCGTAGACGGCTCTCTTTGACGGTCGATAGTGAGAGGATAGTCTCACGGGAGGGAGATGGGTCGACCACGAGGGAAGTCGTGGCTTCACCATACTCCAGGGGAGTTGGAAATGGCTAGTCTGCTGTCGGGTGCTAGCGGGAAAGGTTGCCGTATACGATCGGTGTGATGCGTATACGTCGTGTAGTCGGGTTTTGCCGGCTGGTATAAAATCGATTCGAATCGCTGTCCCTCACGGTAATAAGTACCGCTTGTTTAGCTCGTCACATCGTAGTAAATTATATGGAACATGAAGATGAGAGATGGAAGGGTTAAGATCTATTATATCTTGATTGAGAACTTGATTGAAATAGAGATAGGTTGCAAACACCAAGGCTAATGAATATAAGCCGAGCTAAAATACTGAAAGTAAGGACCCAACCTTTAATGCTGTTTTTCGCAAAGGAGTAAACCCCACAGCCGGAAAGCCTTTGCATACTAGGCGTCGGCCTTAGCATGCCATGTTGACGGGTCGGTCTTGCTGAGTATTAGAATACTCGGGGTTTGTTCGTTACCTTTCAAGGATCGAGTCGTACTTTCACGACTTGTATGGCAGCTTCCCGAAGAGGAGCAATGTCCGGAGGGAGGTTCCCTTCGGTGGGAACGTATCCCCACACCTTGAAGAGAGAGGATCGTGATGTGCGAAGGGCTCGGTGCATCACGTTGTTTTGTTTGAAGTCTTTTGAGTTGTATAATAGAACAAGCTTCCGCTAAATACTCGTAGGATGTTAAACTTCAATAATGTCTTATTCCGTTGCAAGAATGTTTGTTTTCAAAAACCTGGTTGTATTATACCATGATGTATATATTCGGGCTTGTATGAGATGATGTTTCTGTTGTAACTCGCTTCGTCGAGTGTCCCTCTGTTCCGATTCCTGGGTGTCCGGAGGGATGTCACACCAGTCGGGGCACCCGAACATGAACAAAATTGTGCGTCGGTGTTTCGCACATAAATTATTACGGAACACATTTTTGGACTCCTAGACACGACCGGGTGTGGAAAACACGGTTTTCACGACTTGTCCGGTGCAATAAATACGGGTCACTAGTCGAGCCTCCCGAACATGAACAAAATTGTGCGTCGGTGTTTCGCACGAGGATCGTTCCGAAACACATGTTTGGACTCCTAGACACTACTAGGTGCGGAAGACACAGTCTTCACAACTTGTCCCGGCGCAATAAATGCAGGTCACTAGTGGGGCCACCGGAACATGAACAAAATTGTGCGTTGGTGTTTCGCACATGAATTGTTCCCGAACACATTTTTGGACTCCTAGACACTACCGGTGTGGAAAACACAGTTTTCACAACTTGTCCCGACGCAACAAATGCGGGTCACTAGTCGGGCCACTCGAACATGAACAAACTTATGCGTCGGTGTTTCGCACATGAATTGTTCCGGAACACATTTTTGGACTCCTAGACACTACCGAGTGGAGAAATCACAGTTTTCACAACTTGTCTTTGGCGCAATAAATGCGGGTCACTAGTCGGGCCACCCAAACATGAACAAAATTGTGCGTCGTTGTTTCGCACATGAATTATTACGGAACACATTTTTGGACTCCTAGACACTACCGGGTGCAGAAAACACGGTTTTCACAACTTGTCCTGGCGCAATAAATGCGGGTCACTAGTTGGGCCACCCGAACATGAACAAAATTGTGCGTCGGTGTTTCGTATAGGGATCGTTCCGAAACACATTTTTGGACTCCTAGACACTATTGGGTGCGGAAGACACAGTCCTCACAACTTTTCCGGCGCAATAAATGCAGGTCACTAGGGGGCCACCCGAAGTTGAACAAAATTGTGTGCCGGTGTTTCGCACATGGATTGTTCGAAACACATTTTTGGACTCCTAGACACTACCGGGTGCGGAGGGCCACCCGAAAATGACCAAAATTGTGCTTCGGCGTTTCGGACATGAATTACGGAACACATTTTTCGACTCCTAGACACTACCGGGTGCGGAAAACACATTTTTCACAACTTGTCCGGCGCAATAAATGAGGGTCACTAGTCGGGCCACCCGAACATGAACAAAATCGTGCGTCGGTGTTTCGCACACGAATTATTCTGAAACACATTTTTGGACTCCTAGGCACTACGAGTGGAGAAAACACGGTTTTCACAACTTGTGCCGGCGCAATAAATGCGGGTCACTAGTCGGGCCACCCAAACATGAGCAAAATTGTGCGTCGGTGTTTCGCACATGAATTATTACGGAACACATTTTTGGACTCCTGGACACTACCGGGTGCGGAAAACACAGTTTTCAGAACTTGTCTGGCGCAATAAATGCGGGTCACTAGTCGGGCCACGCGAACATGAACAAAATTGTGCGTCGGTGTTTCGCACATAAATTATTACGGAACACATTTTTGGACTCCTAGACACTACCGGGTGTGGAAAACACAGTTTTCACAACTTGTCCCGCGCAATAAATGCAGGTCACTAGTCGGGCCACCCGAACATGAACAAAATTGTGCGTCGGTGTTTCGCACATAAATTATTACGAAACACATTTTTGGACTCCTAGACACTACCGGGTGTGGAAAACACAGTTTTCACAACTTGTCCCGACGCAATAAATGCAGGTTACTAGTGGGCCACCCGAACATGAACAAAATTGTGCGTCGGTGTTTCGCACATGGATTCTTCGGAAACACATTTTTGGACTCCTAGACACTACCGGGTGCGGAGGGCCACCCGAAAATGACCAAAATTGTGCTTCGGTGTTTCGGACATGAATTGTTACGAGAACACATTTTTGGACTCCTATTCACTACCGGGTGCGGAAAACACAGTTTTCACAACTTGTCCTGGCGCAATAAATGCGGGTCACTAGTCGGGCCACCCGAACATGAACAAAATTGTGTGTCGGTGTTTCGCACATAAATTATTACGGAACACATTTTTGTACTCCTAGACACTACCGGGTGTGGAAAACACAGTTTTCACAACTTGTCCGGCGCAATAAATACGGGTCACCTGGTCGGGCCTCCCGAACATGAACAAAATTGTGCGTCGGTGTTTCGCACTGAGGATCGTTCCGAAACACATTTTTGGACTCCTAGACACTATCGGGTGCGGAAGACACGGTCTTCACAACTTGTCCTGGCGCAATAAATGCAGGTCACTAGTGGGGCCACCGGAACATGAACAAAATTGTGCGTTGGTGTTTCGCACATGAATTGCTCCCGATCACATTTTTGGACTCCTAGACACTACCGGGTGTGGAAAACACAGTTTTCACAACTTGTCCCGACGCAATAAATGCGGGTCACTAGTCGTGCCACCCGAACCTGAACAAACTTGTGCGTCGGTGTTTCGCACATGAATTGTTCCGGAACACATTTTTGGACTCCTAGACACTACCGAGTGGAGAAATCACAGTTTTCACCACTTGTGCCGGCGCAATAAATGCGGGTCACTAGTCGAGGCCACCCAAACATGAACAAAATTGTGCGTCGGTGTTTCGCACATGAATTATTACGGAACACATTTTTGGACTCCTAGACACTACCGGTGTGGAAAACACAGTTTTCACAACTTGTCCCGACGCAACAAATGCGGGTCACTAGTCGGGCCACTCGAACATGAACAAACTTATGCGTCGGTGTTTCGCACATGAATTGTTCCGGAACACATTTTTGGACTCCTAGACACTACCGAGTGGAGAAATCACAGTTTTCACAACTTGTGCTTGGCGCAATAAATGCGGGTCACTAGTCGGGCCACCCAAACATGAACAAAATTGTGCGTCGTTGTTTCGCACATGAATTATTACGGAACACATTTTTGGACTCCTAGACACTACCGGGTGCGAGAAAACACAGTTTTCACAACTTGTCTGGCGCAATAAATGCGGGTCACTAGTTGGGCCACCCGAACATGAACAAAATTGTGCGTCGGTGTTTCGTATAGGGATCGTTCCGAAACACATTTTTGGACTCCTAGACACTATTGGGTGCGGAAGACACGAGTCCTCACAACTTTTCCGGCGCAATAAATGCAGGTCACTAGGGGGCCACCCGAAGTTGAACAAAATTGTGTGCCGGTGTTTCGCACATGGATTGTTCGGAAACACATTTTTGGACTCCTAGACACTACCGGGTGCGGAGGGCCACCCGAAAATGACCAAAATTGTGCTTCGGCGTTTCGGACATGAATTACGAAACACATTTTTCGACTCCTAGACACTACCGGGTGCGGAAAACACATTTTTCACAACTTGTCCCGGCGCAATAAATGAGGGTCACTAGTCGGGCCACCCGAACATGAACAAAATTGTGCGTCGGTGTTTCGCACACGAATTATTCTGAAACACATTTTTGGACTCCTAGGCACTACGAGTGGAGAAAACACGGTTTTCACAACTTGTGCCGGCGCAATAAATGCGGGTCACTAGTCGGGCCACCCAAACATGAGCAAAATTGTGCGTCGGTGTTTCGCACATGAATTATTACGGAACACATTTTTGGACTCCTGGACACTACCGGGTGCGGAAAACACAGTTTTCAGAACTTGTCTGGCGCAATAAATGCGGGTCACTAGTCGGGCCACGCGAACATGAACAAAATTGTGCGTCGGTGTTTCGCACATAAATTATTACGGAACACATTTTTGGACTCCTAGACACTACCGGGTGTGGAAAACACAGTTTTCACAACTTGTCCCGGCGCAATAAATGCAGGTCACTAGTCGGGCCACCCGAACATGAACAAAATTGTGCGTCGGTGTTTCGCACATGGATTCTTCGGAAACACATTTTTGGACTCCTAGACACTACCGGGTGCGGAGGGCCACCCGAAAATGACCAAAATTGTGCTTCGGTGTTTCGGACATGAATTGTTACAGAACACATTTTTGGACTCCTATTCACTACCGGGTGCGGAAAACACAGTTTTCACAACTTGTCCTGGCGCAATAAATGCGGGTCACTAGTCGGGCCACCCGAACATGAACAAAATTGTGTGTCGGTGTTTCGCACATAAATTATTACGGAACACATTTTTGTACTCCTAGACACTACCGGGTGTGGAAAACACGGTTTTCACAACTTGTCCGGCGCAATAAATACGGGTCACTTGGTCGGGCCTCCCGAACATGAACAAAATTGTGCGTCGGTGTTTCGCACGAGGATCGTTCCGAAACACATTTTTGGACTCCGAGACACTATCGGGTGCGGAAGACACGAGTCTTCACAACTTGTCTGGCGCAATAAATGCAGGTCACTAGTGGGGCCACCGGAACATGAACAAAATTGTGCGTTGGTGTTTCGCACATGAATTGCTCCCGATCACATTTTTGGACTCCTAGACACTACGGGTGTGGAAAACACAGTTTTCACAACTTGTCCCGACGCAATAAATGCGGGTCACTAGTCGTGCCACCCGAACACTGAACAAACTTGTGCGTCGGTGTTTCGCACATGAATTGTTCCGGAACACATTTTTGGACTCCTAGACACTACCGAGTGGAGAAATCACAGTTTTCACAACTTGTGCCGGCGCAATAAATGCGGGTCACTAGTCGAGGCCACCCAAACATGAACAAAATTGTGCGTCGGTGTTTCGCACATGAATTATTACGGAACACATTTTTGGACTCCTCGACACTACCGGGTGCGGAAAACACGAGTATTCACAACTTGTCCTGGCGCAATAAATGCAGGTCACTAGTCGGGCCACCCGAACATGAACAAAATTGTGTGTCGGTGTTTCGCACATAAATTATTACGGAACACATTTTTGGACTCCTAGACACTACCGGGTGTGGAAAACACAGTTTTCACAACTTGTCCCGGCGCAATAAATGCGGGTCACTGGTCGGTCCTCCCGAACATGAACAAAATTGTGCGTCGGTGTTTCGCACGAGGATCGTTCCGAAACACATTTTTGGACTCCTAGACACTATCGGGTGCGGAAGACACGGTCTTCACAACTTGTCCCGGCGCAATAAATGCAGGTCACTAGTGGGGCCACCGGAACATGAACAAAATTGTGCGTTGGTGTTTCGCAAATGAATTGTTCCCGATCACATTTTTGGACTCCTAGACACTACCGGGTCTGGAAAACACAGTTTTCACAACTTGTCCCGACGCAATAAATGCGGGTCACTAGTCGGGCCACCCGAACATGAACAAACTTGTGCGTCGGTGTTTCCCACATGAATTGTTCCGGAACACATTTTTGGACTCCTAGACACTACCGAGTGGAGAAATCACAGTTTTCACAAATTGTGCCAGCGCAATAAATGCGGGTCACTAGTCGGGCCACCCAAACATGAAAAAAAAATTGTGCGTCGGTGTTTCGCACATGAATTATTACGGAACACATTTTTGGACTCCTAGACACTACCGGGTGTGGAAAACACAGTTTTCACAACTTGTCCCGACGCAATAAATGCGGGTCACTAGTCGGGCCAACCGAACATGAACAAACTTGTGCGTCGGTGTTTCGCACATGAATTGTTCCGGAACACATTTTTGGACTCCTGGACACTACCGAGTGGAGAAATCACAGTTTTCACAACTTGTGCCGGCGCAATAAATGCGGGTCGATGAGTCGGGCCACCCAAACATGAACAAAATTGTGCATCGGTGTTTCGCACATGAATTATTACAGAACACATTTTTGGACTCCTAGACACTACCGGGTGCGGAGAACATAGTTTTCACAACTTGTCCTGCCGCAATAAATGCGGGTCACTATTCGGGCCACCCGAACATGAACAAAATTGTGCGTTGGTGTTTCGCACGGGGATCGTTCCGAAACACATTTTTGGACTCCTAGACACTATTGGGTGCGGAAGACACGGTCTTCACAACTTTTCCAGCGCAATAAATGCAGGTCGCTAGGGGGCCACCCGAAGTTGAACAAAATTGTGCGCCGGTGTTTCGCGTTCGGATCGATGGGGAACACATTTTCATACTCCTAGACACTACCGGGTGCGGAACACACGGTGTTCACAACTTGTCCCTGCGCAATAAATGCAGGTTACTATCTGAGCCACCCGAACATGAACAAAATTGTGCGTCGGTGTTTCGCACATGGATTGTTCGGAAACACATTTTTGGACTCCTAGACACTATCGGGTGCGGAGGGCCACCCGAAAATGAACAAAATTGTGCTTCGGTGTTTCGGACATGAATTGTTACGGAACACATTTTTCGACTCCTAGACACTACGGGTGCGGAAAACACAGTTTTCACAACTTGTCCGGCGCAAAAAATGAGGGTCACTAGTCGGGCCACCCGAACATGAACAAAATTGTGCGTCGGTGTTTCGCACACGAATTGTTCCGGAACACAATTTTGGACTCCTAGACACTACCGAGTGGAGAAAACACAGTTTTCACAACTTGTCCCGACGCAATAAATGCGGGTCACTAGTCGGGCTACCCAAACATGAGCAAAATTGTGCGTCGGTGTTTCGCACATGAATTATTACGGAACACATTTTCGGACTGCTAGACACTACCGGGTCTGGAAAACACGATTTTCACAACTTGTCCCGACGCAATAAATGCGGGTCACTAGTCGGGCCACCCGAACATGAACAAACTTGTGCGTCGGTGTTTCGCACATGAATTGTTCCGGAACACATTTTTTGACTCCTAGACACTACCGAGTGGAGAAATCACAGTTTTCACAAATTGTGCCGGCGCAATAAATGCGGGTCACTAGTCGGGCCACCCAAACATGAAAAAAAAATTGTGCGTCGGTGTTTCGCACATGAATTATTACGGAACACATTTTTGGACTCCTAGACACTACCGGGTGTGGAAAACACAGTTTTCACAACTTGTCCCGACGCAATAAATGCGGGTAACTAGTCGGGCCAACCGAACATGAACAAACTTGTGCGTCGGTGTTTCGCACATGAATTGTTCCGGAACACATTTTTGGACTCCTAGACACTACCGAGTGGAGAAAATCACAGTTTTCACAACTTGTGCCGGCGCAATAAATGCGGGTCGATAGTCGGGCCACCCAAACATGAACAAAATTGTGCGTCGGTGTTTCGCACATGAATTATTACGGAACACATTTTTGGACTCCTAGACACTACCGGGTGCGGAGGGCCACCCGAAAATGACCAAAATTGTGCTTCGGTGTTTCGAACATGAATTGTTACGGAACACATTTTTCGACTCCTAGACACTACCGGGTGCGGAAAACACATTTTTCACAACTTGTCCCGACGCAATAAATGAGGGTCACTAGTCGGGCCACCGGAACATGAACAAAATTGTGCGTTGGTGTTTCGCACGAGGATCGTTCCGAAACACATTTTTGGACTCCTAGACACTATTGGGTGCGGAAGACACGGTCTTCACAACTTTTCCCGACGCAATAAATGCAGGTCACTAGGGGGCACCCGAAGTTGAACAAAATTGTGCGCCGGTGTTTCGCGTTCGGATCGATGGGGAACACATTTTCATACTCCTAGACACTACCGGGTGCGGAACACACGGTGTTCACAACTTGTCCCTGCGCAATAAATGCAGGTTACTAGTGGGCCACCCGAACATGAACAAAATTGTGCGTCGGTGTTTCGCACATGGATTGTTCGGAAACACATTTTTGGACTCCTAGACACTACCGGGTGCGGAGGGCCACCCGAAAATGACCAAAATTGTGCTTCGGTGTTTCGGACATGAATTGTTACGGAACACATTTTTCGACTCCTAGACACTATCGGGTGCGGAAAACACAGTTTTCACAACTTGTCCCGGCGCAATAAATGAGGGTCACTAGTCGGGCCACCCGAACATGAACAAAATTGTGCGTCGGTGTTTCGCACACGAATTGTTCCGGAACACAATTTTGGACTCCTAGACACTACCGAGTGGAGAAAACACAGTTTTCACAACTTGTCCCGACGCAATAAATGCGGGTCACTAGTCGGCCCACCCAAACATGAGCAAAATTGTGCGTCGGTGTTTCGCACATGAATTATTACGGAACACATTTTTGGACTGCTAGACACTACCGGGTGCGGAAAACACAGTTTTCACAACTTGTCCTGGCGCAATAAATGCGGGTCACTAGTCGGGCCACCCGAACATGAACAAAATTGTGCGTCGGTGTTGCGCACGAGGATCGTTCCGAAACACATTTTTGTACTCCTAGACACTATTGGGTGTGGAAGACACGGTCTTCACAACTTTTCCGGCGCAATAAATGCAGGTCACTAGGGGGCCACCCGAAGTTGAACAAAATTGTGCGCCGGTGTTTCACGTTCGGATCGTTGGGGAACACATTTTCATACTCCTAGACACTACCGGGTGCGGAAAACACAGTGTTCACAACTTGTCCCTGCGCAATAAATGCAGGTTACTAGTGGGCCACCCGAACATGAACAAAATTGTGCGTCGGTATTTCGCACAAGGATTGTTCGGAAACACATTTTTGGACTCCTAGACACTACCGGGTGCGGAGGGCCACCCGAAAATGACCAAAATTGTGCTTCGGTGTTTCGAACATGAATTGTTACGGAACATATTTTTCGACTCCTAGACACTACCGGGTGCGGAAAACACATTTTTCACAACTTGTCCCGGCGCAATAAATGAGGGTCACTAGTCGGGCCACCGGAACATGAACAAAATTGTGCGTCGGTGTTTCACACACGAATTGTTCCGGAACACATTTTTGGACTCCTAGGCACTACCGAGTGGAGAAAACACAGTTTTCACAACTTGTGTCGGCGCAATAAATGCGGGTCACTAGTCGGGCCACCCAAACATGAGCAAAATTGTGCGTCGGTGTTTCGCACATGAATTATTACGGAACACATTTTTGGACTCCTAGACACTACCGGGTGCGGAAAACACGGTTTTCACAACTTGTCCTGGCGCAATAAATGCGGGTCACTAGTCGGGCCACCCGAACATGAACAAAATTGTGCGTCGGTGTTTCGCACATAAATTATTACAAAACACATTTTTGGACTCCTAGACACTACCGGGTGTGGAAAACACAGTTTTCACAACTTGTCCCGGCGCAATAAATGCGGGTCACTGGTCGGGCCTCCCGAACATGAACAAAATATTGCGTCGGTGTTTCGCACGAGGATCGTTCCGAAACACGTTTTTGGACTCCTAGACACTACTGGGTGTGGAACACACGGTCTTCACAACTTGTCCCGGCGCAATAAATGCAGGTCACTAGTCGGGCCACCGGAACATGAACAAAATTGTGCGTTGGTGCTTCGCACATGAATTGTTCCCGACCACATTTTTGGACTTTTAGACACTACCGGGTGTGGAAAACACAGTTTTCACAACTTTTCCCGACGCAATAAATGCGGGTCACTAGTCGGGCCACCCGAACATGAACAAACTTGTGCGTCGGTGTTTCGCACATGAATTGTTTCGGAACACATTTTTGGACTCCTGGACATCACCGAGTGGAGAAATCACAGTTTTCACAACTTGTGCCGGCGCAATAAATGCGGGTCACTAGTCGGGCCACCCGAACATGAACAAAATTGTGCGTCGGTGTTTCGCACATAAATTATTACGAAACACATTTTTGGACTCCTAGACACTACGGGTGTGGAAAACACAGTTTTCACAACTTGTCCCGACGCAATTAATGCGGGTCACTAGTCGGGCCACCCGAACATGAACAAAATTGTGCGTCGGTGTTTCGCACATAAATTATTACGGAACACATTTTTGGACTCCTAGACACTACCGGGTGTGGGAAACACAGTTTTCACAACTTGTCCGGCGCAATAAATGCGGGTCACTAGTCGGGCCACCCGAACATGAACAAAATTGTGCGTCGGTGTTTCGCACATAAATTATTACGGAACACATTTTTGGACTCCTAGACACTACCGGGTGTGGAAAACACAGTTTTCACAACTTGTCCCGGCGCAATTAATGCGGGTCACTAGTCGGGCCACCCGAACATGAACAAAATTGTGCGTCGGTGTTTCGCACAAAAATTATTACGGAACACATTTTTGGACTCCTAGACACTACCGGGTGTGGAAAACACAGTTTTCACAACTTGTCCCGGCGCAATAAATGCGGGTCACTGGTCGGGCCACCCGAACATGAACAAAATTGTGCGTCGGTGTTTCACACATGGATTGTTCGAAAACACATTTTTGGACTCCTAGACACTACCGGGTGCGGAGGGCCACCCGAAAATGACCAAAATTGTGCTTCGGTGTTTCGGACATGAATTGTTACGGAACACATTTTTCGACTCCTAGACACTACCGGGTGCGGAAAACACGAGTATTCACAACTTGTCCCGGCGCAATAAATGAGGGTCACTAGTCGGGCCACCCGAACATGAACAAAATTGTGCGTCGGTGTTTCGCACACGAATTGTTCGGAACGCATTTTTGGACTCCTAGACACCACCGAGTGGAGAAAACACAGTTTTCACAACTTGTCCCCGGCGCAATAAATGCGGGTCACTAGTCGGGCCACCCAAACATGAGCAAAATTGTGCGTCGGTGTTTCGGACATGAATTATTACGGAACACATTTTTGGACTGCTAGACACTATCGGGTGCGGAAAACATAGTTTTCACAACTTGTCCTGGCGCAATAAATGCGGGTCACTAGTCGGGCCACCCGAACATGAACAAAATTGTGCGTCGGTGTTTCGCACGAGGATCGTTCGGAAACACATTTTTGGACTCCTAGACACTATTGGGTGCGGAAGACGGAGTCTTCACAACTTTTCCGACGCAATAAATGCAGGTCACTAGGGGGCCACCCGAAGTTGAACAAAATTGTGCGCCGGTGTTTCGCGTTCGGATCGTTGGGGAACACATTTTCATACTCCTAGACACTACCGGGTGCGGAAAACACGAGTGTTCACAACTTGTCCCTGCGCAATAAATGCAGGTTACTAGTGGGCCACCCGAACATGAACAAAATTGTGCGTCGGTATTTCGCACATGGATTGTTCGGAAACACATTTTTGGACTCCTAGACACTACCGGGTGCGGAGGGCCACCCGAAAATGACCAAAATTGTGCTTCGGTGTTTCGAACATGAATTGTTACGGAACACATTTTTCGACTCCTAGACACTACCGGGTGCGGAAAACACATTTTTCACAACTTGTCCGGCGCAATAAATGAGGGTCACTAGTCGGGCCACCGGAACATGAACAAAATTGTGCGTCGGTGTTTCGCACACGAATTGTTCCGGAACACATTTTTGGACTCCTAGGCACTACCGAGTGGAGAAAACACAGTTTTCACAACTTGTGTCGGCACAATAAATGCGGGTCACTAGTCGGGCCACCCAAACATGAGCAAAATTGTGCGTCGGTGTTTCGCACATGGATTGTTCGGAAACACATTTTTGGACTCCTAGACACTACCGGGTGCGGAAAACACAGTTTTCACAACTTGTCCTGGCGCAATAAATGCGGGTCACTAGTCGGGCCACCCGAACATGAACAAAATTGTGCGTCGGTGTTTCGCACATAAATTATTACAAAACACATTTTTGGACTCCTAGACACTACCGGGTGTGGAAAACACAGTTTTCACAACTTGTCCCGGCGCAATAAATGCGGGTCACTGGTCGGGCCTCCCGAACATGAACAAAATTGTGCGTCGGTGTTTCGCACGAGCATCGTTCCGAAACACGTTTTTGGACTCCTAGACACTACTGGGTGTGGAACACACGAGTCTTCACAACTTGTCCCAGCGCAATAAATGCAGGTCACTAGTGGGGCCACCGGAACATGAACAAAATTGTGCGTTGGTGCTTCGCACATGAATTGTTCCCGACCACATTTTTGGACTTTTAGACACTACCGGGTGTGGAAAACACAGTTTTCAAAACTTTTCCCGACGCAATAAATGCGGGTCACTAGTCGGGCCACCCGAACATGAACAAACTTGTGCGTCGGTGTTTCGCACATGAATTGTTTCGGAACACATTTTTGGACTCCTAGACATCACCGAGTGGAGAAATCACAGTTTTCACAACTTGTCTCGGCGCAATAAATGCGGGTCACTAGTCGGGCCACCCAAACATGAACAAAATTGTGCGTCGGTGTTTCGCACAAGAATTATTACGGAACACATTTTTGGACTCCTAGACACTACCGGGTGCGGAAAACACAGTTTTCACAACTTGTCCTGGCACAATAAATGCGGGTCACTAGTCGGGCCACCCGAACATGAACAAAATTGTGCGTCGGAGTTTCGCACGGGGATCGTTCCGGAACACATTTTTGGACTCCTAAACACTATTGGGTGCGGAAGACACGGTCTTCACAACTTTTCCGGCACAATAAATGCAGGTCACTAGTCGGGCCACCCGAACATGAACAAAATTGTGCGTCGGTGTTTCGCACATGGATTGTTCGGAAACACATTTTTGGACTCCTAGACACTACCGGGTGCGGAGGACCACCCGAAAATGACCAAAATTGTGCTTCGGTGTTTCGGACATGAATTGTTACGGAACACATTTTTCGACTCCTAGACACCACCGGGTGCAGAAAACACAGTTTTCACAACTTGTCCCGAGCGCAATAAACGAGGGTCACTAGTCGAGCCAGCCGAACATGAACAAAATTGTGCGTCGGTGTTTCGCACACGAATTGTTCCGGAACACATTTTTGGACTCCTAGACGCTACCGAGTGGAGAAAACACAGTTTTCACAACCTGTCCGGCGCAATAAATGCGGGTCACTAGTCGGGCCACCCAAACATGAGCAAAATTGTGCGTCCGTGTTTCGCACATGGATTGTTCGGAAACACATTTTTGGACTCCTAGACACTATCGGGTGCGGAGGGCCACCCGAAAATGACCAAAATTGTGCTTCGGTGTTTCGGACATGAATTGTTACGGAACACATTTTTCGACTCCTAGACACCACCGGGTGCGGAAAACACAGTTTTCACAACTTGTCCCGGTGCAATAAATGAGGGTCACTAGTCGAGCCACCCAAACATGAGCAAAATTGTGCGTCGGTGTTTCGCACATGAATTATTACGGAACACATTTTTGGACTGCTAGACACTATCGGGTGCGGAAAACACGGTTTTCACAACTTGTCCTGGCACAATAAATGCGGGTCACAAGTCGGGCCACCGAACATGAACAAAATTGTGCGTCGGTGTTTCGCACGGGGATCGTTCCGAAACACATTTTTGGACTCCTAAACACTATTAGGTGCGGAAGACACGGTCTTCACAACTTTTCCGGTGCAATAAATGCAGGTCACTAGTCGGGCCACCCGAACATGAACAAAATTGTGCGTCGGTGTTTCGCACATGGATTGTTCGGAAACACATTTTTGGACTCCTAGACACTACCGGGTGCGGAGGGCCACCCGAAAATGACCAAAATTGTGCTTCGGTGTTTCGGACATGAATTGTTACGGAACACATTTTTCGACTCCTAGACACCACCGGGTGCGGAAAACACAGTTTTCACAACTTGTCCCGCGCAATAAATGAGGGTCACTAGTCGAGCCACCCGAACATGAACAAAATTGTGCGTCGGTGTTTCGCACACGAATTGTTCCGGAACACATTTTTGGACTCCTAGACGCTACCGAGTGGAGAAAACACAGTTTTCACAACTCTGTCCCGGCGCAATAAATGCGGGTCACTAGTCGGGCCACCCAAACATGAGCAAAATTGTGCGTCGGTGTTTCGCACATGGATTGTTCGGAAACACATTTTTGGACTCCTAGACACTACCGGGTGCGGAGGGCCACCCGAAAATGACCAAAATTGTGCTTCGGTGTTTCGGACATGAATTGTTACGGAACACATTTTTCGACTCCTAGACACCACCGGGTGCGGAAAACACAGTTTTCACAACTTGTCCCGGTGCAATAAATGAGGGTCACTAGTCGAGCCACCCGAACATGAACAAAATTGTGCGTCGGTGTTTCGCACACGAATTGTTCCGGAACACATTTTTGGACTCCTAGACACTACCGAGTGGAGAAAACACAGTTTTCACAACTTGTCCCGGCGCAATAAATGCGGGTCACTAGTCGGGCCACCCAAACATGAGCAAAATTGTGCGTCGGTGTTTCGCACATGAATTATTACGGAACACATTTTTGGACTGCTAGACACTATCGGGTGCGGAAAACACAGTTTTCACAACTTGTCCTGGCGCAATAAATGCGGGTCACTATTCGGGCCACCCGAACATGAAAAAAATTGTGCGTCGGTGTTTCGCACGGGGATCGTTCCGAAACACATTTTTGGACTCCTAGACACTATTGGGTGCGGAAGACACAGTCTTCACAACTTTTCCGGCGCAATAAATGCAGGTCACTAGGGGGCCACCCGAAGTTGAACAAAATTGTGCGCCGGTGTTTCACGTTCGGATCGTTGGGGAACACATTTTCATACTCCTAGACACTACCGGGTGCGGAAAACACGAGTGTTCACAACTTGTCCCTGCGCAATAAATGCAGGTTACTAGCGGGCCACCCGAACATGAACAAAATTGTGCGTCGGTGTTTCGCACATGGATTGTTCGGAAACACATTTTTGGACTCCTAGACACTACCGGGTGCGGAGGGCCACCCGAAAATGACCAAAATTGTGCTTCGGTGTTTCGGACATGAATTGTTGCGGAACACATTTTTCGACTCCTAGACACCACCGGGTGCGGAAAACACAGTTTTCACAACTTGTCCCGGCGCAATAAATGAGGGTCACTAGTGGGGCCACCCGAACATGAACAAAATTGTGCGTCGGTGTTTCGCACACGAATTGTTCCGGAACACATTTTTGGACTCCTAGACACTACCGAGTGGAGAAAACACAGTTTTCACTACTTGTCCCGACGTAATAAATGCGGGTCACAAGTCGGGCCACCCAAACGTGAGCAAAATTGTGCGTCGGTGTTTCGCACATGAATTATTACGGAACACATTTTTGGACTGCTAAACACTATCGGGTGCGGAAAACACAGTTTTCACAACTTGTCCTGGCGCAATAAATACGGGTCACTAGTCGGGCCACCGGATCATGAACAAAATTGTGCGTCGGTGTTTCGCACAGGGATCGTTCCGAAACACATTTTTGAACTCCTAGACACTATTGGGTGCGGAAGACACAGTCTTCACAACTTTTCCCGGCGCAAAAATGCAGGTCACTAGGGGGCCACCGGAAGTTGAACAAAATTGTGCGCCGGTGTTTCGCGTTCGGATCATTGTGGAACACATTTTCATACTCCTAGACACTACCGGGTGCGGAAAACACGAGTGTTCACAACTTGTCCCTGCGCAATAAATGCAGGTTACTAGTGGGCCACCCGAACATGAACAAAATTGTGCGTCGGTGTTTCGCTCATGGATTGTTCGGAAACACATTTTTGGACTCCTAGACACTACCGGGTGCGGAGGGCCACCCAAAAATGACCAAAATTGTGCTTCGGTGTTTCGGACATGAATTGTTACGGAACACATTTTTCGACTCCTAGACACTACCGGGTGTGGAAAACACGGTTTTCACAACTTGTCCCGGCGCAATAAATGCGGGTCACTAGTCGGGCCTCCCGAACATGAACAAAATTGTGCGTCGGTGTTTCGCACATGGATCGTTCCGAAATACATTTTTGGACTCCTAGACACTCTCGGGTGAGGAAGACACGGTCTTGACAACTTGTCCGGCGCAATAAATGCAGGTCACTAGTGGGGCCACCGGAACATGCACAAAATTGTGCGTTGGTGTTTCGCACATGAATTGTTCCCGAACACATTTTTGGACTCCTAGACACTACCGGTAGTGGAAAACACAGTTTTCACAACATGTCCCGACGCAATAAATGCGGGTCACTAGTCCGGCCACCCGAACATGAACAAACTTGTGCGTCGGTGTTTCGCACATGAATTGTTCCGGAACACATTTTTGGACTCCTAGACACTACCGAGTGGAGAAATCACAGTTTTCACAACTTGTGCCGGCGCAATAAATGCGGCTCACTAGTCGGGCGACCCGAACACGAACAAAATTGTGCGTCGGTGTTTCGCACATAAATTATTACGGAACACATTTTTGGACTCCTAGACACTACCGGGTGTGGAAAACACAGTTTTCACAACTTGTCCCGGCGCAATAAATGCGGGTCACTAGTCGGGCCTCCCGAACATGAACAAAATTGTGCGTCGGTGTTTCGCATAGGGATCGTTCCGAAACACATTTTTGGACTCCTAGACACTACGGGGTGCGGAAGACACGATCTTCACAACTTGTCCCGGCGCAATAAATGCAGGTCACTAGTGGGGCCACCGGAACATGAACAAAATTGTGCGTTGGTGCTTCGCACATGAATTGTTCCCGATCATATTTTTGGACTCCTAGACACTAACGGGTGTGGAAAACACAGTTTTTACAACTTGTCCCGACGCAATAAATGCGGGTCACTAGTCGGGCCACCCGAACATGAACAAACTTGTGCGTCGGTGTTTCGCACATGAATTATTACGGAACACATTTTTGGACTCCTAGACACTACCGGGTGCGGAAAACACAGTTTTCACAACTTGTCCTGGCGCAATAAATGCGGGTCACTAGTCGGGCCACCCGAACATGAACAAAATTGTGCGTCGGTGTTTCGCACATAAATTATTACGGAACACATTTTTGGACTCCTAGACACTACCGGGTGTGGAAAACACAGTTTTCACAACTTGTCCCGGCGCAATAAATACGGGTCACTAGTCGAGCCTCCCGAACATGAACAAAATTGTGCGTCGGTGTTTCGCACGAGGATCATTCCGAAATACATGTTTGGACTCCTAGACACTATTGGATGCGGAAGACACAGTCTTCACAACTTGTCCCGGCGCAATAAATGCAGGCCACTAGTGGGGCCACCGGAACATGAACAAAATTGTGCGTTGGTGTTTCGCACGGGGATCGTTCCGAAACACATTTTTGAACTCCTAGACACTATTGGGTGCGGAAGACACGGTCTTCACAACTTTTCCGGCGCAAAAATGCAGGTCACTAGGGGGCCACCGGAAGTTGAACAAAATTGTGCGCCGGTGTTTCGCGTTCGGATCATTGTGGAACACATTTTCATACTCCTAGACACTACCGGGTGCAGAAAACACGGTGTTCACAACTTGTCCCTGCGTAATAAATGCTGGTTACTAGTGGGCCACCCGAACATGAACAAAATTGTGCGTCGGTGTTTCGCTCATGGATTGTTCGGAAACACATTTTTGGACTCCTAGACACTACCGGGTGCGGAGGGCCACCCGAAAATGACCAAAATTGTGCTTCGGTGTTTCGGACATGAATTGTTACGGAACACATTTTTTGACTCCTAGACACTACCGGGTGCGGAAAACATAGTTTTCAGAACTTGTCCCGGCGCAATAAATGAGGGTCACTAGTCGGGCCACCCGAACATGAACAAAATTGTGCGTCGGTGTTTCGCACATAAATTATTACGGAACACATTTTTGGACTCCTAGACACTACCGGGTGTGGAAAACATAGTTTTCACAACTTGTCCCAGCGCAATAAATGCGGGTCACTAGTCGGGCCTCCCGAACATGAACAAAATTGTGCGTCGGTGTTTCGCACATGGATCGTTCCGAAACACATTTTTGGACTCCTAGACACTATCGGGTGAGGAAGACACGGTCTTCACAACTTGTCCCGGCGCAATAAATGCAGGTCACTAGTGGGGCCACCGGAACATGAACAAAATTGTGCGTTGGTGTTTCGCACATGAATTGTTCCCGAACAAATTTTTGGACTCCTAGACACTACCGGGTGTGGAAAACACAGTTTTCACAACTTGTCCCGACGCAATAAATGTGGGTCACTAGTCGGGCCACTCGAACATGAACAAACTTGTGCGTCGGTGTTTCGCACATGAATTGTTCCGGAACACATTTTTAGACTCCTAGACACTATTGGGTGCGGAAGACACAGTCTTCACAACTTTTCCCAGCGCAATAAATGCAGGTCACTAGGGGGCCACCCGAAGTTGAACAAAATTGTGCGCCGGTGTTTCGCGTTCGGATCGTTGTGGTACACATTTTCATACTCCTAGACACTACCGGGTGCGGAAAACACAGTTTTCACAACTTGTCCCTGCGCAATAAATGCAGGTCACTAGTCGGGCCACCCGAACATGAACAAAATTGTGCGTCGGTGTTTCGCACATGGATTGTTCGGAAACACATTTTTGGACTCCTAGACACTACCGGGTGCGGAGGGCCACCCGAAAATGACCCAAATTGTGCTTCGGTGTTTCGGACATGAATTGTGACGGAACACATTTTTCGACTCCTAGGCACTACGGGTGCGGAAAACACAGTTTTCACAACTTGTCCCGGCGCAATAAATAAGGGTCACTAGTCGGGCCACCCGAACATGAACAAAATTGTGCGTCGGTGTTTCGCACATGAATTGTTCCGGAACACATTTTTGGACTCCTAGACACTACCGAGTGGAGAAATCACAGTTTTCACAAATTGTGCCGGCGCAATAAATGCGGGTCACTAGTCGGGCCACCCAAACATGAAAAAAAATTGTGCGTCGGTGTTTCGCACATGAATTATTACGGAACACATTTTTGGACTCCTAGACACTACCGGGTGTGGAAAACACAGTTTTCACAACTTGTCCCGACGCAATAAATGCGGGTAACTAGTCGGGCCAACCGAACATGAACAAACTTGTGCGTCGGTGTTTCGCACATGAATTGTTCCGGAACACATTTTTGGACTCCTAGACACTACCGAGTGGAGAAAATCACAGTTTTCACAACTTGTGCCGGCGCAATAAATGCGGGTCGACTAGTCGGGCCACCCAAACCTGAACAAAATTGTGCGTTGGTGTTTCGCACACGGATCGTTCCGAAACACATTTTTGGACTCCTAGACACTATTGGGTGCGGAAGACACAGTCTTCACAACTTTTCCGACGCAATAAATGCAGGTCACTAGGGGGCACCCGAAGTTGAACAAAATTGTGCGCCGGTGTTTCGCGTTCGGATCGATGGGGAACACATTTTCATACTCCTAGACACTACCGGGTGCGGAACACACGAGTGTTCACAACTTGTCCCTGCGCAATAAATGCAGGTTACTAGTGGGCCACCCGAACATGAACAAAATTGTGCGTCGGTGTTTCGCACATGGATTGTTCGGAAACACATTTTTGGACTCCTAGACACTACCGGATGCGGAGGGCCACCCGAAAATGACCAAAATTGTGCTTCGGTGTTTCGGACATGAATTGTTACGGAACACATTTTTCGACTCCTAGACACTACTGGGTGCGGAAAACACAGTTTTCACAACTTGTCCCGGCGCAATAAATGAGGGTCACTAGTCGGGCCACCCGAACATGAACAAAATTGTGCGTCGGTGTTTCGCACACGAATTGTTCCGGAACACAATTTTGGACTCCTAGACACTACCGAGTGGAGAAAACACAGTTTTCACAACTTGTCCCGACGCAATAAATGCGGGTCACTAGTCGGCCCACCCAAACATGAGCAAAATTGTGCGTCGGTGTTTCGCACATGAATTATTACGGAACACATTTTTGGACTGCTAGACACTACCGGGTGCGGAAAACACAGTTTTCACAACTTGTCCTGGCGCAATAAATGCGGGTCACTAGTCGGGCCACCCGAACATGAACAAAATTGTGCGTCGGTGTTGCGCACGAGGATCGTTCCGAAACACATTTTCGTACTCCTAGACACTATTGGGTGTGGAAGACACAGTCTTCACAACTTTTCCGGCGCAATAAATGCAGGTCACTAGGGGGCCACCCGAAGTTGAACAAAATTGTGCGCCGGTGTTTCACGTTCGGATCGTTGGGGAACACATTTTCATACTCCTAGACACTACCGGGTGCGGAAAACACGAGTGTTCACAACTTGTCCCTGCGCAATAAATGCAGGTTACTAGTGGGCCACCCGAACATGAACAAAATTGTGCGTCGGTATTTCGCACAAGGATTGTTCGGAAACACATTTTTGGACTCCTAGACACTACCGGGTGCGGAGGGCCACCCGAAAATGACCAAAATTGTGCTTCGGTGTTTCGAACATGAATTGTTACGGAACATATTTTTCGACTCCTAGACACTACCGGGTGCGGAAAACACATTTTTCACAACTTGTCCGGCGCAATAAATGAGGGTCACTAGTCGGGCCACCGGAACATGAACAAAATTGTGCGTCGGTGTTTCGCACACGAATTGTTCCGGAACACATTTTTGGACTCCTAGGCACTACCGAGTGGAGAAAACACAGTTTTCACAACTTGTGTCGGCGCAATAAATGCGGGTCACTAGTCGGGCCACCCAAACATGAGCAAAATTGTGCGTCGGTGTTTCGCACATGAATTATTACGGAACACATTTTTGGACTCCTAGACACTACCGGGTGCGGAAAACACAGTTTTCACAACTTGTCCTGGCGCAATAAATGCGGGTCACTAGTCGGGCCACCCGAACATGAACAAAATTGTGCGTCGGTGTTTCGCACATAAATTATTACAAAACACATTTTTGGACTCCTAGACACTACCGGGTGTGGAAAACACAGTTTTCACAACTTGTCCCGGCGCAATAAATGCGGGTCACTGGTCGGGCCTCCCGAACATGAACAAAATATTGCGTCGGTGTTTCGCACGAGGATCGTTCCGAAACACGTTTTTGGACTCCTAGACACTACTGGGTGTGGAACACACGGTCTTCACAACTTGTCCCGGCGCAATAAATGCAGGTCACTAGTCGGGCCACCGGAACATGAACAAAATTGTGCGTTGGTGCTTCGCACATGAATTGTTCCCGACCACATTTTTGGACTTTTAGACACTACCGGGTGTGGAAAACACAGTTTTCACAACTTTTCCCGACGCAATAAATGCGGGTCACTAGTCGGGCCACCCGAACATGAACAAACTTGTGCGTCGGTGTGTCGCACATGAATTGTTTCGGAACACATTTTTGGACTCCTAGACATCACCGAGTGGAGAAATCACAGTTTTCACAACTTGTGCCGGCGCAATAAATGCGGGTCACTAGTCGGGCCACCCGAACATGAACAAAATTGTGCGTCGGTGTTTCGCACATAAATTATTACGAAACACATTTTTGGACTCCTAGACACTACCGGGTGTGGAAAACACAGTTTTCACAACTTGTCCCGACGCAATTAATGCGGGTCACTAGTCGGGCCACCCGAACATGAACAAAATTGTGCGTCGGTGTTTCGCACATAAATTATTACGGAACACATTTTTGGACTCCTAGACACTACCGGGTGTGGGAAACACAGTTTTCACAACTTGTCCCGGCGCAATAAATGCGGGTCACTAGTCGGGCCACCCGAACATGAACAAAATTGTGCGTCGGTGTTTCGCACATAAATTATTACGGAACACATTTTTGGACTCCTAGACACTACCGGGTGTGGAAAACACAGTTTTCACAACTTGTCCCGGCGCAATTAATGCGGGTCACTAGTCGGGCCACCCGAACATGAACAAAATTGTGCGTCGGTGTTTCGCACATAAATTATTACGGAACACATTTTTGGACTCCTAGACACTACCGGGTGTGGAAAACACAGTTTTCACAACTTGTCCCGGCGCAATAAATGCGGGTCACTGGTCGGGCCACCCGAACATGAACAAAATTGTGCGTCGGTGTTTCACACATGGATTGTTCGAAAACACATTTTTGGACTCCTAGACACTACCGGGTGCGGAGGGCCACCCGAAAATGACCAAAATTGTGCTTCGGTGTTTCGGACATGAATTGTTACGGAACACATTTTTCGACTCCTAGACACTACCGGGTGCGGAAAACACAGTATTCACAACTTGTCCCGGCGCAATAAATGAGGGTCACTAGTCGGGCCACCCGAACATGAACAAAATTGTGCGTCGGTGTTTCGCACACGAATTGTTCCGGAACGCATTTTTGGACTCCTAGACACCACCGAGTGGAGAAAACACAGTTTTCACAACTTGTCCCCGGCGCAATAAATGCGGGTCACTAGTCGGGCCACCCAAACATGAGCAAAATTGTGCGTCGGTGTTTCGCACATGAATTATTACGGAACACATTTTTGGACTGCTAGACACTATCGGGTGCGGAAAACATAGTTTTCACAACTTGTCCTGGCGCAATAAATGCGGGTCACTAGTCGGGCCACCCGAACATGAACAAAATTGTGCGTCGGTGTTTCGCACGAGGATCGTTCGGAAACACATTTTTGGACTCCTAGACACTATTGGGTGCGGAAGACGGAGTCTTCACAACTTTTCCCGACGCAATAAATGCAGGTCACTAGGGGGCCACCCGAAGTTGAACAAAATTGTGCGCCGGTGTTTCGCGTTCGGATCGTTGGGGAACACATTTTCATACTCCTAGACACTACCGGGTGCGGAAAACACGGTGTTCACAACTTGTCCCTGCGCAATAAATGCAGGTTACTAGTGGGCCACCCGAACATGAACAAAATTGTGCGTCGGTATTTCGCACATGGATTGTTCGGAAACACATTTTTGGACTCCTAGACACTACCGGGTGCGGAGGGCCACCCGAAAATGACCAAAATTGTGCGTCGGTGTTTCGAACATGAATTGTTACGGAACACATTTTTCGACTCCTAGACACTACCGGGTGCGGAAAACACATTTTTCACAACTTGTCCGGCGCAATAAATAAGGGTCACTAGTCGGGCCACCGGAACATGAACAAAATTGTGCGTCGGTGTTTCGCACACGAATTGTTCCGGAACACATTTTTGGACTCCTAGGCATCACCGAGTGGAGAAAACACAGTTTTCACAACTTGTGTCGGCGCAATAAATGCGGGTCACTAGTCGGGCCACCCAAACATGAGCAAAATTGTGCGTCGGTGTTTCGCACATGGATTGTTCGGAAACACATTTTTGGACTCCTAAACACTACCGGGTGCGGAGGGCCACCCGAAAATGACCAAAATTGTGCTTCGGTGTTTCGAACATGAATTATTACGGAACACATTTTTGGACTCCTAGACACTACCGGGTGCGGAAAACACAGTTTTCACAACTTGTCCTGGCGCAATAAATGCGGGTCACTAGTCGGGCCACCCGAACATGAACAAAATTGTGCGTCGGTGTTTCGCACATAAATTATTACAAAACACATTTTTGGACTCCTAGACACTACCGGGTGTGGAAAACACAGTTTTCACAACTTGTCCCGGCGCAATAAATGCGGGTCACCTGGTCGGGCCTCCCGAACATGAACAAAATTGTGCGTCGGTGTTTCGCACGAGGATCGTTCCGAAACACGTTTTTGGACTCCTAGACACTCTCGGGTGTGGAACACACAGTCTTCACAACTTGTCCCAGCGCAATAAATGCAGGTCACTAGTGGGGCCACCGGAACATGAACAAAATTGTGCGTTGGTGCTTCGCACATGAATTGTTCCCGACCACATTTTTGGACTTTTAGACACTACGGGTGTGGAAAACACAGTTTTCACAACTTTTCCCGACGCAATAAATGCGGGTCACTAGTCGGGCCACCCGAACATGAACAAACTTGTGCGTCGGTGTTTCGCACATGAATTGTTTCGGAACACATTTTTGGACTCCTAGACATCACCGAGTGGAGAAAACACAGTTTTCACAACCTGTCCTGGCGCAATAAATGCGGGTCACTAGTCGGGCCACCCAAACATGAACAAAATTGTGCGTCGGTGTTTCGCACATGAATTATTACGGAACACATTTTTGGACTCCTAGACACTACCGGGTGCGGAAAACACAGTTTTCACAACTTGTCCTGGCACAATAAATGCGGGTCACTAGTCGGGCCACCCGAACATGAACAAAATTGTGCGTCGGAGTTTCGCACGGGGATCGTTCCGGAACACATTTTTGGACTCCTAAACACTATTGGGTGCGGAAGACACAGTCTTCACAACTTTTCCCGGCACAATAAATGCAGGTCACTAGTCGGGCCACCCGAACATGAACAAAATTGTGCGTCGGTGTTTCGCACATGGATTGTTCGGAAACACATTTTTGGACTCCTAGACACTACCGGGTGCGGAGGGCCACCCGAAAATGACCAAAATTGTGCTTCGGTGTTTCGGACATGAATTGTTACGGAACACATTTTTCGACTCCTAGACACCACCGGGTGCAGAAAACACAGTTTTCACAACTTGTCCCGGCGCAATAAACGAGGGTCACTAGTCGAGCCAGCCGAACATGAACAAAATTGTGCGTCGGTGTTTCGCACACGAATTGTTCCGGAACACATTTTTGGACTCCTAGACGCTACCGAGTGGAGAAAACACAGTTTTCACAACCTGTCCCGGCGCAATAAATGCGGGTCACTAGTCGGGCCACCCAAACATGAGCAAAATTGTGCGTCCGTGTTTCGCACATGGATTGTTCGGAAACACATTTTTGGACTCCTAGACACTACCGGGTGCGGAGGGCCACCCGAAAATGACCAAAATTGTGCTTCGGTGTTTCGGACATGAATTGTTACGGAACACATTTTTCGACTCCTAGACACCACCGGGTGCGGAAAACACAGTTTTCACAACTTGTCCCGGTGCAATAAATGAGGGTCACTAGTCGAGCCACCCAAACATGAGCAAAATTGTGCGTCGGTGTTTCGCACATGAATTATTACGGAACACATTTTTGGACTGCTAGACACTATCGGGTGCGGAAAACACAGTTTTCACAACTTGTCCTGGCACAATAAATGCGGGTCACAAGTCGGGCCACCCGAACATGAACCAAATTGTGCGTCGGTGTTTCGCACGAGGATCGTTCCGAAACACATTTTTGGACTCCTAAACACTATTGGGTGCGGAAGACACAGTCTTCACAACTTTTCCGGTGCAATAAATGCAGGTCACTAGTCGGGCCACCCGAACATGAACAAAATTGTGCGTCGGTGTTTCGCACATGGATTGTTCGGAAACACATTTTTGGACTCCTAGACACTACCGGGTGCGGAGGGCCACCCGAAAATGACCAAAATTGTGCTTCGGTGTTTCGGACATGAATTGTTACGGAACACATTTTTCGACTCCTAGACACCACCGGGTGCGGAAAACACAGTTTTCACAACTTGTCCCGGTGCAATAAATGAGGGTCACTAGTCGAGCCACCCGAACATGAACAAAATTGTGCGTCGGTGTTTCGCACACGAATTGTTCCGGAACACATTTTTGGACTCCTAGACACTACCGAGTGGAGAAAACACAGTTTTCACAACTTGTCCCGGCGCAATAAATGCGGGTCACTAGTCGGGCCACCCAAACATGAGCAAAATTCTGCGTCGGTGTTTCGCACATGAATTATTACGGAACACATTTTTGGACTGCTAGACACTATCGGGTGCGGAAAACACAGTTTTCACAACTTGTCCTGGCGCAATAAATGCGGGTCACTATTCGGGCCACCCGAACATGAAAAAAATTGTGCGTCGGTGTTTCGCACGGGGATCGTTCCGAAACACATTTTTGGACTCCTAGACACTATTGGGTGCGGAAGACACAGTCTTCACAACTTTTCCGGCGCAATAAATGCAGGTCACTAGGGGGCCACCCGAAGTTGAACAAAATTGTGCGCCGGTGTTTCACGTTCGGATCGTTGGGGAACACATTTTCATACTCCTAGACACTACCGGGTGCGGAAAACACGGTGTTCACAACTTGTCCCTGCGCAATAAATGCAGGTTACTAGCGGGCCACCCGAACATGAACAAAATTGTGCGTCGGTGTTTCGCACATGGATTGTTCGGAAACACATTTTTGGACTCCTAGACACTACCGGGTGCGGAGGGCCACCCGAAAATGACCAAAATTGTGCTTCGGTGTTTCGGACATGAATTGTTGCGGAACACATTTTTCGACTCCTAGACACCACCGGGTGCGGAAAACACAGTTTTCACAACTTGTCCCGGCGCAATAAATGAGGGTCACTAGTGGGGCCACCCGAACATGAACAAAATTGTGCGTCGGTGTTTCGCACACGAATTGTTCCGGAACACATTTTTGGACTCCTAGACACTACCGAGTGGAGAAAACACAGTTTTCACTACTTGTCCCGACGTAATAAATGCGGGTCACAAGTCGGGCCACCCAAACGTGAGCAAAATTGTGCGTCGGTGTTTCGCACATGAATTATTACGGAACACATTTTTGGACTGCTAAACACTATCGGGTGCGGAAAACACAGTTTTCACAACTTGTCCTGGCGCAATAAATACGGGTCACTAGTCGGGCCACCGGATCATGAACAAAATTGTGCGTCGGTGTTTCGCACAGGGATCGTTCCGAAACACATTTTTGAACTCCTAGACACTATTGGGTGCGGAAGACACAGTCTTCACAACTTTTCCGGCGCAAAAATGCAGGTCACTAGGGGGCCACCGGAAGTTGAACAAAATTGTGCGCCGGTGTTTCGCGTTCGGATCATTGTGGAACACATTTTCATACTCCTAGACACTACCGGGTGCGGAAAACACGAGTGTTCACAACTTGTCCCTGCGCAATAAATGCAGGTTACTAGTGGGCCACCCGAACATGAACAAAATTGTGCGTCGGTGTTTCGCTCATGGATTGTTCGTAAACACATTTTTGGACTCCTAGACACTACCGGGTGCGGAGGGCCACCCGAAAATGACCAAAATTGTGCTTCGGTGTTTCGGACATGAATTGTTACGGAACACATTTTTCGACTCCTAGACACTACCGGGTGTGGAAAACACAGTTTTCACAACTTGTCCCGGCGCAATAAATGCGGGTCACTAGTCGGGCCTCCCGAACATGAACAAAATTGTGCGTCGGTGTTTCGCACATGGATCGTTCCGAAATACATTTTTGGACTCCTAGACACTACTCGGGTGAGGAAGACACAGTCTTGACAACTTGTCCCGGCGCAATAAATGCAGGTCACTAGTGGGGCCACCGGAACATGCACAAAATTGTGCGTTGGTGTTTCGCACATGAATTGTTCCCGAACACATTTTTGGACTCCTAGACACTACCGGTAGTGGAAAACACAGTTTTCACAACATGTCCCGACGCAATAAATGCGGGTCACTAGTCCGGCCACCCGAACATGAACAAACTTGTGCGTCGGTGTTTCGCACATGAATTGTTCCGGAACACATTTTTGGACTCCTAGACACTACCGAGTGGAGAAATCACAGTTTTCACAACTTGTGCCGGCGCAATAAATGCGGCTCACTAGTCGGGCGACCCGAACACGAACAAAATTGTGCGTCGGTGTTTCGCACATAAATTATTACGGAACACATTTTTGGACTCCTAGACACTACCGGGTGTGGAAAACACAGTTTTCACAACATGTCCCGGCGCAATAAATGCGGGTCACTAGTCGGGCCTCCCGAACATGAACAAAATTGTGCGTCGGTGTTTCGCATAGGGATCGTTCCGAAACACATTTTTGGACTCCTAGACACTACGGGGTGCGGAAGACACGATCTTCACAACTTGTCCCGGCGCAACAAATGCAGGTCACTAGTGGGGCCACCGGAACATGAACAAAATTGTGCGTTGGTGCTTCGCACATGAATTGTTCCCGATCATATTTTTGGACTCCTAGACACTAACGGGTGTGGAAAACACAGTTTTTACAACTTGTCCCGACGCAATAAATGCGGGTCACTAGTCGGGCCACCCGAACATGAACAAACTTGTGCGTCGGTGTTTCGCACATGAATTATTACGGAACACATTTTTGGACTCCTAGACACTACCGGGTGCGGAAAACACAGTTTTCACAACTTGTCCTGGCGCAATAAATGCGGGTCACTAGTCGGGCCACCCGAACATGAACAAAATTGTGCGTCGGTGTTTCGCACATAAATTATTACGGAACACATTTTTGGACTCCAAGACACTACCGGGTGTGGAAAACACAGTTTTCACAACTTGTCCGGCGCAATAAATACGGGTCACTAGTCGAGCCTCCCGAACATGAACAAAATTGTGCGTCGGTGTTTCGCACGAGGATCATTCCGAAATACATGTTTGGACTCCTAGACACTATCGGATGCGGAAGACACAGTCTTCACAACTTGTCCCGGCGCAATAAATGCAGGCCACTAGTGGGGCCACCGGAACATGAACAAAATTGTGCGTTGGTGTTTCGCACGGGGATCGTTCCGAAACACATTTTTGAACTCCTAGACAGTATTGGGTGCGGAAGACACGGTCTTCACAACTTTTCCGGCGCAAAAAATGCAGGTCACTAGGGGGCCACCGGAAGTTGAACAAAATTGTGCGCCGGTGTTTCGCGTTCGGATCATTGTGGAACACATTTTCATACTCCTAGACACTACCGGGTGCAGAAAACACAGTGTTCACAACTTGTCCCTGCGTAATAAATGCTGGTTACTAGTGGGCCACCCGAACATGAATAAAATTGTGCGTCGGTGTTTCGCTCATGGATTGTTCGGAAACACATTTTTGGACTCCTAGACACTACCGGGTGCGGAGGGCCACCCGAAAATGACCCAAATTGTGCTTCGGTGTTTCGGACATGAATTGTGACGGAACACATTTTTCGACTCCTAGGCACTACCGGGTGCGGAAAACACAGTTTTCACAACTTGTCCCGGCGCAATAAATGAGGGTCACTAGTCGGGCCACCCGAACATGAACAAAATTGTGCGTCGGTGTTTCGCACATGGATTGTTCGGAAACACATTTTTGGACTCCTAGACACTACCGGGTGCGGAGGGCCACCCGAAAATGACCCAAATTGTGCTTCGGTGTTTCGGACATGAATTGTGACGGAACACATTTTTCGACTCCTAGGCACTACCGGGTGCGGAAAACACAGTTTTCACAACTTGTCCCGGCGCAATAAATAAGGGTCACTAGTCGGGCCACCCGAACATGAACAAAATTGTGCGTCGGTGTTTCGCACACGAATTGTTCCGGAACACATTTTTGGACTCCTAGGCACTACCGAGTGGAGAAAACACAGTTTTCACAACTTCTGCCGGTGCAATAAATGCGGGTCACTAGTCGGGCCACCCAAACATGAGCAAAATTGTGCGTCGGTGTTTCGCACATGAATTATTACGGAACACATTTTTGGACTCCTAGACACTACCGGGTGCAGAAAACACAGTTTTCACAACTTGTCCTGGCGCAATAAATGCGGGTCACTAGTCGGGCGACCCAAACAAGAACAAAATTGTGCGTCGGTGTTTCGCACATAAATTATTACGGAACACATTTTTGGACTCCTAGACACTACCGGGTGTGGAAAACACAGTTTTCACAACTTGTCCCGACGCAATAAATGCAGGTCACTAGTCGGGCCTCCCGAACATGAACAAAATTGTGCGTCGGTGTTTCGCACGAGGATCGTTCCGAAACACATTTTTGGACTCCTAGACACTATCGGGTGAGGAAGACACAGTCTTCACAACTTGTCCCGGCGCAATAAATGCAGGTCACTCGTGGGGCCACCGGAACATGCACAAAATTGTGCGTTGTTGTTTCGCACATGAATTGTTCCCGAACACATTTTTGGACTCCTAGACACTACCGGTTGTGGAAAACACAGTTTTCACAACTTGTCCCGACGCAATAAATGCGGGTCACTAGTCGGGCCACCCGAACATGAACAAACTTGTGCGTCGGTGTTTCGCACATGAATTGTTCCGGAACACATTTTTGGACTCCTAGACACTACCGAGTGGAGAAATCACAGTTTTCACAACTTGTGCCGGCGCAATAAATGCGGGTCACTAGTCGGGCGACCCGAACATGAACAATATTGTGCGTCGGTGTTTCGCACATAAATTATTACGGAACACATTTTTGGACTCCTAGACACTACCGGGTGTGGAAAACACAGTTTTCACAACTTGTCCCGGCGCAATAAATGCGGGTCACTAGTCGGGCCTCCCGAACATGAACAAAATTGTGCGTCGGTGTTTCGCACGAGGATAGTTCCGAAACACATTTTTGGACTCCTAGACACTACGGGGTGCGGAAGACACGGTCTTCACAACTTGTCCCGGCGCAATAAATGCAGGTCACTAGTGGGGCCACCGGAACATGAACAAAATTGTGCGTTGGTGCTTCGCACATGAATTGTTCCCGAACACATTTTTGGACTCCTAGACACTACCGGGTGTGGAAAACACAGTTTTCACAACTTGTCCCGACGCAATAAATGCGGGTCACTAGTCGGGCCACCCGAACATGAACAAACTTGTGCGTTGGTGTTTCGCACATGAATTGTTCCGGAACACATTTTTGGACTCCAAGACACTACCGAGTGGAGAAATCACAGTTTTCACAACTTGTGCCGGCGCAATAAATGCGGGTCACTAGTCGGGCCACCAAAACATGAACAAAATTGTGCGTCGGTGTTTCGCACATGAATTATTACGGAACACATTTTTGGACTCCTAGACACTACCGGGTGCGGAAAACATAGTTTTCACAACTTGTCCTGGCGCAATAAATACGGGTCACTAGTCGGGCCACCGGATCATGAACAAAATTGTGCGTCGGTGTTTCGCACAGGGATCGTTCCGAAACACATTTTTGCACTCCTAGACACTATTGGGTGCGGAAGACACGGTCTTCACAACTTTTCCGGCGCAATAAATGCAGGTCACTAGGGGGCCACCCGAACTTGAACAAAATTGTGCACCGGTGTTTCGCGTTCGGATCGTTGTGGAACACATTTTCATACTCCTAGACACTACCGGGTGCGGAAAACACAGCGTTCACAACTTGTCCCTGCGCAATAAATGCAGGTTACTAGTGGGCCACCCGAACATGAACAAAATTGTGCGTCGGTGTTTCGCACATGGATTGTTCGGAAACACATTTTTGGACTCCTAGACACTACCGGGTGCGGAGGGCCACCCGAAAATGACCAAAATTGTGCTTCCGTGTTTCGGACATGAATTGTTATAGAACACATTTTTCGACTCCTAGACACTACCGGGTGCGGAAAACATAGTTTTCAGAACTTGTCCCGGCGCAATAAATGAGGGTCACTAGTCGGGCCAGCCGAACATGAACAAAATTGTGCGTCGGTGTTTCGCACATGAATTGTTCCGGAACACATTTTTGGACTCCTAGGCACTACCGAGTGGAGAAAACACAGTTTTCACAACTAGTGCCGGCGCAATAAATGCGGGTCACTAGTCGGGCCACCCAAACATGAGCAAAATTGTGCGTCGGTGTTTCGCACATGAATTACTACGGAACACATTTTTGGACTCCTAGACACAACCGGGTGCGGAAAACACAGTTTTCACAACTTGTCCTGGCGTAATAAATGCGGGTCACTAGTCGGGCCACCCGAACATGAACAAAATTGTGCGTCGGTGTTTCGCACATAAATTATTACGGAACACATTTTTGGACTCCTAGACACTACCAGGTGTGGAAAACACAGTTTTCACAACTTGTCCCGACGCAATAAATGCGGGTCACTAGTCGGGCCTCCCGAACATGAACAAAATTGTGCGTCGGTGTTTCGCACGAGGATCGTTCCGAAACACATTTTTGGACTCCTAGACACTATCTGGGTGAGGAAGACACAGTCTTCACAACTTGTCCCGGCGCAATAAATGCAGGTCACTAGTGGGGCCACCGGAACATGCACAAAATTGTGCGTTGGTGTTTCGCACATGAATTGTTCCCGAACACATTTTTGGACTCCTAGACACTACCGGTTATGGAAAACACAGTTTTCACAACTTGTCCCGACGCAATAAATGCGGGTCACTAGTCGGGCCACCCGAACATGAACAAACTTGTGCGTCGGTGTTTCGCACATGAATTGTTCCGGAACACATTTTTGGACTCCTAGACACTACCGAGTGGAGAAATCACAGTTTTCACAACTTGTGCCGGCGCAATAAATGCGGGTCACTAGTCGGGCGACCCGAACATGAACAAAATTGTGCGTCGGTGTTTCGCACATAAATTATTACGGAACACATTTTTGGACTCCTAGACACTACCGGGTGTGGAAAACACAGTTTTCACAACTTGTCCCGGCGCAATAAATGCGGGTCACTAGTCGGGCCTCCCGAACATGAACAAAATTGTGGGTCGGTGTTTCGCACGAGGATCGTTCCGAAACACATTTTTGGACTCCTAGACACTACGGGGTGCGGAAGACACAGTCTTCACAACTTGTCCCGGCGCAATAAATGCAGGTCACTAGTGGGGCCACCGGAACATGAACAAAATTGTGCGTTGGTGCTTCGCACATGAATTGTTCCCGATCACATTTTTGGACTCCTAGACACTACCGGGTGTGGAAAACACAGTTTTTATAACTTGTCCCGACGCAATAAATGCGGGTCACTAGTCGGGCCACCCGAACATGAACAAACTTGTGCGTCGGTGTTTCGCACATGAATTATTACGGAACACATTTTTGGACTCCTAGACACTACCGGGTGCGGAAAACACAGTTTTCACAACTTGTCCTGGTGCAATAAATGCGGGTCACTAGTCGGGCCACCCGAACATGAACAAAATTGTGCGTCGGTGTTTCGCACATTAACTATTACGGAACATATTTTTGGACTCCTAGACACTACCGGGTGTGGAAAACACAGTTTTCACAACTTGTCCCGGTGCAATAAATACGGGTCACTAGTCGAGCCTCCCGAACATGAACAAAATTGTGCGTCGGTGTTTAGCACAGGGATTGTTCCGAAATACATGTTTGGACTCCTAGACACTATCGGGTGTGGAAGACACAGTCTTCACAACTTGTCCCGACACAATAAATGCAGGTCACTAGTGGGGCCACCGGAACATGAACAAAATTGTGCGTTGGTGTTTCGCACGAGGATCGTTCCGAAACACATTTTTGAACTCCTAGACACTATTGGGTGCGGAAGACACAGTCTTCACAACTTTTCCGGCGCAAAAAATGCAGGTCACTACGGGGGCCACCGGAAGTTGAACAAAATTGTGCGCCGGTGTTTCGCGTTCGGATCATTGTGGAACACATTTTCATACTCCTAGACACTACCGGGTGCGGAAAACACAGTGTTCACAACTTGTCCCTGCGCAATAAATGCAGGTTACTAGTGGGCCACCCGAACATGAACAAAATTGTGCGTCGGTGTTTCGCTCATGGATTGTTCGGAAACACATTTTTGGACTCCTAGACACTACCGGGTGCCGAGGGCCACCCGAAAATGACCAAAATTGTGCTTCGGTGTTTCGGACATGAATTGTTACAGAACACATTTTTCGACTCCTAGACACTACCGGGTGCGGAAAACATAGTTTTCAGAACTTGTCCCGGCGCAATAAATGAGGGTCACTAGTCGGGCCAGCCGAACATGAACAAAATTGTGCGTCGGTGTTTCGCACATGAATTGTTCCGGAACACATTTTTGGACTCCTAGGCACTACCGAGTGGAGAAAACACAGTTTTCACAACTAGTGCCGGCGCAATAAATGCGGGTCACTAGTCGGGCCACCCAAACATGAGCAAAATTGTGCGTCGGTGTTTCGCACATGAATTACTACGGAACACATTTTTGGACTCCTAGACACAACCGGGTGCGGAAAACACAGTTTTCACAACTTGTCCTGGCGCAATAAATGCGGGTCACTAGTCGGGCCACCCGAACATGAACAAAATTGTGCGTCGGTGTTTCGCACATAAATTATTACGGAACACATTTTTGGACTCCTAGACACTACCAGGTGTGGAAAACACAGTTTTCACAACTTGTCCCGACGCAATAAATGCGGGTCACTAGTCGGGCCTCCCGAACATGAACAAAATTGAGCGTCGGTGTTTCGCACGAGGATCGTTCCGAAACACATTTTTGGACTCCTAGACACTATCTGGGTGAGGAAGACACGGTCTTCACAACTTGTCCCGGCGCAATAAATGCAGGTCACTAGTGGGGCCACCGGAACATGCACAAAATTGTGCGTTGGTGTTTCGCACATGAATTGTTCCCGAACACATTTTTGGACTCCTAGACACTACCGGTTATGGAAAACACAGTTTTCACAACTTGTCCCGACGCAATAAATGCGGGTCACTAGTCGGGCCACCCGAACATGAACAAACTTGTGCGTCGGTGTTTCGCACATGAATTGTTCCGGAACACATTTTTGGACTCCTAGACACTACCGAGTGGAGAAATCACAGTTTTCACAACTTGTGCCGGCGCAATAAATGCGGGTCACTAGTCGGGCGACCCGAACATGAACAAAATTGTGCGTCGGTGTTTCGCACATAAATTATTACGGAACACATTTTTGGACTCCTAGACACTACCGGGTGTGGAAAACACAGTTTTCACAACTTGTCCCGGCGCAATAAATGCGGGTCACTAGTCGGGCCTCCCGAACATGAACAAAATTGTGCGTCGGTGTTTCGCACGAGGATCGTTCCGAAACACATTTTTGGACTCCTAGACACTACGGGGTGCGGAAGACACAGTCTTCACAACTTGTCCCGGCGCAATAAATGCAGGTCACTAGTGGGGCCACCGGAACATGAACAAAATTGTGCGTTGGTGCTTCGCACATGAATTGTTCCCGATCACATTTTTGGACTCCTAGACACTACCGGGTGTGGAAAACACAGTTTTTATAACTTGTCCCGACGCAATAAATGCGGGTCACTAGTCGGGCCACCCGAACATGAACAAACTTGTGCGTCGGTGTTTCGCACATGAATTATTACGGAACACATTTTTGGACTCCTAGACACTACCGGGTGCGGAAAACACAGTTTTCACAACTTGTCCTGGTGCAATAAATGCGGGTCACTAGTCGGGCCACCCGAACATGAACAAAATTGTGCGTCGGTGTTTCGCACATTAATTATTACGGAACATATTTTTGGACTCCTAGACACTACCGGGTGTGGAAAACACAGTTTTCACAACTTGTCCCGGTGCAATAAATACGGGTCACTAGTCGAGCCTCCCGAACATGAACAAAATTGTGCGTCGGTGTTTAGCACAGGGATTGTTCCGAAATACATGTTTGGACTCCTAGACACTACTGGGTGTGGAAGACACAGTCTTCACAACTTGTCCCGACACAATAAATGCAGGTCACTAGTGGGGCCACCGGAACATGAACAAAATTGTGCGTTGGTGTTTCGCACGGGGATCGTTCCGAAACACATTTTTGAACTCCTAGACACTATTGGGTGCGGAAGACACAGTCTTCACAACTTTTCCGGCGCAAAAATGCAGGTCACTACGGGGGCCACCGGAAGTTGAACAAAATTGTGCGCCGGTGTTTCGCGTTCGGATCATTGTGGAACACATTTTCATACTCCTAGACACTACCGGGTGCGGAAAACACAGTGTTCACAACTTGTCCCTGCGCAATAAATGCAGGTTACTAGTGGGCCACCCGAACATGAACAAAATTGTGCGTCGGTGTTTCGCTCATGGATTGTTCGGAAACACATTTTTGGACTCCTAGACACTACCGGGTGCCGAGGGCCACCCGAAAATGACCAAAATTGTGCTTCGGTGTTTCGGACATGAATTGTTACAGAACACATTTTTCGACTCCTAGACACTACCGGGTGCGGAAAACATAGTTTTCAGAACTTGTCCCGGCGCAATAAATGAGGGTCACTAGTCGGGCCAGCCGAACATGAACAAAATTGTGCGTCGGTGTTTCGCACATGAATTGTTCCGGAACACATTTTTGGACTCCTAGGCACTACCGAGTGGAGAAAACACAGTTTTCACAACTAGTGCCGGCGCAATAAATGCGGGTCACTAGTCGGGCCACCCAAACATGAGCAAAATTGTGCGTCGGTGTTTCGCACATGAATTACTACGGAACACATTTTTGGACTCCTAGACACAACCGGGTGCGGAAAACACAGTTTTCACAACTTGTCCTGGCGCAATAAATGCGGGTCACTAGTCGGGCCACCCGAACATGAACAAAATTGTGCGTCGGTGTTTCGCACATAAATTATTACGGAACACATTTTTGGACTCCTAGACACTACCAGGTGTGGAAAACACAGTTTTCACAACTTGTCCCGACGCAATAAATGCGGGTCACTAGTCGGGCCTCCCGAACATGAACAAAATTGTGCGTCGGTGTTTCGCACGAGGATCGTTCCGAAACACATTTTTGGACTCCTAGACACTACTCGGGTGAGGAAGACACAGTCTTCACAACTTGTCCCGGCGCAATAAATGCAGGTCACTAGTGGGGCCACCGGAACATGCACAAAATTGTGCGTTGGTGTTTCGCACATGAATTGTTCCCGAACACATTTTTGGACTCCTAGACACTACCGGTTATGGAAAACACAGTTTTCACAACTTGTCCCGACGCAATAAATGCGGGTCACTAGTCGGGCCACCCGAACATGAACAAACTTGTGCGTCGGTGTTTCGCACATGAATTGTTCCGGAACACATTTTTGGACTCCTAGACACTACCGAGTGGAGAAATCACAGTTTTCACAACTTGTGCCGGCGCAATAAATGCGGGTCACTAGTCGGGCGACCCGAACATGAACAAAATTGTGCGTCGGTGTTTCGCACATAAATTATTACGGAACACATTTTTGGACTCCTAGACACTACCGGGTGTGGAAAACACAGTTTTCACAACTTGTCCCGGCGCAATAAATGCGGGTCACTAGTCGGGCCTCCCGAACATGAACAAAATTGTGCGTCGGTGTTTCGCACGAGGATCGTTCCGAAACACATTTTTGGACTCCTAGACACTACGGGGTGCGGAAGACACGGTCTTCACAACTTGTCCCGGCGCAATAAATGCAGGTCACTAGTGGGGCCACCGGAACATGAACAAAATTGTGCGTTGGTGCTTCGCACATGAATTGTTCCCGATCACATTTTTGGACTCCTAGACACTACCGGGTGTGGAAAACACAGTTTTTATAACTTGTCCCGACGCAATAAATGCGGGTCACTAGTCGGGCCACCCGAACATGAACAAACTTGTGCGTCGGTGTTTCGCACATGAATTATTACGGAACACATTTTTGGACTCCTAGACACTACCGGGTGCGGAAAACACAGTTTTCACAACTTGTCCTGGTGCAATAAATGCGGGTCACTAGTCGGGCCACCCGAACATGAACAAAATTGTGCGTCGGTGTTTCGCACATTAATTATTACGGAACATATTTTTGGACTCCTAGACACTACCGGGTGTGGAAAACACAGTTTTCACAACTTGTCCCGGTGCAATAAATACGGGTCACTAGTCGAGCCTCCCGAACATGAACAAAATTGTGCGTCGGTGTTTAGCACAGGGATTGTTCCGAAATACATGTTTGGACTCCTAGACACTACTCGGGTGTGGAAGACACAGTCTTCACAACTTGTCCCGACACAATAAATGCAGGTCACTAGTGGGGCCACCGGAACATGAACAAAATTGTGCGTTGGTGTTTCGCACGAGGATCGTTCCGAAACACATTTTTGAACTCCTAGACACTATTGGGTGCGGAAGACACGGTCTTCACAACTTTTCCGGCGCAAAAATGCAGGTCACTACGGGGGCCACCGGAAGTTGAACAAAATTGTGCGCCGGTGTTTCGCGTTCGGATCATTGTGGAACACATTTTCATACTCCTAGACACTACCGGGTGCGGAAAACACAGTGTTCACAACTTGTCCCTGCGCAATAAATGCAGGTTACTAGTGGGCCACCCGAACATGAACAAAATTGTGCGTCGGTGTTTCGCTCATGGATTGTTCGGAAACACATTTTTGGACTCCTAGACACTACCGGGTGCCGAGGGCCACCCGAAAATGACCAAAATTGTGCTTCGGTGTTTCGGACATGAATTGTTACAGAACACATTTTTCGACTCCTAGACACCGGGTGCGGAAAACATAGTTTTCAGAACTTGTCCCGCGCAATAAATGAGGGTCACTAGTCGGGCCAGCCGAACATGAACAAAATTGTGCGTCGGTGTTTCGCACATGAATTGTTCCGGAACACATTTTTGGACTCCTAGGCACTACCGAGTGGAGAAAACACAGTTTTCACAACTAGTGCCGGCGCAATAAATGCGGGTCACTAGTCGGGCCACCCAAACATGAGCAAAATTGTGCGTCGGTGTTTCGCACATGAATTACTACGGAACACATTTTTGGACTCCTAGACACAACCGGGTGCGGAAAACACAGTTTTCACAACTTGTCCTGGCGCAATAAATGCGGGTCACTAGTCGGGCCACCCGAACATGAACAAAATTGTGTGTCGGTGTTTCGCACATAAATTATTACGGAACACATTTTTGGACTCCTAGACACTACCGGGTGTGGAAAACACAGTTTTCACAACTTGTCCCGACGCAATAAATGCGGGTCACTAGTCGGGCCTCCCGAACATGAACAAAATTGTGCGTCGGTGTTTCGCACGAGGATCGTTCCGAAACACATTTTTGGACTCCTAGACACTATCTGGGTGAGGAAGACACAGTCTTCACAACTTGTCCCGGCGCAATAAATGCAGGTCACTAGTGGGGCCACCGGAACATGCACAAAATTGTGCGTTGGTGTTTCGCACATGAATTGTTCCCGAACACATTTTTGGACTCCTAGACACTACCGGTTATGGAAAACACAGTTTTCACAACTTGTCCCGACGCAATAAATGCGGGTCACTAGTCGGGCCACCCGAACATGAACAAACTTGTGCGTCGGTGTTTCGCACATGAATTGTTCCGGAACACATTTTTGGACTCCTAGACACTACCGAGTGGAGAAATCACAGTTTTCACAACTTGTGCCGGCGCAATAAATGCGGGTCACTAGTCGGGCGACCCGAACATGAACAAAATTGTGCGTCGGTGTTTCGCACATAAATTATTACGGAACACATTTTTGGACTCCTAGACACTACCGGGTGTGGAAAACACAGTTTTCACAACTTGTCCCGGCGCAATAAATGCGGGTCACTAGTCGGGCCTCCCGAACATGAACAAAATTGTGCGTCGGTGTTTCGCACGAGGATCGTTCCGAAACACATTTTTGGACTCCTAGACACTACGGGGTGCGGAAGACACGGTCTTCACAACTTGTCCCGGCGCAATAAATGCAGGTCACTAGTGGGGCCACCGGAACATGAACAAAATTGTGCGTTGGTGCTTCGCACATGAATTGTTCCCGATCACATTTTTGGACTCCTAGACACTACCGGGTGTGGAAAACACAGTTTTTATAACTTGTCCCGACGCAATAAATGCGGGTCACTAGTCGGGCCACCCGAACATGAACAAACTTGTGCGTCGGTGTTTCGCACATGAATTATTACGGAACACATTTTTGGACTCCTAGACACTACCGGGTGCGGAAAACACAGTTTTCACAACTTGTCCTGGTGCAATAAATGCGGGTCACTAGTCGGGCCACCCGAACATGAACAAAATTGTGCGTCGGTGTTTCGCACATTAATTATTACGGAACATATTTTTGGACTCCTAGACACTACCGGGTGTGGAAAACACAGTTTTCACAACTTTTCCCGGTGCAATAAATACGGGTCACTAGTCGAGCCTCCCGAACATGAACAAAATTGTGCGTCGGTGTTTAGCACGGGGATTGTTCCGAAATACATGTTTGGACTCCTAGACACTATCTGGGTGTGGAAGACACAGTCTTCACAACTTGTCCCGACACAATAAATGCAGGTCACTAGTGGGGCCACCGGAACATGAACAAAATTGTGCGTTGGTGTTTCGCACGAGGATCGTTCCGAAACACATTTTTGAACTCCTAGACACTATTGGGTGCGGAAGACACAGTCTTCACAACTTTTCCCGCGCAAAAAATGCAGGTCACTACGGGGGCCACCGGAAGTTGAACAAAATTGTGCGTCGGTGTTTCGCTCATGGATTGTTCGGAAACACATTTTTGGACTCCTAGACACTACCGGGTGCCGAGGGCCACCCGAAAATGACCAAAATTGTGCTTCGGTGTTTCGGACATGAATTGTTACAGAACACATTTTTCGACTCCTAGACACTACCGGGTGCGGAAAACATAGTTTTCAGAACTTGTACCGGCGCAATAAATGAGGGTCACTAGTCGGGCCACCCGAACATGAACAAAATTGTACGTCGGTGTTTCACACATGGATCGTTCCGAAACACATTTTTGGACTCCTAGACACTATCGGGTGAGGAAGACACAGTCTTCACAACTTGTCCCGGCGCAATAAGTGCAGGTCACTAGTGGGGCCACCGGAACATGAACAAAATTGTGCGTCGGTGTTTCGCACATGGATTGTTCGGAAACACATTTTTGGACTCCTAGACACTACCGGGTGCGGAGGGCCACCCGAAAATGACCCAAATTGTGCTTCGGTGTTTCGGACATGAATTGTTACGGAACACATTTTTCGACTCCTAGGCACTACCGAGTGGCGGAAAACACAGTTTTCACAACTTGTCCCGGCGCAATAAATGAGGGTCACTAGTCGGGCCACCCGAACATGAACAAAATTGTGCGTCGGTGTTTCGCACACGAATTGTTCCGGAACACATTTTTGGACTCCTAGGCACTACCGAGTGGAGAAAACACAGTTTTCACAACTTCTGCCGGCGCAATAAATGCGGGTCACTAGTCGGGCCACCCAAACATGAGCAAAATTGTGCTTCGGTGTTTCGCACATGAATTATTACGGAACACATTTTTGGACTCCTAGACACTACCGGGTGCAGAAAACACAGTTTTCACAACTTGTCCTGGCGCAATAAATGCGGGTCCCTAGTCGGGCGACCCGAACATGAACAAAATTGTGCGTCGGTGTTTCGCTCATAAATTATTACGGAACACATTTTTGGACTCCTAGACACTACCGGGTGTGGAAAACACAGTTTTCACAACTTGTCCCGGCGCAATAAATGCGGGTCACTAGTCGGGCCTCCCGAACATGAACAAAATTGTGCGTCGGTGTTTCGCACGAGGATCGTTCCGAAACACATTTTTGGACTCCTAGACACTATCTGGGTGAGGAAGACACAGTCTTCACAACTTGTCCCGGTGCAATAAATGCAGGTCACTAGTGGGGCCACCGGAACATGAACAAAATTGTGCGTCGGTGTTTCGCACATGAATTGTTCCCGAACACATTTTTGGACTCCTAGACACTACCGGGTGTGGAAAACACAGTTTTCACAACTTGTCCCGACGCAATAGATGTGGGTCACTAGTCGGGCCACTCGAACATGAACAAACTTGTGCGTCGGTGTTTCGCACATGAATTGTTCCGGAACACATTTTTAGACTCCTAGACACCATTGGGTGCGGAAGACACAGTCTTCACAACTTTTCCGGCGCAATAAATGCAGGTCACTAGGGGGCCACCCGAAGTTGAACAAAATTGTGCGCCGGTGTTTCGCGTTCGGATCGTTGTGGAACACATTTTCATACTCCTAGACACTACCGGGTGCGGAAAACACAGTTTTCACAACTTGTCCCTGCGCAATAAATGCAGGTCACTAGTCGGGCCACCCGAACATGAACAAAATTGTGCGTCGGTGTTTCGCACATGGATTGTTCGGAAACACATTTTTGGACTCCTAGACACTACCGGGTGCGGAGGGCCACCCGAAAATGACCAAAATTGTGCTTCGGTGTTTCGGACATGAATTGTTACGGAACACATTTTTCGACTCCTAGGCACTACCGGGTGCGGAAAACACAGTTTTCACAACTTGTCCCGGCGCAATAAATGAGGGTCACTAGTCGGGCCACCCGAACATGAACAAAATTGTGCGTCGGTGTTTCGCACACGAATTGTTCCGGAACACATTTTTGGACTCCTAGGCACTACCGAGTGGAGAAAACACAGTTTTCACAACTTCTGCCAGCGCAATAAATGCGGGTCACTAGTCGGGCCACCCAAACATGAGCAAAATTGTGCGTCAGTGTTTCGCACATGAATTATTACGGAACACATTTTTGGACTCCTAGACACTACCGGGTGCAGAAAACACAGTTTTCACAACTTGTCCCGGTGCAATAAATGCAGGTCACTAGTGGGGCCACCGGAACATGAACAAAATTGTGCGTCGGTGTTTCGCACATGAATTGTTCCCGAACACATTTTTGGACTCCTAGACACTACCGGGTGTGGAAAACACAGTTTTCACAACTTGTCCCGACGCAATAGATGTGGGTCACTAGTCGGGCCACTCGAACATGAACAAACTTGTGCGTCGGTGTTTCGCACATGAATTGTTCCGGAACACATTTTTAGACTCCTAGACACCATTGGGTGCGGAAGACACAGTCTTCACAACTTTTCCCAGCGCAATAAATGCAGGTCACTAGGGGGCCACCCGAAGATGAACAAAATTGTGCGCCGGTGTTTCACGTTCGGATCGTTGTGGAACACATTTTCATACTCCTAGACACTACCGGGTGCGGAAAACACAGTTTTCACAACTTGTCCCTGCGCAATAAATGCAGGTCACTAGTCGGGCCACCCGAACATGAACAAAATTGTGCGTCGGTGTTTCGCACATGGATTGTTCGGAAACACATTTTTGGACTCCTAGACACAACCGGGTGCGGAGGGCCACCCGAAAATGACCAAAATTGTGCTTCGGTGTTTCGGACATGAATTGTTACGGAACACATTTTTCGACTCCTAGGCACTACCGGGTGCGGAAAACACAGTTTTCACAACTTGTCCCGGCGCAATAAATGAGGGTCACTAGTCGGGCCACCCGAACATGAACAAAATTGTGCGTCGGTGTTTCGCACACGAATTGTTCCGGAACACATTTTTGGACTCCTAGGCACTACCGAGTGGAGAAAACACAGTTTTCACAACTTCTGCCGGCGCAATAAATGCGGGTCACTAGTCGGGCCACCCAAACATGAGCAAAATTGTGCGTCGGTGTTTCGCACATGAATTATTACGGAACACATTTTTGGACTCCTAGACACTACCGGGTGCAGAAAACACAGTTTTCACAACTTGTCCTGGCGCAATAAATGCGGGTCACTAGTCGGGCGACCCGAACATGAACAAAATTGTGCGTCGGTGTTTCGCACATAAATTATTACGGAACACATTTTTGGACTCCTAGACACTACTGGGTGAGGAAGACACAGTTTTCAGAACTTGTACCGGCGCAATAAATGCAGGTCACTAGTGAGGCCACCGGAACATGAACAAAATTGTGCGTCGGTGTTTCGCACATGAATTGTTCCCGAACACATTTTTAGACTCCTAGACACTGCCGGGTGTGGAAAACACAGTTTTCTCAACTTGTCCCGACGCAATAAATGCGGGTCACTAGTCGGGCCACCCGAACATGAACAAACTTGTGCGTCGGTGTTTCGCACATGAATTGTTCCGGAACACATTTTTGGACTCCTAGACACTACCGAGTGGAGAAATCACAATTTTCACAACTTGTGCCGGCGCAATAAATGCGGGTCACTAGTCGGGCCACCAAAACATGAACAAAATTGTGCGTCGGTGTTTCGCACATGAATTATTACGGAACACATTTTTGGACTCCTAGACACTACCGGGTGCGGAAAACATAGTTTTCACAACTTGTCCTGGTGGAATAAATGCGGGTCACTAGTCGGGCCACCCGAAGATGAACAAAATTGTGCGTCGGTGTTTCGCACATAAATTATTACGGAACACATTTTTGGACTCCTAGACACTACCGGGTGCAGAAAACACAGTTTTCACAACTTGCCCTGGCGCAATAAATGCGGGTCACTAGTCGGGCCTCCCGAACATGAACAAAATTGTGCGTCGGTGTTTCGCACGAGGATCGTTCCGAAACACATTTTTGGACTCCTAGACACTATCTGGGTGAGGAAGACACAGTCTTCACAACTTGTCCCGGCGCAATAAATACAGGTCACTAGTGGGGCCACCGGAACATGAACAAAATTGTGCGTCGGTGTTTCGCACATGAATTGTTCCCGAACACATTTTTGGACTCCTAGACACTACCGGGTGTGGAAAACACAGTTTTCACAACTTGTCCCGACGCAATAAATGCAAGTCACTAGTCGGGCCACCGAACATGAACAAACTTGTGCGTCGGTGTTTCGCACATGAATTGTTCCGGAACACATTTTTGGACTCCTAGACACTACCGAGTGGAGAAATCACAGTTTTCACAACTTGTGCCGGCGCAATAAAAGCGGGTCACTAGTCGGGCCTCCCGAACATGAACAAAATTGTGCGTCGGTCTTTCGCACGAGGATCGTTCCGAAACACATTTTTGGACTCCTAGACACTATCGGGTGAGGAAGACACAGTCTTCACAACTTGTCCCGGCGCAATAAATGCAGGTCACTAGGGGGGCCACCCGAAGTTGAACAAAATTGTGCGCCGGTGTTTCGCGTTCGGATCGGTGTGGAACACATTTTCATACTCCTAGACACTACCGGGTGCAGAAAACACAGTTTTCACAACTTGTCCCTACGCAATAAATGCAGGTCACTAGTCGGGTCACCCGAACATGAACAAAATTGTGCGTCGGTGTTTCGCACATGGATTGTTCGGAAACACATTTTTGACTCCTAGACACTACCGGGTGCGGAGGGCCACCCGAAAATGACCAAAATTGTGCTTCGGTGTTTCGGACATGAATTGTTACGGAACACATTTTTCGACTCCTAGGCACTACCGGGTGTGGAAAACACAGTTTTCAGAACTTGTCTCGGCGCAATAAATGAGGGTCACTAGTCGGGCCACCCGAACATGAACAAAATTGTGCGTCGGTGTTTCGCACATGAATTGCTTCGGAACACATTTTTGGACTCCTAGACACTACCGAGTGGAGAAATCACAGTTTTCACAACTTGTGCCGGCGCAATAAAAGCGGGTCACTAGTCGGGCCTCCCGAACATGAACAAAATTGTGCGTCGGTCTTTCGCACAGGGATCGTTCCGAAATACATTTTTGGACTCCTAGACACTATCGGGTGAGGAAGACACAGTCTTCACAACTTGTCCCGGCGCAATAAATGCAGGTCACTAGTGGGGCCACCGGAACATGAACAAAATTGTGCGTTGGTGTTTCGCACATGAATTGTTCCGGAACACATTTTTGGACTCCTAGACACTACCGAGTGGAGAAATCACAGTTTTCACAACTTGTGCCGGCGCAATAAATGCGGGTCACTAGTCAGGCCACCTAAACATGAACAAAATTGTGCGTCGGTGTTTCGCACATGAATTATTACGGAACACATTTTTGGACTCCTAGACACTACCGGGTGCGGAAAACACAGTTTTCACAACTTGTCCCGGCGCAATAAATGCGGGTCACTAGTCGGGCCTCCCGAACATGAACAAAATTGTGCGTCGGTGTTTCGCACGAGGATCGTTCCGAAACACATTTTTGGACTCCTAGACACTATCGGGTGAGGAAGACACAGTCTTCACAACTTGTCCCGGCGCAATAAATGCAGGTCACTAGTGGGGCCACCGGAACGTGAACAAAATTGTGCGTTGGTGTTTCGCACATGAATTGTTCCCGAACAAATTTTTGGACTCCTAGACACTACCGGGTGTGAAAAACACAGTTTTCACAACTTGTCCCGACGCAATCAATGCGGGTCACTAGTCGGGCCACTCGAACATGAACAAACTTGTGCGTCGGTGTTTCGCACATGAATTGTTCCGGAACACATTTTTGGACTCCTAGACACTATTGGGTGCGGAAGACACAGTCTTCACAACTTTTCCCGCGCAATAAATGCAGGTCACTAGGGGGCCACCCGAAGTTGAACAAAATTGTGCGCCGATGTTTCGCGTTCGGATCGTTGTGGAACACATTTTCATACTCCTAGACACTACCGGGTGCGGAAAACATAGTTTTCACAACTTGTCCCTACGCAATAAATGCAGGTCACTAGTCGGGTCACCCGAACATGAACAAAATTGTGCGTCGGTGTTTCGCACATGGATTGTTCGGAAACACATTTTTTGACTCCTAGACACTACCGGGTGCAGAGGGCCACCCGAAAATGACCAAAATTGTGCTTCGGTGTTTCGGACATGAATTGTTACGGAACACATTTTTCAACTCCTAGGCACTACCGGGTGTGGAAAACACAGTTTTCAGAACTTGTCTCGGCGCAATAAATGAGGGTCACTAGTCGGGCCACCCGAACATGAACAAAATTGTGCGTCGGTGTTTCGCACATGAATTGCTTCGGAACACATTTTTGGACTCCTAGACACTACCGAGTGGAGAAATCACAGTTTTCACAACTTGTGCCGGCGCAATAAAAGCGGGTCACTAGTCGGGCCTCCCGAACATGAACAAAATTGTGCGTCGGTCTTTCGCACAGGGATCGTTCCGAAACACATTTTTGGACTCCTAGACACTATCTGGGTGAGGAAGACACAGTCTTCACAACTTGTCCCGGCGCAATAAATGCAGGTCACTAGTGGGGCCACCGGAACGTGAACAAAATTGTGCGTTGGTGTTTCGCACATGAATTGTTCCGGAACACATTTTTGGACTCCTAGACACTACCGAGTGGAGAAATCACAGTTTTCACAACTTGTGCCGGCGCAATAAATGCGGGTCACTAGTCAGGCCACATAAACATGAACAAAATTGTGCGTCGGTGTTTCGCACATGAATTATTACGTAAAACATTTTTGGACTCCTAGACACTACCGGTGCGGAAAACACAGTTTTCACAACTTGTCCTGGCGCAATAAATGCGGGTCACTAGTCGGGCCTCCCGAACATGAACAAAATTGTGCGTCGGTGTTTCGCACAGGGATCGTTCCGAAACACATTTTTGGACTCCTAGACACTATCGGGTGAGGAAGACACAGTCTTCACAACTTGTCCCGGCGCAATAAATGCAGGTCACTAGTGGGGCCACCGGAACGTGAACAAAATTGTGCGTTGGTGTTTCGCACATGAATTGTTCCCGAACAAATTTTTGGACTCCTAGACACTACCGGGTGTGAAAAACACAGTTTTCACAACTTGTCCCGACGCAATCAATGCGGGTCACTAGTCGGGCCACTCGAACATGAACAAACTTGTGCGTCGGTGTTTCGCACATGAATTGTTCCGGAACACATTTTTGGACTCCTAGACACTATTGGGTGCGGAAGACACAGTCTTCACAACTTTTCCCGGCGCAATAAATGCAGGTCACTAGGGGGCCACCCGAAGTTGAACAAAATTGTGCGCCGGTGTTTCGCGTTCGGATCGTTGTGGAACACATTTTCATACTCCTAGACACTACCGGGTGCGGAAAACACAGTTTTCACAACTTGTCCCTACGCAATAAATGCAGGTCACTAGTCGGGTCACCCGAACATGAACAAAATTGTGCGTCGGTGTTTCGCACATGGATTGTTCGGAAACACATTTTTGGACTCCTAGACACTACCGGGTGCGGAGGGCCACCCGAAAATGACCAAAATTGTGCTTCGGTGTTTCGGACATGAATTGTTACGGAACACATTTTTCGACTCCTAGGCACTACCGGGTGTGGAAAACACAGTTTTCAGAACTTATCTCGGCGCAATAAATGAGGGTCACTAGTCGGGCCACCCGAACATGAACAAAATTGTGCGTCGGTGTTTCGCACATGAATTGCTTCGGAACACATTTTTGGACTCCTAGACACTACCGAGTGGAGAAAACACAGTTTTCACAACTTGTGCGGCTCAATAAATGCGGGTCGATAGTCGGGCCACCCAAACATGAGCAAAATTGTGCGTCGGTGTTTCGCACATGAATTATTACGGAACACATTTTTGGACTCCTAGACACTACCGGGTTCGGAAAACACAGTTTTCACAACTTGTTCTGGCGCAATAAATGCGGGTCACTAGTTGGGCCACCCGAACATGAACAAAATTGTGCATCGTTGTTTCGCACATAAATTATTACGGAACACATTTTTGGACTCCTAGACACTACCGGGTGTGGAAAACACAGTTTTCACAACTTGTCCCGTTGCAATAAATGCGGGTCACTAGTCGGGCCTCCCGAACATGAACAAAATTGTGCGTCGGTGTTTCGCACGGGGATCGTTCCGAAACACATTTTTGGACTCCTAGACACTACTGGGTGCGGAAGATACAGTCTTCACAACTTGTCCCGGCGCAATAAATGCAGGTCACTAGTGGGGCCACCGGAACATGAACAAAATTGTGCGTCGGTGTTTCGCACATGAATTGTTCCCGAACACATTTTTAGACTCCTAGACACTACCGGGTGTGGAAAACAAAGTTTTCACAACTTGTCCCGACGCAATAAATGCGGGTCACTAGTCGGGCCACCCGAACATGAACAAACTTGTGCGTCGGTTTTGCGCGCATGAATTGTTCCGGAAAACATTTTTGGACTCCTAGACACTACCGAGTGCGGAAAACATAGTTTTCACCACTTGTCCCGACGCAATAAATGCAGCTAACTAGAGGGGTCACCCGAAGTTGAACAAAATTGCGCGCCGGTGTTTCTCACGAGGATCGTTTCGAAACACATTTTTGGACTCCTAGACACTACCGGGTGCGGAAAACACAATTTTCACAACTTGTCCGGTCGCAATAAATGAGGGTCACTAGTCGGGCCACCCAAACATGAACAAAATTGTGCGTCGGTGTTTCGCACATAGATTGTTCGGAAACACATTTTTGGACTCCTAAACACTACCGGGTGCGAAGGGCCACCCGAAAATGACCAAAGTTGTGCTTCGGTGTTTCGGATATGAATTGTTATGGAACACATTTTTCGACTCCTAGGCACTACCGGGTGCGGAAAACACAGTTTTCAGAACTTGTCCCGGCGCAATAAATGAGGGTCACTAGTCGGGCCACCCGAACATGAACAAAATTGTGCGTCGGTGTTTCGCACATGAATTGCTTCGGAACACATTTTTGGACTCCTAGACACTACCGAGTGGAGAAAACACAGTTTTCACAACTTGTGCCGGCGCAATAAATGCGGGTCAGTAGTCGGGCCACCCAAACATGAGCAAAATTGTGCGTCGGTGTTTCGCACATGAATTATTACGGAAGACATTTTTGGACTCCTAGACACTACCGGGTTCGGAAAACACAGTTTTCACAACTTGTCCTGGCGCAATAAATACGGGTCACTAGTCGGGCCACCCGAACATGAACAAAATTGTGCCTCGGTGTTTCGCACATAAATTATTATGGAACACATTTTTGGACTCCTAGACACTATCGGGTGTGGAAAACACAGTTTTCACAACTTGTCCCAGCGCAATAAATGCGGGTCACTAGTCGGGCCTCCCGAACATGAACAAAATTGTGCGTCGGTGTTTCGCACGAGGATCGTTCCGAAACACATTTTTGGACTCCTAGACACTACTCGGGTGCGGAAGATACAGTCTTCACAACTTGTCCCGGCGCAATAAATGCAGGTCACTAGTGGGGCCACCGGAACATGAACAAAATTGTGCGTCGGTGTTTCGCACATGGATTGTTCGGAAACACATTTTTGGACTCCTAGACACTACCGGGTGCGGAGGGCCACCCGAAAATGACCAAAATTGTGCTTCGGTGTTTCGGACATGAATTGTTACGGAACACATTTTTCGACTCCTAGGCACTACCGGGTGTGGAAAACACAGCTTTCAGAACTTATCTCGGCGCAATAAATGAGGGTCACTAGTCGGGCCACCCGAACATGAACAAAATTGTGCGTCGGTGTTTCGCACATGAATTGCTTCGGAACACATTTTTGGACTCCTAGACACTACCGAGTGGAGAAAACACAGTTTTCACAACTTGTGCGGCTCAATAAATGCGGGTCGATAGTCGGGCCACCCAAACATGAGCAAAATTGTGCGTCGGTGTTTCGCACATGAATTATTACGGAACACATTTTTGGACTCCTAGACACTACCGGGTTCGGAAAACACAGTTTTCACAACTTGTTCGGCGCAATAAATGCGGGTCACTAGTTGGGCCACCCGAACATGAACAAAATTGTGCATCGTTGTTTCGCACATAAATTATTACGGAACACATTTTTGGACTCCTAGACACTACCGGGTGTGGAAAACACAGTTTTCACAACTTGTCCCGTTGCAATAAATGCGGGTCACTAGTCGGGCCTCCCGAACATGAACAAAATTGTGCGTCGGTGTTTCGCACGAGGATCGTTCCGAAACACATTTTTGGACTCCTAGACACTACTGGGTGCGGAAGATACAGTCTTCACAACTTGTCCCGGCGCAATAAATGCGGGTCACTAGTGGGGCCACCGGAACATGAACAAAATTGTGCGTCGGTGTTTCGCACATGAATTGTTCCCGAACACATTTTTAGACTCCTAGACACTACCGGGTGTGGAAAACAAAGTTTTCACAACTTGTCCCGACGCAATAAATGCGGGTCACTAGTCGGGCCACCCGAACATGAACAAACTTGTGCGTCGGTTTTGCGCGCATGAATTGTTCCGGAAAACATTTTTGGACTCCTAGACACTACCGAGTGCGGAAAACATAGTTTTCACCACTTGTCCCGACGCAATAAATGCACCTAACTAGAGGGGTCACCTGAAGTTGAACAAAATTGCGCGCCGGTGTTTCGCACAGGGATCGTTTCGAAACACATTTTTGGACTCCTAGACACTACCGGGTGCGGAAAACACAATTTTCACAACTTGTCCCGTCGCAATAAATGAGGGTCACTAGTCGGGCCACCCAAACATGAACAAAATTGTGCGTCGGTGTTTCGCACATAGATTGTTCGGAAACACATTTTTGGACTCCTAAACACTACCGGGTGCGAAGGGCCACCCGAAAATGACCAAAGTTGTGCTTCGGTGTTTCGGATATGAATTGTTATGGAACACATTTTTCGACTCCTAGGCACTACCGGGTGCGGAAAACACAGTTTTCAGAACTTGTCCCGGCGCAATAAATGAGGGTCACTAGTCGGGCCACCCGAACATGAACAAAATTGTGCGTCGGTGTTTCGCACATGAATTGCTTCGGAACACATTTTTTGACTCCTAGACACTACCGAGTGGAGAAAACACAGTTTTCACAACTTGTGCCGGCGCAATAAATGCGGGTCGTAGTCGGGCCACCCAAACATGAGCAAAATTGTGCGTCGGTGTTTCGCACATGAATTATTACGGAAGACATTTTTGGACTCCTAGACACTACCGGGTTCGGAAAACACAGTTTTCACAACTTGTCCTGGCGCAATAAATACGGGTCACTAGTCGGGCCACCCGAACATGAACAAAATTGTGCATCGGTGTTTCGCACATAAATTATTATGGAACACATTTTTGGACTCCTAGACACTATCGGGTGTGGAAAACACAGTTTTCACAACTTGTCCCGGCGCAATAAATGCGGGTCACTAGTCGGGCCTCCCGAACATGAACAAAATTGTGCGTCGGTGTTTCGCACAGGGATCGTTCCGAAACACATTTTTGGACTCCTAGACACTACTGGGTGCGGAAGATACAGTCTTCACAACTTGTCCCGGCGCAATAAATGCAGGTCACTAGTGGGGCCACCGAAACATGAACAAAATTGTGCGTTGGTGTTTCGCACATGAATTGTTCCCGAACACATTTTTAGACTCCTAGACACTACCGGGTGTGGAAAACACAGTTTTCACAACTTGTCCCGACGCAATAAATGCGGGTCACTAGTCGGGCCACCCGAACATGAACAAACTTGTGCGTCGGTTTTTCGCACATGAATTGTTCCGGAACACATTTTTGGACTCCTAGACACTACCGAGTGCGGAAAACATAGTTTTCACCACTTGTCCCGACGTAATAAACGCAGCTGACTAGAGGGGTCACCCGAAGTTGAACAAAATTGCGCGCCGGTGTTTCGCACAGGGATCGTTTCGAAACACATTTTTGGACTCCTAGACACTACCGGGTGCGGAAAACACAATTTTCACAACTTGTCCCGTCGCAATAAATGAGGGTCACTAGTCGGGCCACCCAAACATGAACAAAATTGTGCGTCGGTGTTTCGCACATAGATTGTTCGGAAACACATTTTTGGACTCCTAAACACTACCGGGTGCGAAGGGCCACCCGAAAATGACCAAAGTTGTGCTTCGGTGTTTCGGACATGAATTGTTATGGAACACATTTTTCGACTCCTAGACCCTACCGGGTGTGGAAAACACAGTTTTCAGAACTTGTCTCGGCGCAATAAATGAGGGTCACTAGTCGGGCCACCCGAACAGGAACAAAATTGTGTGTCGGTGTTTCGCACATAAATTATTATAGAACACATTTTTGGACTCATAGACACTACCGGGTGCGGAAAACACAGTTTTCACAACTTGTCCTGGCGCAATAAGTGCGGGGCACTAGTCGGGCCACCCGAACATGAACAATTGTGCATCGGTGTTTCGCGCATAAATTATTACGGAACACATTTTTGGACTCCTAGACACTACCGGGTGTGGAAAACACAGTTTTCAGAACTTGTCCCGGCGCAATAAATGAGGGTCACTAGTCGGGCCACCCGAACATGAACAAAATTGTGCGTCGGTGTTTCGCACATGAATTGTTTCGGAACACATTTTTGGACTCCTAGACACTACCGAGTGGAGAAAACACAGTTTTCACAACTTGTGCCGGCGCAATAAATGCGGGTCAGTAGTCGGGCCACCCAAACATGAGCAAAATTGTGCGTCGGTGTTTCGCACATGAATTATTACGGAAGACATTTTTGGACTCCTAGACACTACCGGGTTCGGAAAACACAGTTTTCACAACTTGTCCTGGCGCAATAAATACGGGTCACTAGTCGGGCCACCCGAACATGAACAAAATTGTGCATCGGTGTTTCGCACATAAATTATTACGGAACACATTTTTGGACTCCTAGACACTATCGGGTGTGGAAAACACAGTTTTCACAACTTGTCCCGGCGCAATAAATGCGGGTCACTAGTCGGGCCTCCCGAACATGAACAAAATTGTGCGTCGGTGTTTCGCACGAGGATCGTTCCGAAACACATTTTTGGACTCCTAGACACTACTCGGGTGCGGAAGATACAGTCTTCACAACTTGTCCCGGCGCAATAAATGCAGGTCACTAGTGGGGCCACCGAAACATGAACAAAATTGTGCGTTGGTGTTTCGCACATGAATTGTTCCCGAACACATTTTTAGACTCCTAGACACTACCGGGTGTGGAAAACACAGTTTTCACAACTTGTCCCGACGCAATAAATGCGGGTCACTAGTCGGGCCACCCGAACATGAACAAACTTGTGCGTCGGTTTTTCGCACATGAATTGTTCCGGAACACATTTTTGGACTCCTAGACACTACCGAGTGCGGAAAACATAGTTTTCACCACTTGTCCCGACGTAATAAACGCAGCTGACTAGAGGGGTCACCCGAAGTTGAACAAAATTGCGCGCCGGTGTTTCGCACAGGGATCGTTTCGAAACACATTTTTGGACTCCTAGACACTACCGGGTGCGGAAAACACAATTTTCACAACTTGTCCCGTCGCAATAAATGAGGGTCACTAGTCGGGCCACCCAAACATGAACAAAATTGTGCGTCGGTGTTTCGCACATAGATTGTTCGGAAACACATTTTTGGACTCCTAAACACTACCGGGTGCGAAGGGCCACCCGAAAATGACCAAAGTTGTGCTTCGGTGTTTCGGATATGAATTGTTATGGAACACATTTTTCGACTCCTAGACCCTACCGGGTGTGGAAAACACAGTTTTCAGAACTTGTCTCGGCGCAATAAATGAGGGTCACTAGTCGGGCCACCCGAACAGGAACAAAATTGTGTGTCGGTGTTTCGCACATAAATTATTATAGAACACATTTTTGGACTCATAGACACTACCGGGTGCGGAAAACACAGTTTTCACAACTTGTCCTGGCGCAATAAGTGCGGGTCACTAGTCGGGCCACCCGAACATGAACAATTGTGCATCGGTGTTTCGCACATAAATTATTACGGAACACATTTTTGGACTCCTAGACACTACCGGGTGTGGAAAACACAGTTTTCAGAACTTGTCCCGGCGCAATAAATGAGGGTCACTAGTCGGGCCACCCGAACATGAACAAAATTGTGCGTCGGTGTTTCGCACATGAATTGTTTCGGAACACATTTTTGGACTCCTAGACACTACCGAGTGGAGAAAATACAGTTTTCACAACTTGTGCCGGCGCAATAAATGCGGGTCACTAGTCGGGGCACCCAAACATGAGCAAAATTGTGCGTCGGTGTTTCGCACATGAATTATTACGGAACACATTTCTGGACTCCTAGACACTACTCGGTGCGGAAAACACAGTTTTCACAACTTGTCCCGGCACCATAAATGCGGGTCACTAGTCGGGCCACCCGAACATGAACAAAATTTTGTGTCGGTGTTTCACACATGAATTATTACGGAACACATTTTTGGACTCCTAGACACTACCGGGTGTGGAAAACACAGTTTTCACAACTTGTCCCGGCGCAATAAATGCGGGTCACTAGTCGGGCCACCCGAACATGAACAAAATTGTCCGTCGGTGTTTCGCACAGGGATCGTTCCGAAACACATTTTTGGAGTCCTAGACACTATCGGGTGCGGAAGACATAGTCTTCACAACTTGTCCGAGCGCAATAATTGCACGTCACTAGGGGGCCACCCGAAGTTGAACAAAATTGTGCGCCGGTGTTTCGCGTTCGGATCGTTGTGGAACACATTTTCATACTCCTAGACACTACCGAGTGTGGAAAACACAGTGTTCACAACTTGTCCCTACGCAATAAATGCAGGTTACTAGTGCGCCACCCGAACATGAACAGAATTGTGCGTCGGTGTTTCGCACATGGCTTGTTCCGGAACAAATTTTTGGACTCCTAGACACTACCGAGTGGAGAAAACACAGTTTTGACAACTTGTGCCGGCGCAATAAATGCGCGTCACTAGTCGGGCCACCCAAACATGACCAAATTGTGCGTCGGTGTTTCGCACATGAATTATTACGGAACACATTTTTGGACTGCTAGACACTACCGGGTGTGGAAAACATAGTTTACACAACTTGTCCTGGTGCAATAAATGCGGGTCACTAGTCGGGCCACCCGAACATGAACAAAATTGTGCGTCGGTGTTTCGCACATGAATTATTACGGAATACATTTTTGGACTCCTAGACACTACGGGAGTGGAAAACACAGTTTTCACAACTTGTCCCAGCGCAATAAATGCGGGTCACTAGTCGGGCCTCCCGAACATGAACAAAATTGTGCGTCGGTGTATCGCACAGGGATCGTTCCGAAACACATTTTTGGACTCCTAGATAGTATCGGGTGCGGAAGACACAGTCTTCACAACTTGTCCCGACGCAATAAATGCAGGTCACTAGTACGGCCACCGGAACATGAACAAAATTGTGCGTTGGTGTTTCGCACATGAATTGTTCCCGAACACATTTTTGGACTCCTAGACACTACCGGGTGTGGAAAACACAGTTTTCACAACTTGTCCCGACGCAATAAATGCGGGTCACTAGTCGGGCCACCCGAACATGAACAAACTTGTGCGCCGAGTGTTTCGCACATGAATTGTTCCGGAACACATTTTTGGACTCCTAGACACTACCGAGTGGAGAAATCACAGTTTTCACAACTTGTGCCGGCGCAATAAATGCAGGTCACTAGTCGGGCCACCCAAAGATGAACAAAATTGTGCGTCGGTGTTTCGCACATGAATTATTACGGAACACATTTTTGGACTCCTAGACACTACCGGGTGCGGAAAACACAGTTTTCGCAACTTGTCCTAGCGCAATAAATGCGGGTCACTAGTCGGGCCACCCGAACATGAACAAAATTGTGTGTCGGTGTTTCGCACAGGGATCGTTCCGAAACACATTTTTGGACTCCTAGACACTATTAGGTGCGGAAGACACGGTCTTCACAACTTGTCCCGGCGCAATAAATGCAGGTCACTAGGGAGGCCACCCGAAGTTGAACAAAATTGTGCGCCGGTGTTTCGCGTTCGGATCGTTGTGGAAAACATTTTCATACTCCTAGACACTACCGGATGCGGAAAACACAGTTTTCACAACTTGTCCGTACGCAATAAATGCAGATTACTAGTGGGCCACCCGAACATGAACAGAATTGTGCGTCGGTGTTTCGCATATAGATTGTTCGGAAACACATTTTTGGACTCCTAGACACTTCCGGGTGCGGAGGGCCACCCGAAAATGACCAAAATTGTGCTTCGGTGTTTCGGACATGAATTGTTACGGAACACATTTTTCGACTCCTAGACACTACCGGGTGCGGAAAACACAGTTTTCACAACTTGTCCCGGCGCAATAAATGAGGGTCACTAGTCGGGCCACCCGAACATGAACAAAATTGTGCGTCGGTGTTTCGCACATGAATTGTTCGGGAACACATTTTTGGACTCCTAGACACCACCGAGTGGAGAAAACCCAGTTTTCACAACTTGTGCCGGCGCAATAAATGCGGGTCACTAGTCGGACCACCCAAACATGAGCAAAATTGTGCATCGGTGTTTCGCACATGAATTATTACGGAACACATTTTTGCACTCCTAGACACTACCGGGTGCGGAAAACACAGTTTTCACAACTTGTCCCGGCGCAATAAATGCGGGTCACTAGTCGGGCCACCCGAACAGGAACAAAATTGTGCGTCGGTGTTTCGCACATAAATTATTACAGAACACATTTTTGGACTCCTAGACACTACCCGGTGCGAAAACACAGTTTTCACAACTTGTCCTGGCGCAATAAATACGGGTCACTAGTCGGGCCACCCAAACATGAGCAAAATTGTGCGTCGGTGTTTCGCACATGAAATATTACGGAACATATTTTTGGACTCCTAGACACTACCGGGTGCGGAAAACAGAGTTTTCACAACTTGTCCGGGCACAATAAATGCGGGTCACTAGTCGGGCCACCCGAACATGAACAAAATTGTGCGTCGGTGTTTCGCACATAAATTATTACGGAACACATTTTTTGACTCCTAGAAACTACCGGGTGTGGAAAACACAGTTTTCACAACTTGTCCCGGCGCAATAAATGCAGGTCACTAGTCGGGCCTCCCGAACATGAACAAAATTGTGCGTCGGTGTTTCGCACGAGGATCGTTTTGAAACACATTTTTGGACTCCTAGACACTACCGGGTCCGGAAAACACAGTTTTCACAACTTGTCCTCGCGCAATAAATGCGGGTCACTAGTCGGGCCACCCGAACATGAACAAAATTGTGCGTCGGTGTTTCGCACGAGGATCGTTCCGAAACACATTTTTGGACTCCTAGACACTATTGGGTGCGGAAGACACAGTCTTCACAACTTTTCCCGGCGCAATAAATGCAGGTCACTAGGGGGACCACCCGAAGTTGAACAAAATTGTGCGCCGGCGTTTCGCGTTCGGATCGTTGTGGAACACATTTTCATACTCCTAGACACTACCGGGTGCGGAAAACACAGTGTTCACAACTTGTCCCTGCGCAATAAATGCAGGTTACTAGTGGGCCACCCGAACATGAACAAAATTGTGCGTCGGTGTTTCGCACATGGATCTTTCCGAAACACATTTTTGGACTCGTAGACACTACCGGGTGCGGAAAACACAGTTTTCACAACTTGTCCTGGCGCAATAAATGCGGGTCACTAGTCGGGCCACCCGAACATGAACAAAATTGTGCATCGGTGTTTCGCATATAAATTATTAGGGAACACATTTTTGGACTCCTAGACACTACCGGGTGTGAAAAACACAGTTTTCACAACTTGTCCCGGCGCAATAAATGCGGGTCACTAGTCGGGCCTCCCGAACATGATCAAAATTGTGCGTCGGTGTTTCGCACATGAATTATTACGGAACACATTTTTGGACTGCTAGACACTACCGGGTGCGGAAAACACAGTTTTCACAACTTGTCCTGGCGTAATAAATGCGGGTCACTAGTCGGGCCACCCAAACATGAACAAAATTGTGTGTCGGTGTTTCGCACATAAATTATTACGGAACACATTTTTGGTCTCCTAGACACTACCGGGTGCGGAAAACAGTTTTCACAACTTGTCCCGGCGCAATAAATGCGGGTCACTAGTCGGGCCTCCCGAACATGAACAAAATTGTGCGTCGGTGTTTCGCACAGGGATCGTTCCGAAACACATTTTTGAACTCCTAGACACTACTGGGTGCGGAAGACACAGTCTTCACAACTTGTCCCGGCGCAATAAATGCAGGTCACTAGTGGGGCCACCGAAACATGCACAAAATTGTGCGTTGGTGTTTCGCACATGAATTGTTCCCGAACACATTTTTGGACTCCTAGACACTACCGGGTGTGGAAAACACAGTTTTCACAACTTGTCCCGACGCAATAAATGCGGGTCACTAGTCGGGCCACCCGAACATGAACAAACTTGTGCGTCGTGTTTCGCACATGAATTGTTCCGGAACACATTTTTGGACTCCTAGACACTACCGAGTGGAGAAATCACAGTTTTCACAACTTGTGCCGGCCCAATAAATGCGGGTCACTAGTCGGGCCACCCAAACATGAACAAAATTGTGCGTCGGTGTTTCGCACATGAATTATTACGGAACACATTTTTGGACTCCTAGACACTACCGGGTGCGGAAAACACAGTTTTCACAACTTGTCCGATAGAAACCCGTGAGGGTTTTGGTGCCGATCTTTCGATGAGAGATGAAGATAACTCGATTTGGTGGATGGAAACGATGTTGACGGTCCGACTACAACCGTCCGAAAACGCTGCGCCTTAGCAACCGATACACCGCCTCCAATGGTTGCCGCAATCTTGTGGAAGTACGACCACCGGCCACGAGGGCACTCGTCCTGCAAGCAATCGAAGAACTAGCAAGAACAAGTAAACAAGAACTGAAATTTCAAGATGGAATTGAAGCTCACAAACTGAGTTCAACTATGGTGGGGTCCTGAATACAAGTATACGGGCGGTTAAGCCAACGCGCGCGTGTACGATGAAGTAGCTAAGCTAACTTGCAAATAAACAAAACCCGAGTGTTCTTGGCGGCGGCCAAGGGGTATAAAAATGTGAAAGGACGACCACAGGGGTGCTGGAGTCGTCCTCCAACCCTAGGACGCGTCCTTAGTGGACTCAACTTGATACACGGCCCGTTGGGCCAAAACTAGACAGTTCTGATATCTCTGTACTTAAATGCCGATTGCGGTCGACTCGGAACAGATATAGACGTGATATCGGATCCGTTGGAAAGTTGACTCCGCGATCTTTCCATGCTGTACTTGAACACCCAAAACGGAATTCGGACGAAGTCGTGGCAGCCATAAAAAATCCGTCTTTTTCTGGAGTCCGAATGATGAGGACATCCTCCATTATTACCCGCTGGCAAAGACGCAACAAAGACGGGCTAGTCCCAGTTGTAGTCGGGCTGCGACCGTGTGAGCCTCTGAATAATCCCACCTTGCTTAGCTTGGGAAGAGGAAACCACCTTAAAAGGGAGAGCCATCCTTCTCCTACCAGACTAGTCTTTTAGGGAGATTGGGCCTTTCCCGAGTGGGTGCGCCGGAGTTGCGGTGCTAAGATTGCGGAGGCCAGGTCGTGTGTACCTGAAGTCGGATCGGTGTGTCGTGCTACCGGAGTTGTGGTGCTAAGACTGCAGGTTCAGGTCGTGGATCTAGAATCGGGTCGGTGTGTCGCACTTTTCCAACCCCACCTGGGCCAGGATGTATCATTTGGTATCAGAATTCAGGTTGTTCACGGTACAATTTGAAAATTCTTGCGGCTGTTAACCATGGCTGATTATAGCTTTGCAAATGAGATTAAGTTTGTGCCCAAACTTTATTCAACATCTTCTCAATCTGAATATTATGAGTGGGAGGATGCTATGGAGGATTTTTTGTATGATCGTGGCCTGGAATCACACATGAAGATTCACTTTGCATGGAGAACTTTTTCTCAATGTGTTTCGCGGTGGTGGATTAAGTTGCAGCAAGGACATGTTGATAGAGGTGAATATCCATGCAAAACATGGTCAGGTATGAAAAGGGTGTTACGACGTCGCTATGATCCGTCAAATGAGAACACTTCCTCTCTAAAGAAAACTGTAGTTGCTGGTATCCACAATTCTTTCGACACTAAGCCAATGATGCATTCATCATGGATTGATTCCATTGTTGGAGATGTGTATGAGCCTGAAGAAGGTGCTACAACTAAAGGTTATCTTGCTGGAAATAGGTTGTTTCATGGTAGAATTGGTGCATTCAATGCTTCGGACACTCCTATCAATTCTTTTAAACCGAGTGCTAATAAGTTTGTTTCACATGTTGCTGAAGAGAAGGAGGAAACAAACATCATCATTGATGCTAATACAGCTATATGCAACGATGTGCACAAGAAAGAAGCAACTCAACATTTGTCAAAGCCGAGGACGACTTTTCTTGAAGAAGGGGAGGATGATGAGGACATGGGTCATCGAATTCTTACAGCTACCAATTTTGAACAGAATTGTCATTCCACAAGTATTTTAGAAGGTAGTGTTGTTAAAAATCAACCCATTCAGTTTGGCTCATTCACTAATATTGTGAAACATGACAAGAAATATATGGTTTTATCACCTAGTGACTCTATGTCACGTAATGTTTTCATTGGGGCTGATCTATGCAAGGAGGAGAATAAAGAAAAGAAACAAAGTATTCAGATTGGATCAATGTTAGTGAATATTGAGCAAGCTAAGGATCATGTTCAGGTGGTCAAGACCTTCCCAAGGGCGTGGCATAGTTTCCTATCAAGTTCTACACGGCCTCATGTCAATCCAATCACAAAATTGCAAGATATGGAAATTCCAATTCAGTTCGGAATCGGTTCGGACTCAGCTAGACATGGGCGTAATAAAAACACCATAACTGGCACATACGGAGTCCGATTGGGTTGAATAAATACTTGTTGGAAAGCTTATTTGATAACCTTTCCAACGGGTCCAATATTGCACTCAGATTCGTTTACATCTAGTCGCAGTAATTAAAACATTATCAGGTTGTATCCAGGCTGAGTTAGTTTCGAGTCGTGGTCGAGTCGGACCAGGTTTTTGGCTGGCCTGCGTGCCATATAGCCTAGGGCCGGCGCCCATTGAAAGAACAGGTCATTTTTATTGTGTTTTTGGTCGTGGTTGCCTCCAAGGAACCCTAGGGGCGTTGCCCTCCCCTATCGATTGCTGCTGTCGATGTCGGCGAGCTGCTGAAGTGCGTGATCAGGTGATTCTTCCCTGGGTGCGTGCTGAAACCCTGTGGTTTCTTTTCTCCAAATTGTGCTATTCAAAGTCACGGGTTGGAGAGGTTATCTACTTTTGTTTTACATCTGCATCAAGTTCTTGTAAGCCAACTATTATCTATTGTGATCGGGATTGTTGCTGGTTTGTGATTGCTAGTAAAGATCGAATCTGTGGTGTGGTTTGCTATATTTGTTGGATTAAATCAGTGTGGCATTGCTGTTCTATCAACATATTATTCATATAATTTGTTGCTACTTGATGTGCCGTGAAAGATTGGGACAAATTTTGGACATTGCTAGGCGTGTCGTTATCATTTGGTATCATAGCTGGACTCATGTTAAGAAGGGGAGCATGATGAGGACATCCTCCATTATTACCCGCTGGCAAAGACGCAACAAAGATGGGCTAGTCCCGGTTGTAGTCGGGCGGCGACCGTGTGAGCCTCCGAATAATCCCACCTTGCTTAGCTTGGGAAGAGGAAACCACCTTAAAAGGGAGAGCCACCCTTCTCCTACCAGACTAGTCTTTTAGGGAGATTGGGCCTTTCCCCGAGTGGGTGCGCCGGAGTTGCGGTGCTAAGATTGCGGGGGCCAGGTCGTGTGTACCTGAAGCCGGATCGGTGTGTCGTGCTACCGGAGTTGTGGTGCTAAGACCGCAGGTTCAGGTCGTGGATCTAGAATCGGGTCGGTGTGTCGCACTTTTCCAACCCCACCCGGGCCAGGATGTATCACCGAATCCAGCCAGCGCAAGTTCGTTTCCCTTTAGCTCCTGGCCATCGTTCCTAAGAAGAACAAGAGTGCAAACGTTTTCATGGTCCAAACAGGATTGAAAACGAAGAGTCGACCTAGGTCAAACCTATTCCTGAAAGCTCACTTGCGCCCGCCATTTGCCTCTCGCTCTTCGTTTTCATCTTTCGCTCAATCCAATCTCAAGCTTTCCTTTTCCATCTCTCAAGATGGGCAAGAAGAAATCCACCACTGCCCCAGCATCTTCTTCCTCTGTTCCTCGCGATGATATGTACACGGGTGCTGCCCGATCTTTCGATGAGAGGGGATAACTTCGATTTGAACCGGAGAGACGTTCACGGCCCGACTACAGCCAACAAGGATGCGCCTTAGCAACCGATACACCAACTCCAGCGGTTAATCATGATCTTGTGGAGCACGATCAACCAAACCACGAGGGTAGTTCCTGCAAGCAATCGAAGAACAAGCAAGAACAAGATAAACAAGTAACTCAACTCACAAAGGTGGGGTTCTGAATGAAGTAGAACAGATGGTCTAGCCGACGCATGCGTCTACAAGGTAGTAGCAATGGCTAAACTAACAAAACAAAACCCGAGTGTTCTTGGCGGCGGCCAAGGGGTATAAAAACGTGGAAGGACGACCACAGGGGTGCTGGAGTCGTCCTCCAACCCTAGGACGCGTCCTTAGTGGACTCAACTTGATACACGGCCCGTTGGGCCAAAACTGGACAGTTCTGATATCTCTGTACTTAAATGACGATTGCGGTCGACTCGGAACATATATAGACATGATCTCGGATCTGTTGGAAAGTAGACTCCGCGATCTTTCCATGCTGTACTTGAACACCCAAAACGGACTTCGGACGAAGTCGTGGCAGCCATAAAAAATCCGTCTTTTTCTGGAGTCCGAATCCAGCCAGCGCGAGTCCGTTTCCCTTTAGCTCCTGGTCATCGTTCCTAAGAAGAACAGGAGTGCAAACATTTTCATGGTCCAAACAGGATTGAAAAGAGCCTAAGAACGAACTCACTTGATTGTTCAATTGTCGAGCACGAGCACGGGTAATTGGTCCAGTAATAGGGTCTTTTGTAGGTATGGACGTATCGATGGTACCGATGTCCTCATCATCCTCTCCTTCTTGCATTTGAGTCGTCCTCGACTCAAGCTCATCTTCTTCTCCCAAATAGGGCTTCAAATCTACAGGTAAATCAAGCTTATATGCATTATCATTTATTTTCTCCAAAACTTTAAAAGGACCGTCAGCTCGAGGCATTAACTTAGACTTTCTCAATTCAGGAAACCTTTCTTTTCTCAAATGCAACCAAACCATGTCTCCTGGTTCAAAACCCAATTGTTTCCTACCTTTATCACTAGTAAGCTTATACTTTGCATTCATGAGCTCTATGTTTTCTTTAGTAGTTTCATGCAGTTTCAATATCAATTCAGCACGTTGTTTAGCATCAAAATTCAATTTTCAGAAGATGGTATAGGCATTAAATCAATAGGAGCACGAGGTAAAAAGCCATAGACAATCTTAAATGGGCACATCTTTGTAGTAGAATGCAGCGAACGATTATAAGCAAATTCAATATGATGCAAGCATTCTTCCCACATCTTAATATGCTTCTTTAAAATAGCCCGCAACATAGTAGATAAAGTCCGATTTACAACTTCTGTTTGTCCATCAGTTTGAGGATGACAAGTTGTGGAAAATAAAAGCTTAGTCCCCAATTTAGCCCACAAAGTTCTCCAAAAATGGCTAAGAAGTGTAGTGTCCCGATCAGAAACTATGGTATTGGGCACACCATGCAAGCGAACAATTTCACGAAAGAACAAATCAGCAATATGAGAAGCATCATCAGTTTTATGACATGGTATGAAATGTGCCATCTTAGAAAATCTATCCACCACAACAAATATGCTATCACGTCCCTTCCTAGTCCTAGGCAATCCCAACACAAAATCCATTGATATATCTTCCCAAGGCACACTAGGAACAGGTAGAGGCATATACAAACCATGTGGATTTAATCGGGACTTAGCTTTTTGACATGTAGTGCAGCGAGCAACAAATCTCCCAACATCTTTTCTCATATGTGGCCAAAAGAAATGACCAGCAAGTATGTCGTGGGTCTTCTTTGCTCCAAAATGTCCCATCAAACCACCTCCATGCGCTTCCTGTAACAGCAACAAACTAACAGAGCTAGCTGGAATGCATAGCTTGTTAGCTCGAAAAACAAACCCATCATGGAGGATGAATTTGTTCAATGTTTTCCCACCCTCACAATGCAGCAACACATCTTTAAAATCAGCATCATGCACATATTGGTCTTTAATTGTTTCTAATCCAAAAATTTTATAGTCAAGTTGTGTCAACAAAATATATCGTCGAGACAGAGCATCAGCAATGATATTCTCCTTCCCTTTCTTGTGTTTAATGACATAAGGAAAAGATTCAATAAATTCTACCCACTTTGCATGTCTACGATTCAGTTTTTCTTGACTACGAATATGCTTTAAAGATTCATGATCAGAATGTATAACAAATTCTTTGGGCCACAAATAATGCTGCCAAGTTTCTAAAGTACGCACAAGAGCATATAATTCCTTATCATAAGTAGAATAATTCAAAACAGGCCCACTCAATTTCTCACTAAAATATGCAACAGGTTTGCCCTCTTGTAACAAAACACCACCTAATCCAATCCCACTTGCATCACATTCAAGCTCAAAAGTCTTATTGAAATCAGGAAGTTGCAGAAGAGGTGCATGTGTCAACTTATCTTTTAGCATGTTAAATGCATTCTCTTGTGCTGGACCCCAAAAGAAAGACACTCCCTTCTTTGTAAGCTCATTCAAAGGTGCAGCAATGGTGCTGAAATCACGCACAAAACGGCGATAAAGTCCAGCTAGACCCAAAAACTACGCACCTGTGTGAGAGTCCTTGCAACAGGCCATCCTTGTATTGCTTCCACCTTGGCTTGATCAACTTCAATTCCCAGTGGAGTAACAACATAGCCAAGAAAAGAAACTCGATCCGTGCAAAAGGTGCACTTGTCAAGGTTACCAAATAAACGTGCATTACGTAAAGCATCAAAAACAGCACGTAAATGATCAAGATGGTCATCCAAAGACTTGCTGTAAATCAATATGTCATCAAAATATACTACCACAAATTTTCCAATAAAAGCACGCAAAACTTCGTTCATCAACCTCATGAAAGTACTAGGTGCATTAGTTAATCCAAAAGGCATAACTAACCACTCATATAAACCAAACTTAGTTTTGAAAGCTGTTTTCCATTCATCTCCCAATTTCATGCGAATCTGGTGGTACCCACTACGCAAATCAACCTTAGAAAACACAACAGCACCACTTAATTCATCAAGCATATCATCTAGGCGTGGAATAGGGTGACGATATCGAATGGTGATATTGTTAATAGCTCTACAATCCACACACATACGCCATGTCCCATCTTTTTTAGGTACTAAAATTACCGGAACAGCACAAGGACTAAGAGACTCACGTACATACCCCTTATCAAGTAATTCTTGCACTTGGCGCTGAATCTCCTTCGTTTCTTCCGGGTTGGTTCTATATGGTGCACGATTGGGCAATGAAGCACCGGGAATGAGCTCAATTTGGTGCTCAATTCCTCGCAAAGGGGTAGCCCCGGTGGTATTTCACTAGGAAACACATCAGAATACTCCTGCAAAATGTTAGAAACAACAGGAGGCAAAGAATGCTGCATATCATGAAGTGAAAACAACGCATCTTTGCATACCAAAGCATAGGAAACAGAAGTGGAGGCAATCAATTTGTGAATAGAACATTTAGTAGCAAGCATACAACCTCCCTTCAAAGTGATTTCATTTTTGTTTTTGAAATCAGATTTAATAGCAGTATGGTTTTCACTTTTTGTTTGTTCTTGTGACTGCAATTTTCTAGCTCTAGCAACATCATCATGCACAATAGCTTCATGAGACATAGGATGTAACACTATTTTCTTATCATGGTACAGAAATGAATATTGATTTGATCTACCATGATGCATGGAGTCTCTATCGTATTGCCAAGGTCTACCTAGCAGAATATTACATGCTTGCATTGGTACTACATCACATTCAACAACGTCACGATATGATCCAATAGTGAAATTAATTCGCACCAATTTTGTTACCTTTGCCTTACCACTGTTGTTCAGCCATTGGATGTAATATGGATGTGGATGGGGCCTGGTGGTGAGGGAAAGCTTCTCCACCATCTCACTGCTCGCCAAGTTGTTGCAGCTACCACCATCAATGATCATGCGACAGGAACGCTCTTTAATTACACACTTTGTTTGAAACAATGTGTGCCGCTGATTTTGCTCCGCTTTCTCCATTTGTGCACTCAACACACGTTGCACAATAAGGCTATCATTAGTGTGCTGCATCCTCGGCGCCAATATGCTCCTCTGTGTGCCCCTCATGACCTGCATTGTCAGCTGCAAGCAAAGCAAGTGTATCTTCATCAAAATCACTAGCAGAACTATACTCACCATCATCCTTAACAACCAAAACTCGTTTGCTTGGACAGTCTCGAATCACATGTCCAAAGCCCTTGCACCTATGACATTGAACTTCCCTCGTTCTTCCTGTAGATGCAACCGAAGAAGTGCTGTCGGCAGGCTTGGAGGAAGCCTTCGTTGCTGCAATGGAGGGAGCAGCACGTGGTTTGTTGGCTGCAGAAGGTGCGACTGTAGCTGAAGAGGGTGGCGGTGGAGACGCACGTGCACTCGAAGTAGTAGTGCGTGACTGCCATGAAGTATTGTTCCCTGCAGAAAAGTTATGTGAAGAGCCCAAACGCCGTCCCTGCACTTCCCTTTCAGCTTTACAGGCAAGGTGAAACAATGCATTCATGTTATTGTAATCTCTATAATTAACAATGCCATAAATCTCACGATTTAAACCACCCATAAATCTAGCCATAGAAGCTTTAGCAGTCTCCTCTAACTTACAGCGAAGCATGCCCATTTGTAACTCCTGATAATATTCCTCTACACTTTTACTACCCTGTCTTAATTGTTGTAATTTATTTAACAAATCACGTTCATAGTATGAAGGTACGAATCTAACCCGCATGACCCGTTTCAAAGCATCCCAAGTGTCGGGCATGTTATCGGGATTTTTCTTGCCATATTCAATCCACCAAACTGAAGCAAAATCGGTGAATTCACTAGTAGCAGCTCTAACTCTATTATTTTCAGGGAATTCATGACATGCAAATTTTTGATCAACAGCAATTTCCCAAGTAATATAAGCATCAGGATCATATTTACCATCAAAAGGAGGTATCTTAAACTTAATCTTTGCAAAAGCATCATCATTGTTGCGTACCTCACGTCGACGGTGACCACCCATGCCATGGCGATTAGTACGTAGCCGACGCTGATTCACACTACCTTCAAGTTCCGTATCAGCAGAGTAGGCATCAGAATTGTGCTCGGCATCCTCTACCTTCTCTTCATTGGTTGCTGGACGCCGCCCAGATTCCCGAGCCATCAAGTCATCAAAACGCCGTAACAAAGCAGCCAGGCTCGTGTCAACACGTTTAATAGATGCATTCATTGTCCCAAGCTTGTTGTTTCCAGCAACTTGTGAAACTTCCATCGCCCCAAGCCGTTCATTCGTGACCCGTAAATCAGCCACAAGTCCGTCTGTCTAGCCCTCGCACCGCAGCTTTGAACGTCTTCGAGCGCGGGGAATCGTGCTCACTAGCCTCATCGTCCGAACCTGCCATGACAAAAAAAATGCACGAACAAAAGAAAACACAAGTGAAGAGAGAAAAAAATTCCCTAGTGCTACAGCAATGCCCTCACTCACAACTTGTTACACGAGCTCTTACCAGTTCTTACCGTGCTAAACAGGAAGGTCGACAACCAACAAGTCGAGTGCCCGGAAGGAAGTGTATCGGTGCTGTAGCAACAACAACCGTCAAGCCGTAGCCGGATATGTGGAGCTATAGGTGGGCTGAATGCAATGTAGAAGGAAATACTAGCACCACGTTAGTCACAAGCAAGTTGAATAATGGTTCAACGGTGGTACCGTGCTGGTCCTAGCCTAAACCGTGCTAGAGACGCGAGCCTAGACACAAAAGGAAGACACCAAGTACCAGCCGCAAACAAGAAACAAACACAAGGATGAAACTCTTTCTTTCTATTTTTTTCTTTTTTTTTTTGCTCTTTTTATTTCTCTCTTTTTTTTTTGTGGCAACCTCACAAATTGATTATATGACAAGGGAAAAGATAATGACCAAGTCTGCACACACACTCTCTCTCTCTCTCTCTCTCTAGAGAATGGCGAACTCAATTATGTATGATGAGTGTATGCACGAGGATGTTGGCGAACTCAATTATGTATGATGATCGAACTTGTGTTCTACTCGGAGTAGGGTATGGTGGCACGGAACTCGGATAGCAGCAACGGAACTGAAACCGAGTATGAAACGACCGAGAATGTGTTGCGAACTCGAAACTCTAAACGACTAGAACTATGACCAGCACTTGACAAAACCGAAGCAACACAAAACTCAACAAGCCCTAACTAAGCGAGTACTAGTAAAAAGGCTCAAAGAGTCTATGGGATTCAGGTAATAATTCTACTATATTTTTGGCTTTTCGTGGACTATGGGAAAGAAAAAAAATTGACGAAAACAGGAGTCTCTCACCGATAAACCTTGCTCGATTACCAACCGATAGAAACCCGCGAGGGTTTTGGTGCCGATCTTTCGATGAGAGATGAAGATAACTCGATTTGGTGGATGGAAACGACGTTCACGGTCCGACTACAACCGTCCGAAAACACTGCGCCTTAGCTCTCGGCCTACTCACGCAGGGCGCGGGACCTGGCCCGTGCGGACTCGCCATGAGGTGCTCGATCTGTTTGTTACACCGGAGACATCATCACTCAAACCGAACGACATCACCCTCGTCGTCGTCATTGGTGCTTGTGGTGAGTTGGGGGCTCTCGGACATGGCGTTTGGGCGCACGCCTACATCCTCAGTGCCGACTCGCTGTGAAGAGAGAGAAAAGAGAAAAAAAGAAAAAAGAAAAAACAATGATGTGGCACCCGACATGGCGGTCCATCTATGCCACGTCATGCCACGTGAGCAAAACCACCATCTAAAACCGCCAAGGGACTGGAATTGCACCGAGGTCAATAGTTCGAGGGTCCGGATATCCGGTTTTATATTTCAGCGGATGACCTAGCAATACCAACTATAGTTGAGGGAGCAAAATAGAACTTAATGCCGTATTTGCTATTTGGGCCTTGGTGTTTGAGAGGTTTGGGCCGGGCTTCATTCCGTTGCACACCGCCTTCCGCCGGTGCCGTCAAGAGCCACGCCGCCGCTCGTTCGGCGCCTTCTCCAGCTTCTCCTGCGCTGCAACGCCGCCCTCCGCTTACATGGCGCAGCGAGGGAATAGGTACTGCTGCTTGGATCCGAATAAGCAGGGAGGAGAAGGCCATCGGTGGGGGCACGATAGCCGAGGGGGACGTGCGGCCGCCGTCCACGACCAGTCGCATTTTCTCTGTGAGTTTCCTTGCGATTTCATCTATTGATATGCAACCTCGTTTTTTGAATCTTACTAGTTAACTAGTTAAGGTCCCGCGACGAGCCACAACGTGTTCTTGCTGCTGCAGCCTTTCTCTCGATGGGGATGAGTTTGTTGAAGCCGCTAACCGGCCATTAATTTGTGCGATTAATCTGTGTTGCAGTAGCTCTTTGTTTCCCCTAATCTGACGAATGCAGTACCTACTACAGGCACAAGAAGGTCCGCCACTTAGAGTTCTATTCTCTCGCTGGCCTAATCATTGTTGTGCAATAGAGATCCGGGTACGCATTTTGTAGTAGCTGCTTCGATGTTCCTGCTACTAGTAGTTACTCTACAATCACCACAGAAATGGGCTTCATGTGCCTACCGTGCTTTTGTTCATTGAATTGGAGCGTTTTTTATTTTTAAAAAACTAATTAGAGCGTTTTAGGCTAACCGAATTAGAGTTTTTTTTTCAGTGGTGCTTTTATTTTATTTTATGTACCTTGATCCGAATGAGCAGATCACCAAGCACAAGGAGGTCCGCCACACGTAGTTTTAGTTCTAGTCACCAAATTAATGGGGTTGATGTAGCTGGTGTCCCGTTAGTGGGTAGTCACCCCCCCCCCCTCCTCTCCTTTTTTTTTATTCTCAAACTGTTTTAGGCTCACCGAATTTGCATTATGGCTAGGTCGCATGGTAGCCTACCATTTTGATCATATAGCTGATCCCAAATTTATTTTATTATTTATTGCCTAAAATGCCCTAATCTGCCAACCGATATTGGAGCGTACATATGTGGATTGGGATGCAATGTATTTCAAACTTCAAGCACAGGACTGGGGGACAATCCGATCCGGTAACGACCTCCCCTTCGAGGCCAATCAATCGAAAGAGAAAACTAGATGATGCAATAAAAAGATAATTCGATTTGATGGCATGACACGACTCCTAACCAGCACCGCGTCATCTGCCGGTTCTTCCACCGACGGTGCCCACGCCAACTCGCCGGCGACGTTCAGCCGTCGGCGCCCACCGCAAACTGCCGGTTAGCTGGTTCTGCGTCGGTGTCCATAAATTCCTAGGTTTTCCCTCTAGGCTAGAAGCGCTGCTTTAGGTTCTAGATTGGGATCGTTTTGTGACCGATCTGCAGAGATCGGCGTCATCGTTATTTTCCGCCTTCCTACGATACTACCACCGAGGCATGGAATCAGGAGGCAAGTCGGGGAAGACGGGCCGTTCGTCAGCCTTTGGGAGTGACGGAGTGCTGAGATGATGGAAAAATTGAATCTTACCATGGAGGAAGGTCTCGGTTGCTGCTTTCAGCCGATGATGAAGAGGAGGATTCAGGTGATCAAGGTACAGAGTGGGCACTCATAGGCAAAGTCTTATCACCTTCCGCTTTACACATCAGCACTCATCGAAGTGAAATGAGACCTGCATGGGGTAACCCCTTTGGCCTCAAGATGAGATCAGTGGGGGAGAAACAAGATAACTTGTTTATTACAGAATTTGGTACGGAAGTTGACAAGAAGCACGTGTTGGATGGCTCACCGTGGATGGTGGGACGTCATGCCGTGGTTGTGCAGGAATATGACGAAATGCTTAAACCATCGATGTCTGTTTTGAGAAAATGCAGATATGGGCTCGGATTCTTAATCTGCCCTTTGGTTGGATGAACGACAAGAGGGGGCCAAAAGCAGCAGCTCTGGTGGGTGAAATGATCAAGCTGGATGTTGATAGCGATGGGAAAACAAGTGGCCCCTTCCTCGGGGCCAGGGTTGGGATAGAGATAGATAAACCATTGCGTAGAGGTGTCCTTCTCCAGTGCCTCTTGCAACGCACGCCCGGAATGGTATGAAGTACATTATGAAAAGCAGCCCTTTTTTTGTTTCTCATGTGGAGTGATGGGACATACTGAAATTAAAGTGTAAGAATCCTGCCCTCGCAATGCAATGGGCAAGCTCCCATATGATATTAAACTCCGAGCGCCTCGAAGAGAGAAAGAAAAGGATCCAAAGTTTTGGTCAGGCCTCGGCAACAGTGTACCGGCAAACACCATGAAGCCCATTCACATTCTGAATGTCGCAACCAGTAACCATCGATGTGACACCCCTACCTTGCAAAGCAAGAGGGATTATCGCACAGAACATATCGGGAGACATTCGACGAAGCGAATGTACATTGCACATACATTAACTATACATCCACCAATTACATAATCATATAAGCTGTGCGAGTAGCAACTTTTACATTAAAAAAAGTAGTTATTACAATACATAGATTTAAATTCGAATACAATACCATAGAGTGCGAATTTCAGATTACATTACTTAATGAACATTTACGGAAGCGTAAACATCTCGACGATACATATATACAACTTAGAAAGGAGAACCACACCAGCCCATATGGCGTGGCCTCACTCTTGATTCGGTGAAGCGGGAATCCACTCCACGGTCCACTCCCGAGGTTCCTCACCTTGACACACAAACTTCCTGCAGCAATCACAGTAATCGGGCTGCGGGATTCCTGAAAATGAATTTAAACGCAAACCCCGAGTATCTAATATACTCCGCAAGGCTTACCCGTCAAAAATGGTTCTAAGAACCGACACTAGCATGCAGGGGGCTTGACCTGGCTTGCTGAATATTGCCAAAAACAGCACCTATGTTTTTCTGAAAATTAATGTTTTAGCCAATTTAAAAGGGTTGGAACATGAATATAAATTTAGTGAGCATTTCTAACAAAACATGGTTGCAATACATGAAGTAATTCTTCAAAATCAGCAAGCTTATTCATCATATTCACTTTGTTACTACGATGCAATCTGCTCGAGACAAGTGGTACTCATCACCGCGAGGGACGGCGATATATATCGATTTACACCCTACAGGGGAAACCCAAATGCATGACATACGCATCATTTAAGAACACGTATGGACGCCTTTCACAAGATCACCATAGATATGAGCCGGGTCCTCCCTCCGAGTGTGCATTCCACATGCAACCACAAGTAGCGTCGGGTCCAAGGGTAATAACACACCCTCCGTCTACTCACAAACCCGTGCATCCACCGTGACCAACCCTTTGCACAAAGGGTGGAGATACCGTCCAACACTATGACTCTCAAGTTGCATCAGTTTACCAACTCCCATACGAAGGTATGCATTTGGTACACAACTCAATACTTGCTCGCGGAGTCACAACGAACGGTCCTTGACCGACACATACGGGCTATGGCACACAAGTGCCAACCTTGTCACCGCATCCTACACATGCACTTTCCCGTACGGTCTCGAATTATTCATGTGAGGGTAACCATAATTCATCCCTAGACCGGGTGATCTCCAAATCACTCGGTGTTGCTACCGATGAATTTATTAAGCATAGCAGCTAGCGATCAGGACTATACCTAACCAAAAAACCACGGGAACATGGATTTAATGCAACTAGGTTCCGATCAACTCCTGAACGTAAATGCACAATACATACATAGACTTAAGTGGAATAAATAGAAATTTAAACACATAGGATTATGCTCCGGGGCTTGCCTTGGTTGGGTTCGCAGTTAGCACACTCGAACTCACTCACTTCCAACTGGTGTTCTCCTTGAGCTTCAGTTCCGGTCGGGGTTCCTATATGAATGCAAATGCAGTGCATGAGCATGAGCGAATTCATTATTACATAGTTCATGGAACTTTCTCAATAACAAAATGTAATGAAATGTTTGCATAAATTAAACATGCTCATAAGATGAGATGATGTTGTCATGATAATGAGACATGTGGTTTATTTCATGGGGACAACCTTCTAATTAGAAGTAAGAATTATCATTTAGCAAAAATGTATATGTTCAAGTTCTGCTCAAGGAGGTAGGGCAGAATTGATTGATGACATGAGCAAAGTGGAAACCATCACATGGTTAGGTGGCTGCCATACTTCAATTGTGTACGTAACAAATATTAGTGGACATGACTTGAAAAATTTATTTTTCGAGCACATCTTAATTTATATCAGTATTATTATTTTTATGACTAATCACTATACAATAGGTTGACACAACATTTTCTTAAGGGAAGTTTTATCATTTCTTTATACATCGAGCACCATAAGCAATTACATTTCACGTGGATTTTCTACGATTAAACCTACATAATATATGACTGTTCTTGCCCAAAATATAAACATGATTATGACATGCTCAAATGAACCAGGAATATGTGCAAAAATGCTTAACCATGCCAGAAAAGAAAAATGACAAATTTGAATTTGATTGATTTCCACAAATCTCGTTTTGGCTGTCTGGTTTCAGGCTTATCGCGAGGCCATCTTGAGGAGCCTTAAATTCAAATATTTGCTATAGAACTTGGGTGAACCAAGTAGGGTCATGTAGAGTACGTTTTTCAAGGATCACAATGGATGTTCATCTGCTTCATTTCAATTGGTATATCAAAAGTTATTTAATTTCCAAAATGCAAAGTTGTCACGGCCCTTAACGGATTAGCACTTTGATGTACTCGTATCTTTTATTTTTCTCACAGAAAGTACTTGGATTATGCTACCATGGCAAAGTACACACCCTCTACTTTCCAACGAGCGTTTGTTCGAGTATTTTGGATCCAGGATATTAGAGTTACGCAATTTTCAAAATTCAATCCTGTTAAGCTGCGTGGTCGTGATAGCAATTTGAGGTTGCTCAAACATTCATTTTTTCCATATAAACATATGTGTTCATGTGTTCCATCTTAAAGTACAAGTCTAAAGCATTTCAAAACATCTTGAATCGTTCAAATCCGAGGTTTGAATTAAAAGTTGTGCAATTTTAAAAATGCTTGAAACTCACGGTTTCACACTTGTGCCAGTGTGTTCGCTTTTTGCCTAAGTGTCGAGCACGGCCGCTGCACGCCGTGGCGTGCGCGGCGTGCGCCGTGCGCGGGAGGTGGCGAGGCTGCCGGCGGCGAGTGGAGGCGAGAGAAGAGGAGAGTGCGGGCTGGCGAGTACCGGTGAGGCACCGCACACGCGCCGCGGGCCCCAAAGCTCAAGAAGCTCACCGTGGCGGCATGTCGACGTGGAGGTGGAAGGTGGGTGCGGACGGCGGCGCGGCTCGACGGCGTTCCCAGCGAACCACCGCACCAAACCACAAGCCAAGTTCACACGGTGTAGATGGATGCCAGAGCAAGCTACCGGTGCGAGGAATTGGAAGATGGCTCACCGGAGAGGGAGAGCGGCCAACAATGGCGGATAGAGGCGCCGGCGAGGGAAACCAAAAATCCTCCCGAACCTCTTTGAGATGGGATGGCACGTGCTCCAGGAGGCTAGCTAGGGTTAGGGCGAAGCTTCCGACGCGCTAAGTGAAGGCGGAGCTGGTCCGGACGAGTGGGGCGGCGGTCTAGGGTTCGTGCGCGGCGGCGGCGTCGAGCTCCTCTTATGGCGGCCACGAACGGTGGAGGCTCCTGCGTGAATCCAACGCAACCATGGCGATTGACGACGCGTGGGGCGGCGCCGTGCAGGAGGACGGCACCTCGTCCGGCCGGGATGGGCACGAACACCGGTGCACTCCCCGGCGGTGGCTCTGTTCTCCTGTTCGAGCCCCGTTGTCCGAAGGTTCTCCATATTTACGACTTTGCCACTGCACTGCTGGTTCTGGTTTGGGCCATAACATTCATTCTGTTGGGAAATTTTGCGAGCCAAAATTTTGGTGTGTTCAGTGAGTTGTGACGAGAAACTTTCGTTATAGGCAATAGTTTAAATTTTGCTTGTAAAAATTTACAAAAATTCATGAACAGGGGCTGTTTTAAACCTAGTTTGGATTTTCCTAGGATTTTGTGCCACTCCAAAAATTCAGGAAAAATGTCCTAAAATCTTAGTTTGATGTGCTCTACCAGATTATGTAAAAATATGTGATTGCTATCATGGGAAAATGTGGAGATCTCATCAGCTAGAGTTTTGGTCAATAAAAACCCTAATCAAACCCTAATGTGTCATTTCATGTGAGATGGTTCTTAGATTAATATTTTTGGCACATGCAATTTATCCATTAGCACAGTGAAATCATGAATTTGTGACACGGGGTGTCACAATTGATCATCTTCCAAATCTGTTGCGCCGCAGTACACCGCAGTAGATGTCAATGGTCCACCATTTGGAAAGAAGACAGAGGTGACAAACCATGGAGTACAACAACCTGTTGCCAGCTGTGAAGATGGAACAAACACCGAAAACACTGGGGTGCGAAAGAGAAAACCAATTGATGGTAACACCTCCGACTTCAACCTTCCGGCTACCGATTCCAATATGGTAGTGCCGGTGGGTTTTGTTCATGATCGACTAGTGCAGATGAGCGACTCTACTAGCCATGCACTTGATGAACGTGAGCAACAAAAGAAGCAGAAGGTCTCAATCAACAAAAATGCAGGATCGGTGGCGGTTGCACGGAGCAACCCCGCCGGGCGCAATGAGTCTCTTATGTCCGAACCGCCGGGGTTGTGGGAGGCCCGACGCAGTTCAGGAGATCCGTAGTGTTGTGGATCTCTATAATCCCACTTTGTTGTTCTTATCTCGAAACTAAGATGAGTGCAACTAAAGTTCGAGAATTAAGATGGAGATTAGATTTTTTTTGAGTCTTTTGGTGTAAATAGTGTAGGGTTGAGCGGTGGCTTGGCCTTATTCTGGAGGAATGGTATTTGAAAAATTATTCCAAGAATCATATTGATGTATGGGTGAAAGAAACTACCGATACAGAGCCTTCAAAGATGTGGCGCTTCACCGGCTTCTATGGGGAACCAAAGAAAGAAAAAAGGAAAGAGTCATGGGATCGCTTACGTTTTCTCCGGCACACGTGTACTCTTCCTTGGATATGTGCCGGAGATTTCAACGAGATCCTATGCCAATCGAGCAATTTGGCAGAAATGAACGAGGCGAATGGCAAATGGAAAACTTTCGAAATGTCGTGCGTTTCGTGGTTTTACTGATTTGGGCTTTGCTGGTCGGCCCTATACGTTTGATAATAGACAGGAGGGCAATCGAAATGTAAAGGTCCGGTTAGACCGAGCGATGGCAGATGATAATTTTTTGGAGCTTTATGATAAATCTACCGTCACTCATGTCCGGATGGCTTCGTCGGACCATTGTGCCATCCTAATAAAGCTAGAGTCTTTAACTCGACGGGATAGGAGAGACCGAGAGAAACCTTTTAGATATGAGAATATGTGGTGGCGCCATGAGTATTACCCAGAATTAATTCGCCAGCTCTGGCTGCAAGGACAAAAGGAACTTAGCAGCAGTTCATGCGGGTTTAGTGAACTCGAAGGGTGTACTCGCGTACTTGGGACCGTGAGGTGTTCGGTTCAGCGAGGAAAGAGTTAAAGAAACTACGCAGTAAGCTTGAAAGCATTAGACGAAACTCTCTATTTTCTGGCCCGACGAGAGAGGAACGTGTAATAATGAGGCGCATTGCTGAGTTGTTGGCTAGAGAGGAGGCCATGGAGAAACAACGCTCACGTGTAGACCGGTTAAAAGATGGAGACCGAAATACCGGCTATTTTCAGGCACGAGCTAAAGATAGATCACGAACAAATCAAATGTGTGTTGAGGAAAGAAGATGGGTCCATGTGTACAGAGCAAGCGTAGCTAGAAACAATGGCTAAGGATTTCTATGTGAATCTGTTCACCGATCCGGGACGAACGGATCCAGGCTTAATCACGGACCATGTCCCTCATGTAATCACGGATGAAATGAATGAATCTCTATCTGCTCGCTTCACAGCAGAAGAAGTGGAACGTGCTCTGTTTATGATGGGAGCGAATAAATCACCGGGACCAGATAGATTTACTCGCAGGCTTCTACCGGAGACATTGGGATTTTCTCAAAGAGGATGTGTGTCATGCAGTGTTACATTTTTTGCATGGTGGCGACTTACCATCGATAATCTGTTAGTGCTAATACCGAAGGTGAGACACCCTCAGGAGATGAAACAGTTCCGCCCCATTTCTCTCGTGTAATGTTTTATACAAATTATGCTCAAAGGTGCTAGCCAACCGCCTTCAAGTTATTCTTGATGAAATAATTTCAGTGGAACAGAGTGCTTTCATTCCGGGACGACTTATAATAGATAATGTGTTAGTTGCCTATGAGTGTATTCACTATCCGAGGAAAAGGAAAGGGAAAGTGGGTGCATGTGTCGTCAAACTCGATATGGCAAAAGCGTATGATTGTGTCAATTGGTCTTATCTTCGAGCTATGATGACAAGGATGGGATTCAGTGAGAATTGGATAACATTGATTATGCGTTGTGTGGAGACAAGTGTCATTCTAAGTAAGAGTGAATGGTTTTTTCTCCGAACCTTTTACCCCTTCGCAAGGCATTAGGCAAGGTGATCCCATATCCCCATATCTCTTTCTTCTTTGTGCTCGAAGGTTTTTCCGCTCTATTGAAGCATACAGGTCCTCAATTTCTATCTCGCGGCATTAGAGTGGGAATACATGCTCCTTGGGTTTCACATCTTATGTTTGCTGATGACTGCATTTTATTCACTCAAGCAAATAATAGAGGTGCCATGAGACTAATGGAAATATTGGACACATATCAACGTGGAAGTGGCCAGTTGGTTAATGTGGAAAAGTCGGCAATATTTTTTAGTGCCAGACTGCAAGGATGCAGATATGAAAGATGTTAAAAGAATTACTGGAGTATCAAATGAGGCTTTGGGTGAGAAATATCTTGGACTACCAACAGCTGTAGGCAGGAGTACTAAAAATGTTTTTGAGTATATTCCTAGCAAAACTGCAGGTCTCTTGGGTGGTTGGTGCAAAAAGAATTTAAGCTCGGCTGCACGTGCGGTTCTAATTAAATCGAAGGTTCAAGCCATCCCAACTTATTCTATGAGCTGCTTCATCCTCTCTCCGGATACTTGCAAGAAGATGCGTAGTGCAGTAGCTAGATATTGGTGGAGCAAGTAATATTGATAGGCGAGGTCTACACTGGAAAAAATGGGAGGATCTTACAAAACCAAAGTGTGATGGTGGTATGGGCTTCAAAGATTTCAGGTTGTTCAACTTGGCCATGTTAGGCAAGCAAGGTTGGAGACCAAGACCGGACTCTTTGTGTGCACGTGTACTCAAAGGAAAATATTTCCCAAATATTGACTTTCTATTAGCTACAAGGAAGAAAAATTCTTCACATACCCGGAGAGCAATTCTTGCAGGCAGACAGGTCTTGGAATTGGGGCTTATCAAAAGAATTGGTGATGGTTTGACTACCAACATCCGGGATGACCGCTGGATACCCGATGGAATTGACCATAAGCCTCTATACCCCAATGAAAGTGCAACAGCGACCACGGTTAGTGAGCTAATATGTAATGACAATCGTTGTTGGAACTGGGAGGAACCGAATAAGAATCTTGTTCCATTCGATGCAGCAGCAGTTGTGCGGATTCCTTTAGGGAGAAAAACATCCGATTGTTGGGCCTGGTCAAGGGAAAGACATGGATGTTACTCGATCAGGTTGGCGTATCGACTTTTGTCGGAAAAGAACAGCAACATAGGGAGCACGCTGATAGTAACAGTTCAGTGTCGGACCATGGAATCGCTACTTGGAAGCGGTTATGGAAACTAAAAACGCCACCTAAAGTTCGCGTATTTTGGTGGCGTGTAATACACAATGCACTGCCCACCCGTGCAAACCCGAAATGGCGACATGTTGAGAAATTGAGTATATGTGAAACATGTGGAGCTCCGGAGGAAACCGCTTACCATGCTCTAATAGATTGTACACCGACAAAAATGTTTTGGATGGCCATGAGAACTCTATGCAATGTAAAGCTTCCACGCCTCCATCCATACACATGGGCCTATGACTTATTGGATCCTTTATTATGCACAAATAAAGAAGCAAGCAGCGATTTTGTGTGGATGTGGTCCCCGTGGTGCTCAAGGAATGACAGAATGCATGGCAATGAAACAATTCTTGTGCTTAAAGCACTCGATTGGATAATGGAAGCGACAAATCTGCCGATTCCGGATAAGCAATATTCTTGCTGTCCTTCTCGAGAGGAAAGCGCACAATGGTGCCCGGCGCCCACGGATAAAATCAAGCTTAATGTTGATGCGGCCTTTGCTGCAAGTGATTACAATGGAGCTGCAGGGGCTGTGGCTCGCATGATATGGGTCAATGCCTATGGGCGGCGGGATCTTGGATACCAAACATTGGATCAGTATTGGAAGCAGAGGCAGAGGCTGTTCGGTATGGCGTTCGGATGCTTTCAAGAATGACTTCGGCGGAAGTAATAGTGGAGACAGATTCTAAATAGTTGGTCGATTTATGGTGAAATAGAGATGACCAAAGATCTACAATCATGCATGTTCTAGCAGTTATTCAAGAGCTTAGTTTAGTTTTCTCCTCGTTTGATCTTGTGTATGTTAAAAGACAGGCAAACCAGGCAGCTCATTGTTGTGCCAAGGAGGCCTATAGGAATAGAGGTAGACTAGAGTGGGAAAATCATCCTCCAGATTTCCTTTTGTGCGTGTTGCAAAAGGATTGTAACCCACCGAATGATTAATGAAATACGAAGCCCTTGTGTCTAAAAAAAACAGAACCAATGTCTAAAAGTTGATGAACAAATCCATTGTAAAAGCTTCTAAAGGTATGTTGAACCTTCATACTTTTCATCTCTACTACTTAAAAAATCCTCAATGTTTCCATCTCGCTTGGATGTTCGTCTGTCCTACGAAACAAATCACATGCGAAACAAAAGAGGATCCGAAATCCACGGCCACACCCCTCGCCTTCCCGAACCGCGCCCCACACGCTACCCTCCCCGTAAATCTCCCTCGCAACCTCCCTCTCGCGATCGTTGTGGTTACGATGGCCACAATCAACAAGGAATGGGCCAACCCAAGTTGTCCCGGAGATGTGGATGGGCTGCGGGACTACGAAGGTCCTTGGGCTAGGCCTATTGGAGAGGAACAGGAAAACTACGAAGGGACTACGAAGGGACTAAGTGGTTGGGGGAGTCACGAAGGACCCCATACGAAGGCTCTCATTTCTATTACAGGTGATATTACAGGGAGAGTCCAAATCTGGCTGATGTGATGGGCTGAGAGAGTATTTATAGCCTCATACTCTCTCAACCCTAATAGTCACTATCAGCCTCTACAAATTACACTTATGCCCCCTCTCTTTTCTATCTACTCTTGGGCTGAATTCCCTCTTCATGGCCCTATTAGGCCTTGGTTGGGCCAAATCCTCCCCTCCATGTGCTTCTCCTTTGGGCTGCCAGTGCATGTGAGACGCTTATTCCATGGCCTTGTTGGGCCTATTTCCTCTCGGGTCGGCCCATTGGGGTAAGGTGGTGATCTTCCCCAACGAGCCCCTCACGGTGAGCTCCGCCTCGTAGGACCGAAACCGTGATCCCGAAGGATCTCCACCGTACACCCCCCCCTTTTCGGGACTGCCCGGAGGCTCCTCCTCTTCACAAGTTCTTCGACCTGCATTGCTTGAAATAACGAAGAGAAACAACAAGGGAGACACATAACATTCATGCACGTATAAAAACGAAGGCACTTCTTTATTATTAGCAGCGAAGCCGATTACACTTGGACTGAAGGACGCTACCAAAAAGAGAAAAAGAAAGAGTAAGGGGTGACGCACATTGGTCCGAAGACCAGCCTCGATAGCCATAGCTAGACCAACCAAAAGGGTTCCCTTGACTCGAAGGAATGCGACTACCCGCCCGCCTTCGAAGGATGCCGGTGACCCTCCCGGGTCACGGTTCGCGGGGACTTAGTCACCGTCATCGTGGTATACCCTTCGCCGACCAAATGGTCTTGTTTAGGAGGAGGCCAGCCTTGGCTTTGTCCAGCTACTATGATGACCTTGACGGCTTCAGCCATCGAGCCTCCGATTCTGGTCCTAAGATCTTCGAGGTGTGACAATAAACCCTCAAGATCTGTTAGGAGACCAACCCTATCGGTCACGGAGCCGGATAGTTCCTTCTTAGCGTGACTATACTATGGTATAGCCTTCGAGGAAGAACAGAGGCTACGCCGGCGCTTTACCATCGAGTTTCGTTGAATACAGCCCCCACATACCACCGCCTTAGGAAGCACAGTGAACACGTGACCTCGGTGAAGTCGCTTGGTAAAGCGCGTTGCGCACCCTTTGAAGTCGATTGGTGAAGCGCGAAGGCTATGGAACTCTGTCCTTCGGGCTTCCTCTTGTCGCAAACCAAAAGGCCCAACTTTGCATCTTGCTAGTGTTTAGAAAGCCGGAGAGTGATGTTGTGAGGTTTGAAGGCGAGAGGCCTTGCTCCCCTTTTATAGGCTATGTCCATACTTATGTGGCAGGGGGAATCCAAGATCGACAAGGTTACGTGTCCGATTTATTGGAGGATGGTTTGCCACGTCACCGTGCTTATCCTTCCACGTCCTCAATCTTATCCATACACTCGTTACTTGGGCCTTTACCGCTGTTACTTTGTCCTTCGCTACAGTAGCTTTGTCTCGTCGTTATGCATACCGCCATTCACACTTTCTTATTTGAACTCCGATTATTATGTTCGATGGCAATTGGTAGATCAAGGGGATAATTATATTGCGAATCAAACCCATATTACCGCTCGATCGAAGGATCTTCGTAGAACTTGTTTTGGTCGCGGGCTTATCATAACGCACTTACTCGGATCGTTTCGCAAGAATAATTGATCATGTTTATTGTGTCATTAAATGCCTCGGCTAGTGCACTAGCCGTTACGCGCAATCCCGGGCGGCACGCTCTTAAAGAACAGCCGCATTAACTCGTAGGTATCCACGTGGTTATGCTTCCTCGGGATGCGCATCCACTCTTGAAGAGGCACGATCGCTCGTATAACACGCTCGCTCGCACGAGAATGCACCGCTTTCGAGGCGTCGCGTCTTGAATGCTACCCTAATTTTACCGCACATATAAGGAGAGGTGTCGCGGTAAACCCGACCTCCTACTCACTTTCACTGCGTGCTCTTGCCATAGCCTTTGATTTCAAGCGTTAGCTTTCGTTTCGAAGCCTCGGCCTTCAAAGACTCGACCTTCGTTGCTAAACCTTTTGCCTTCATCCTTCGGTATGGCAAGACATCGCACCGGCCGGTGCGTTGGTCCGAGCAACACGAAGCCTCCTAGCTCCTATCCGGGCCCGAGCTTTGTAGTCGAAGCCCAGCTTGACAAATGGGCCGAAGAGCACGACCGCTTCGTTCCGGGATGCGCCCACGTCCCGCGCCGGAGGAGACAACTCCCGTGGTGCGCCCCGGGCGTCTTATCATCTTGCCAAGCTGCTCGAAGGTGGCCTTCGATTTCCCCGCTCCCTGTTTGTGGGAGAAGTGTTGGATCTCTTTGGGCTGGAGATCCAACAGATTGCCCTCAACGAGCATGATCCGACTGTCCATCTTCGAGTGGCAAGGGAGGTGGCAAGGGCTTCATGGGGGTGCTCCCTCGCGGGATCGCCCTTCACAACATTGCTTCCTTTTTGAAGCTCGAAGATTTCGAAGATGGGGCTTCGTCTTGCCAGGGCCTTGAATACACTGGTCGCATGCTTGGACTTTATGCCGGGTGGACCGAAGTCTGCAAGAGGTAGACGGGAAGGAGCTTATTGAAAGCTTATCCCGCATTACCATGAAGGTATTTCTAGTTCCCGTTTAACTTACACCAAAACAAAGTTAAAAATTACTCGACACCCATTGATCCGTACTGGCGGGGCGCTGCTTGTTCGCTATCCGTCGAAGGGTACCTACGTCACGGAGGTTGCCGACCTGAAGCAGCGCCTTCGCAATTCCGATGATGCTCTTGTACAAGAGCAAACGAAATACGCCAAGTTGTTGCGCGAGCACGAAGAGCTGCAGAAGGCGTCTTCGGAGCACGTGATGGCTCGGGAGCGGAGGATCGATCGGTTGGGGCGAGGCACTCTTCGATGCCGAGGTCACCATTAGAACACATGCCGAGGCCCATGGCCCGCCAAAGCATGTTGGCGATAGAGTCCCTTGGCCGGAGGAGCCGGGAACTCATGAATCGGTTCCGGGATTTTACTGTCTTCGCTGGGCGTCGTTTGCCGGAGCCAACTCATGAGATGCTGCTGGAGCTGTTTGTTCTGTTTGTTATTGGTACTGTAGCTAACGTCTCCGATTATGTATGTATTTGAGGTGTCCGGTGTAGAGTGATCCCGACAGCCCCCTCAAGTGAAACAGGGGAAATAGTGAGCTTGTCCCGTAGAAAATTGAAGCGAGAAGCTGCTAAGCTCTTTGTGAAGATATCTATTTGTTGGATGGGGGTTGTTTTTCGTACAAGAAGGCTGTCGATTGGAGACTTTTTCACGAACAAAATGAAAATCGAATTCGCCTCGCAAGCCTCCGCTGGATGTCCTCCGGGCTTGCCGCCGCGAAGGCCGCTTCGATCCGGTGGGGCCACCATTGCGCTCGCGTGGCTTGGACAGCTGCGTTCCGAGTGGTGAAGGCCATCGGCACCTTTCCCTCGAAGCAAGTCAAGGAGGGTGCTCGGGACCTTCGCGAGGTATGTGGTGCAGATTATGTCGCCTCCAAGGAGGCCCAAGCCGACGTGGCCGTCGCGGATCGGTACTTCGGCCGGGAGTTTTGGGCGACTTCGCGGCTAGAACTCGCCCGTGCCGCTGCATTGGATGCGGCGAACGCGGAATTGGGTCGTGCCGGCGGCAGCTGCGACGAGGCCGGGCCTTCCCACACTGCTATGGATGAAGGGGCCGCAGACCGCGCCGAGGCCGGAAACATACCCGAGGCTGCCCGCGAAGGCGAGGGTCCTCATACCGGAAGCCCTTCTTCGCCGCCTCGGGTGTGAATCTTTCCTTAGCATTTTCTAAGTTTTTGGTAGTTCATCCTTTGCTATGTAATCATCTTCGTAAGCGTCTAGCACTCCGAAGCTGCCTATTGTACTTAGGTTTCATGATAATGTATCAACAATTTCGCCCCACCTCTTTTGTTAGGAATTTTCCGGCTCGACGAGACATATGAAATTTCGGAGGAAGGCTGTTATCGAGGATGGCTTACCTCACCGGCTATTAATTCCGGGGGACTCCGAAGCCCCTGGTCCCTTCGGGTGACCGGAACTCAAGCTGCGCGAGATGGAAGCGGAATAACCCGGAGGGGACACTTAGCGAATTTGCGGCTCATGTCAATGATCGCACCGGATGGATCAAAGCCGCCATTCCAAAGGTCACTCCGGAGGAGCATGCTGCTCGACGCGCTAGACGCGAGCGCCTTTGGGCCTCCTTGGGGCAACCGCCGGAGGTTAAGGTTAAAACGAAGCCTATCGATGTTTCAAGTGATAGCGACTCCGCTCGAGTGAATGTTGAAGCCCTTCGAGCTCGTGCTTCTTCGGCCGAAGGTCGAGCTACTATTGCCGCCGACTTAGCTCGGCGTAAGAAAGAGCTTGAAGAGATGGAGGCTGTAATTAGCCGTAGCCGCTCTCGTCTTTCGAGCTAGAAACGGAATGCTCATACTTAGAATACGAGTGTAATATAGAGATGTAATTCGGGAAGGGGCCTTCGGCCCCTCTTTACGTTACATTATGAGTAAAACGAGTTGTTTTCATATTTTGCGCGCATTTTTAGTATCTAAGATGGGGTTTCCATGCTTAGCCTTCTCGGTGTTACTTTTCCTGAGGCATTAGGCCGTAGTTGCCTAGCATCGAAATCATGGGGGTTTCCCGGTGCTTTGGGTTCTAAGTTGGGGTTTCCAATCTTAGACTTCTTGGATTAATCTTTCCAAGGCATTGAGCCGTAGTTGCCGAGCATCAAGGCGTTAGGGTTTCTAAGCACCTTGGTACGATATGTTGACGCATGCATGCATAACACGAGACATTGATGAAAGCATTTTTTCCATTGATAGAAATATTTACAAGCTGACCTCCCTTGCACGATGCCCAGGACTCGACACTAAACGAAGACCATCCGACGCCCCTAGACCTAAGCATCTTTGCACGGGACTCGCCTTGCAACACAAAACTTCTAAACTTCAAACCGTGACGTCCCCTCCGGGACACCCGGGAATCGGCACAGGGGGACACTCGACGAAGCGAGTTACAACGAGTTCATCATCTCATACAAGCTAGAATATATACATCATGGTATAATACAACCATGTTTTCAAAATACAAACATCGTACGGAAGCATAAACATTATTGAAGTTTAACAATCTACGAGTTTTGCAGCGAAAACTTGTTCTTTATACAACAAAATACTACTCAACGTTCATCGTGATGTACTGAGCCCGTCGTACACCACGTCCTCCCTCTTCACGGCATCGGGATCCGTTCCCATTGGAGGGAACCTCACTCGGGACATTGCTCCTCTTCCGGGAAGCTACCGTACAAGTCGTGGAAGTACGACTCATGTCCTGAAAGATAACGAACAAACCCCGAGTATTCCGATACTCGGCAAGACTGACCCGACCCGTCAACGAGGCACGCTAAGGCTGACGCCTAGTATGCAAAGGCTTTACGGTCTGTGGAGTTGACTCATTTGCAAAAACGGCACTAATAGTGGATCCTTACTTTCGGTGTTTTAGCTCAACATTAACTTCATTAGAGACCAAGATTTGCAGTCTACAACTATTGCAATCAAGTTTCAAGAAAAGAATAAGATTAGTTCAACATCTGTTTCATCTCTCATCTTCATCTTCCATGTTGATTAACTACGATGTGACGAGCTAAACGAGCGGTACTCATTACGGCAAGGGACAACGATTCGAATCGATTTTATACCAGGCTGGCAAAACCCGACTACACGACGTATACGCACCACATCGGTCGTATACGACAACTTTCCTGCTAGCACCGGCGAGAAGACTAGCCGTTTCCAAACTCCCCAGGAATATGGCGACTCACGACTTCCTTCGTGGCCGACCCATTTCCCTCCCGTGAGACTCACCTCTCACTAACAGCCGGCAAAAGAGAGTTGGCTACGCTACATCTCTAGGGCGGTAGGGTACATCAGCTTGCTGGGCCCATGATACCGGTATGTAGTACGGTACGTTCAAACTTGTTCAACTAAGCCGACAACGGTACGGTCCTTGGCCAGACACGGACGGGGCTACCACCTTGCAAGACCTCATCTCCGTCTTGCCCTTTCTCCTACGGGGCCCATCCGGTCTCAACTTCATTAACACTCTCCTTCATCTTAGTGTCAACACATCAACACTTAAAGCCTCCATGCTTTAAGGTCCCTAAAACATCTACCGTTGCGACTATGAATTAAGTCTAGCTTCTATTGAGCTACCTGTACCGAGTATAGTATAAACAAACGGAAACCTATATTATGCATCTAGGGTGTCAATCATTCCCTAACACCTAATGCACAAACATAACTTAGCTACTATGATAAAATAAAATATTTAAAAACATAGGTGGGATGACCCGAGGCTTGCCTTGATTCGAGTCGAGGTTAGCTTCCTCGGTGTCTTGGTCGACTTGGAAGTTCCCGTCTCCTGTCTCGACCTCGGGCGGAACCTCGATCACGTCGGGACCTAGGTCGACCAACAATGCGTCCTGCCTTCGGGCCTGCCATTCGCGGAACAAAATTGCGCGCTCTGTGTTTCGCGTTCAGATCGTTGTGGAACACATTTTCATACTCTTAGACACTACCGGGTGCGGAGAAAAACACGGTGTTCACAACTTGTCCCTGCGCAATAAATGCAGGTTACTAGTGGGCCACCCGAATATGAACAAAATTGTGCGTCGGTGTTTCGCACATGGATTGTTCGGAAACACATTTTTGGACTCCTAGACACTATCGGGTGCGGAGGGCCACCCGAAAATGAACAAAATTGTGCTTCGGAGTTTCGGACATGAATTGTTACGAATCACATTTTTGGACTCCTAGACACTACCGGTTGCGGAAAATACAGTTTTCACAACTTGTCCCGGCGCAATAAATGAGGGTCACTAGTCGGGCCACCCGAACATGAACAAAATTGTGCGTCGGTGTTTCGCACATGAATTGTTCCGGAACACATTTTTGGACTCCTAGACACTACCGAGTGGAACAAACACAGTTTTCACAACTTGTGCCGGCGCAATAAATGTGGGTCACTAGTCCGGCCACCCAAACATGAACAAAATTGTGCGTCGGTGTTTCGCACATGTATTATTACGGAACACATTTTTGGACTCCTAGACACTACCGGTGCGGAAAACACAATTTTCACAACTTGTCCTGGCGCAATAAATGCGGAACACTAGTCGGGCCACCCGAACATGAACAAAATTGTGCGTCGGTGTTTCGCACATGAATTATTACGGAACACATTTTTGGACTCCTAGACACTACCGGGTGTGGAAAACACGGTTTTCACAACTTGTCCCGGCGCAATAAATGCGGGTCACTAGTCGGGCCACCCGAACATGAACAAAATTGTGGGTCGGTGTTTCGCACATGAATTGTTCCGGAACACATTTTTTGAACTCCTAGACACTACCGAGGGGAACAAACACAGTTTTCACAACTTGTGCCGGCGCAATAAATGCGGGTCACTAGTCGGGCCACCCAAACATGAACAAAATTGTGCGTCGGTGTTTCGCACATGAATTATTACGGAACATATTTTTGGACTCCTAGACACTACCGGGTGCGGAAAACACAGTTTTCACAACTTGTCCTGGCGCAATAAATGCGGGTCACTAGTCGGGCCACCCGAACATGAACAAAATTGTGCGTCGGTGTTTCGCACATGAATTATTATGGAACACATTTTTGGACTCCTAGACACTACCGGATGTGGAAAACACAGTTTTCACAACTTGTCCTGGCGCAATAAATGCGGGTTACTAGTCGGGCCACTCGAACATGAACAAAATTGTGCGTCGGTGTTTCGCACGGGGATCGTTCCGAAACACATTTTTGGACTCCTAGACACTACTGGGTGCGGAAGACACGGTCTTCACAACTTGTCCCGACGCAATAAATGCAGGTCACTAGTGGGGCCACCGGAACATGAACAAAATTGTGCGTTGGTGTTTCGCACATGAATTGTTCCCGAACACATTTTTGGACTCCTAGACACTACCGGGTGTGGAAAACACAGTTTTCACAACTAGTCCCGACGCAATAAATGCGGGTCACTAGTCGGGCCACCCGAAAATGACCAAAATTGTGCTTCGGTGTTTCGGACATGAATTGTTACGGAACACATTTTTCGACTCCTAGACACTACCGGGTGCGGAAAACACAGTTTTCACAACTTGTCCCGGCGCAATAAATGAGGGTCACTAGTCGAACCACCCGAACATGAACAAAATTGTGCGTCGGTGTTTCGCACATGGATCGTTACGAAACACATTTTTGGACTTCTAGACACTATTGGGTGCGGAAGACACGGTCTTCACAACTTGTCCGGCGCAATAAATGCAGGTCACTAGGGGGCCACCCGAAGTTGAACAAAATTGTGCGTCGGTGTTTCGCGTTCGGATCGTTGTGGAACACATTTTCATACTCCTAGACACTACCGGGTGCGGAAAACACGGTGTTCACAACTTGTCCCTACGCAATAAATGCAGGTTACTAGTGGGCCACCCGAACATGAACAAAATTGTGCGTCGGTGTTTCGCACATGGATTGTTCGGAAACATATTTTTGGACTCCTAGACACTACCGGGTGCGGAGGGCCACCCGAAAATGACCAAAATTGTGCTTCGGTGTTTCGGACATGAATTGTTACGGAACACATTTTTCGACTCCTAGACACTACCGGGTGCGGAAAACACGGTTTTCACAACTTGTCCCGGCGCAATAAATGAGGGTCACTAGTCGGGCCACCGAACATGAACAAAATTGTGCGTCGGTGTTCCGCACATGAATTGTTCCGGAACACATTTTTGGACTCCTAGACACTACGAGTGGAGAAAACACAGTTTTCACAACTTGTGCCGGCGTAATAAATGCGGGTCACTAGTCGGACCACCCAAACATGAGCAAAATTGTGCGTCGGTGTTTCGCACATCAATTATTACGGAACACATTTTTGGACTCCTAGACACTACCGGGTGTGGAAAACACAGTTTTCACAACTTGTGCCGGCGCAATAAATGCGGGTCACTAGTCGGGCCACCCAAACATGAGCAAAATTGTGCGTCGGTGTTTCGCACATGAATTATTACGGAACACATTTTTGGACTCCTGGACACTACCGGGTGCGGAAAACACAGTTTTCAGAACTTGTCCTGGCGCAATAAATGCCGGTCACTAGTCGGGCCACGCGAACATGAACAAAATTGTGCGTCGGTGTTTCGCACATAAATTATTACGGAACACATTTTTGGACTCCTAGACACTACCGGGTGTGGAAAACACAGTTTTCACAACTTGTCCCGGCGCAATAAATGCGGGTCGCTAGTCGGGCCACCCGAACATGAACAAAATTGTGCGTCGGTGTTTCGCACATAAATTATTACGGAACACATTTTTGGACTCCTAGACACTACCGGGTGTGGAAAACACAGTTTTCACAACTTGTCCCGACGCAATAAATGCAGGTTACTAGTGGGCCACCCGAACATGAAAAAATTGTGCGTCGGTGTTTCGCACATGGATTCTTCGGAAACACATTTTTGGACTCCTAGACACTACCGGGTGCGGAGGGCCACCCGAAAATGACCAAAATTGTGTTTCGGTGTTTCGGACATGAATTGTTACGGAACACATTTTTGGACTCCTAGACACTACCGGGTGGGAAAAACACGGTTTTCACAACTTGTCCTGGCGCAATAAATGCGGGTCACTAGTCGGGCCACCCGAACATGAACAAAATTGTGCGTCGGTGTTTCGCACATGAATTATTACGGAACACATTTTTGGACTCCTAGACACTACCGGGTGTGGAAAACACAGTTTTCACAACTTGTCCCGGCGCAATAAATGCGGGTCACTAGTCGGGCCACTCGAACATGAACAAAATTGTGCGTCGGTGTTGCGCACGAGGATCGTTCCGGAACACATTTTTTGAACTCCTAGACACTACCGAGGGGAACAAACACAATTTTCACAACTTGTGCCGGCGCAATAAATGCGGGTCACTAGTCGGGCCACCCAAACATGAACAAAATTGTGCGTCGGTGTTTCGCACATGAATTATTACGGAACATATTTTTGGACTCCTAGACACTACCGGGTGCAGAAAACACAGTTTTCACAACTTGTCCTGGCGCAATAAATGCGGGTCACTAGTCGGGCCACCCGAAGATGAACAAAATTGTGCGTCGGTGTTTCGCCCATGAATTATTATGGAACACATTTTTGGACTCCTAGACACTACCGGATGTGGAAAACACGGTTTTCACAACTTGTCCTGGCGCAATAAATGCGGGTTACTAGTCGGGCCACTCGAACATGAACAAAATTGTGCGTCGGTGTTTCGCACGAGGATCGTTCCGAAACACATTTTTGGACTCCTAGACACTACTGGGTGCGGAAGACACGGTCTTCACAACTTGTCCCGACGCAATAAATGCAGGTCACTAGTGGGGCCACCGGAACATGAACAAAATTGTGCGTTGGTGTTTCGCACATGAATTGTTCCCGAACACATTTTTGGACTCCTAGACACTACCGGGTGTGGAAAACACAGTTTTCACAACTTGTCCCGACGCAATAAATGCGGGTCACTAGTCGGGCCACCCGAAAATGACCAAAATTGTGCTTCGGTGTTTCGGACATGAATTGTTACGGAACACATTTTTCGACTCCTAGACACTACCGGGTGCGGAAAACACAGTTTTCACAACTTGTCCCGGCGCAATAAATGAGGGTCACTAGTCGAACCACGCGAACATGAACAAAATTGTGCGTCGGTGTTTCGCACCGGGATCGTTACGAAACACATTTTTGGACTTCTAGACACTATTGGGTGCGGAAGACACGGTCTTCACAACTTGTCCAGGCGCAATAAATGCAGGTCACTAGGGGGGCCACCCGAAGTTGAACAAAATTGTGCGCCGGTGTTTCGCGTTCGGATCGTTGTGGAACACATTTTCATACTCCTAGACACTACCGGGTGCGGAAAACACAGTGTTCACAACTTGTCCCTACGCAATAAATGCAGGTTACTAGTGGGCCACCCGAACATGAACAAAATTGTGCGTCGGTGTTTCGCACATGGATTGTTCGGAAACATATTTTTGGACTCCTAGACACTACCGGGTGCGGAGGGCCACCCGAAAATGACCAAAATTGTGCTTCGGTGTTTCGGACATGAATTGTTACGGAACACATTTTTCGACTCCTAGACACTACCGGGTGCGGAAAACACAGTTTTCACAACTTGTCCCGGCGCAATAAATGAGGGTCACTAGTCGGGCCACCCGAACATGAACAAAATTGTGCGTCGGTGTTCCGCACATGAATTGTTCCGGAACACATTTTTGGACTCCTAGACACTACGAGTGGAGAAAACACAGTTTTCACAACTTGTGCCGGCGTAATAAATGCGGGTCACTAGTCGGACCACCCAAACATGAGCAAAATTGTGCGTCGGCGTTTCGCACATCAATTATTACGGAACACATTTTTGGACTCCTAGACACTACCGGGTGTGGAAAACACAGTTTTCACAACTTGTGCCGGCGCAATAAATGCGGGTCACTAGTCGGGCCACCCAAACATGAGCAAAACTGTGCGTCGGTGTTTCGCACATGAATTATTACGGAACACATTTTTGGACTCCTGGACACTACCGGGTGCGGAAAACACAGTTTTTAGAACTTGTCCTGGCGCAATAAATGCCGGTCACTAGTCGGGCCACGCGAACATGAACAAAATTGTGCGTCGGTGTTTCGCACATAAATTATTACGGAACACATTTTTGGACTCCTAGACACTACCGGGTGTGGAAAACACAGTTTTCACAACTTGTCCCAGCGCAATAAATGCGGGTCGATGAGTCGGGCCACCCGAACATGAACAAAATTGTGCGTCGGTGTTTCGCACATAAATTATTACGGAACACATTTTTGGACTCCTAGACACTACCGGGTGTGGAAAACACAGTTTTCACAACTTGTCCCGACGCAATAAATGCAGGTTACTAGTGGGCCACCCGAACATGAAAAAATTGTGCGTCGGTGTTTCGCACATGGATTCTTCGGAAACACATTTTTGGACTCCTAGACACTACCGGGTGCGGAGGGCCACCCGAAAATGACCAAAATTGTGTTTCGGTGTTTCGGACATGAATTGTTACGGAACACATTTTTGGACTCCTAGACACTACCGGGTGGGAAAAACACAGTTTTCACAACTTGTCCTGGCGCAATAAATGCGGGTCACTAGTCGGGCCACCCGAACATGAACAAAATTGTGTGTCGGTGTTTCGCACATAAATTATTACGGAACACATTTTTGTACTCCTAGACACTACCGGGTGTGGAAAACACAGTTTTCACAACTTGTCCTGGCGCAATAAATGCGGGTCACTAGTCGGGCCACTCGAACATGAACAAAATTGTTCGTCGGTGTTGCGCACGGGGATCGTTACGAAACACATTTTTGGACTCCTAGACACTACTGGGTGCGGAAGACACAGTCTTCACAACTTGTCCCGGCGCAATAAATGCAGGTCACTAGTGGGGCCACCGGAACATGAACAAAATTGTGCGTTGGTGTTTCGCACATGAATTGTTCCCGAACACATTTTTGGACTCCTAGACACTACCGGGTGTGGAAAACATAGTTTTCACAACTTGTCCCGACGCAATAAATGCGGGTCACTAGTCGGGCCACCCGAAAATGACAAAAATTGTGCTTCGGTGTTTCGGACATGAATTGTTACGGAACACATTTTTCGACTCCTAGAAACTACCGGGTGCGGAAAACACAGTTTTCACAACTTGTCCCGGCGCAATAAATGAGGGTCACTAGTCGGGCAACCCGAACATGAACAAAATTGTGCGTCGGTGTTTCGCACATGAATTGTTCCGGAACACATTTTTGGACTCCTAGACACTACCGAGTGGAGAAAACACAGTTTTCACAACTTGTGCCGGCGCAATAAATGTGGGTCACTAGTCGGGCCACCCGAACATGAGCAAACTTGTGCGTCGGTGTTTCGCACATGAATTATTACGGAACACATTTTTGGACTCCTAGACACTACCGGGTGCGGAAATCACAGTTTTTACAACTTGTCCTCGCGCAATAAATGCGGGTCACTAGTCGGGCCACTCGAACATGAACAACATTGTGCGTCGGTGTTTCGCACGAGGATCGTTACGAAACACATTTTTGGACTCCTAGACACTATTGGGTGCGGAAGACACAGTTTTCACAACTTGTCCCGGCGCAATAAATGCAGGTCACTAGGGGGCCACCCGAAGTTGAACAAAATTGTGCGCCGGTGTTTCGCGTTCGGATCGTTGTGGAACACATTTTCATACTCCTAGACACTACCGGGTGCGGAAAACACAGTGTTCACAACTTGTCCCTGCGCAATAAATGCAGGTTACTAGTGGGCCACCCGAACATGAACAAAATTGTGCGTCGGTGTTTCGCACATGGATTGTTCGGAAACATATTTTTGGACTCCTAGACACTACTCGGGTGCGGAGGGCCACCCAAAAATGACCAAAATTGTGCTTCGGTGTTTCGGACATGAATTGTTACGGAACACATTTTTCGACTCCTAGACACTACCGGGTGCGGAAAACACGGTTTTCACAACTTGTCCCGGCGCAATAAATGAGAGTCACTAGTCGGGCAACCCGAACATGAACAAAATTGTGCGTCGGTGTTTCGCACGAAATTGTTCCGGAACACATTTTTGGACTCCTAGACACTACCGAGTGGAGAAAACACAGTTTTCACAACTTGTGCCGAGCGCAATAAATGCGGGTCACTAGTCGGGCCACCCGAACATGAGCAAACTTGTGCGTCGGTGTTTCGCACATGAATTATTACGGAACACATTTTTGGACTCCTAGACACTACCGGGTGCGGAAATCACAGTTTTCACAACTTGTCCTCGCGCAATAAATGCGGGTCACTAGTCGGGCCACTCGAACATGAACAACATTGTGCGTCGGTGTTTCGCACGAGGATCGTTCCGAAACACATTTTTGGACTCCTAGACACTATTGGGTGCGGAAGACACAGTCTGCACAACTTGTCCCGGCGCAATAAATGCAGGTCACTAGGGTGGCCACCCGAAGTTGAACAAAATTGTGCGCCGGTGTTTCGCGTTCGGATCCTTGTGGAACACATTTTCATACTCCTAGACACTACCGGGTGCGGAAAACACAGTGTTCACAACTTGTCCCTGCGCAATAAATGCAGGTTACTAGTGGGCCACCCGAACATGAACAAAATTGTGCGTCGGTGTTTCGCACATGGATTGTTCGGAAACATATTTTTGGACTCCTAGACACTCTCTGGGTGCGGAGGGCCACCCAAAAATGACCAAAATTGTGCTTCGGTGTTTCGGACATGAATTGTTACGGAACACATTTTTCGACTCCTAGACACTACCGGGTGCGGAAAACACAGTTTTCACAACTTGTCCCGGCGCAATAAATGAGAGTCACTAGTCGGGCAACCCGAACATGAACAAAATTGTGCGTCGGTGTTTCGCACGTAAATTGTTCCGGAACACATTTTTGGACTCCTAGACACTACCGAGTGGAGAAAACACAGTTTTCACAACTTGTGCCGGCGCAATAAATGCGGGTCACTAGTCGGGCCACCCGAACATGAGCAAACTTGTGCGTCGGTGTTTCGCACATGAATTATTACGGAACACATTTTTGGACTCCTAGACACTACCGGGTGCGGAAATCACAGTTTTCACAACTTGTCCTCGCGCAATAAATGCGGGTCACTAGTCGGGCCACTCGAACATGAACAACATTGTGCGTCGGTGTTTCGCACGAGGATCGTTCTGAAACACATTTTTGGACTCCTAGACACTATTGGGTGCGGAAGACACAGTCTGCACAACTTGTCCGGCGCAATAAATGCAGGTCACTAGGGTGGCCACCCGAAGTTGAACAAAATTGTGCGCCGGTGTTTCGCGTTCGGATCCTTGTGGAACACATTTTCATACTCCTAGACACTACCGGGTGCGGAAAACACGAGTGTTCACAACTTGTCCCTGCGCAATAAATGCAGGTTACTAGTGGGCCACCCGAACATGAACAAAATTGTGCGTCGGTGTTTCGCACATGGATTGTTCGGAAACATATTTTTGGACTCCTAGACACTCATCGGGTGCGGAGGGCCACCCGAAAATGACCAAAATTGTGCTTAGGTGTTTCGGACATGAATTGTTATGGAACACATTTTTCGACTCCTAGACACTACCGAGTGCGGAAAACACAGTTTTCACAACTTGTCCCGGCGCAATAAATGAGGGTCACTAGTCGGGCCACCCGAACATGAACAAAATTGTGCGTCGGTGTTCCGCACATGAATTGTTCCAGAACACATTTTTGGACTCCTAGACACTACCGAGTGGAGAAAACACAGTTTTCACAACTTGTGCCGGCGTAATAAATGCGGGTCACTAGTCGGACCACCCAAACATGAGCAAAATTGTGCGTCGGTGTTTCGCAAATGAATTATTACGGAACACATTTTTGGACTCCTAGACACTACCGAGTGTGGAAAACACAGGTTTCACAACTTGTCCCGGCGCAATAAATGCGGGTCACTAGTCGGGCCTCCCGAACATGAACAAAATTGTGCGTTGGTGTTTCACACGAGGATCGTTCCGAAACACATTTTTGGACTCCTAGACACTATCGGGTGCGGAAGACACGGTCTTCACAACTTGTCCCGGCACAATAAATGCAGGTCACAAGTGGGGCCACCGGAACATGAACAAAATTGTGCGTTGGTGTTTCGCACATGAATTGTTCCGGAACACATTTTTGGACTCCTAGGCACTACCGGGTGCGGAAAACACAGTTTTCACAACTTGTCCCGACGCAATAAATGCGGTCACTAGTCAGGCCACCCGAACATGAACAAAATTGTGTCTCGGTGTTTCGCACATGAATTGTTCCGAACACATTTTTGGACTCCTAGAGACAACCGAGTGCGGACAACATAGTTTTCGCCACTTGTCCCGACGCAATAAATGAGGGTCACTAGTCGGGCAACCCGAACATGAACAAAATTGTGCGTCGGTGTTTCGCACATGAATTGTTCCGGAACACATTTTTGGACTCCTAGACACTACCGAGTGGAGAAAACACAGTTTTCACAACTTGTGCCGGCGCCATAAATGCGGGTCACTAGTCGGGCCACCCGAACATGAGCAAACTTGTGCGTCGGTGTTTCGCACATGAATTATTATGGAACACATTTTTGGACTCCTAGACACTACCAGGTGCGGAAATCACAGTTTTCACAACTTGTCCTGGCGCAATAAATGCTGGTCACTAGTCGGGCCACTCGAACATGAACAACATTGTGCGTCGGTGTTTCGCACGAGGATCGTTCCGAAACACATTTTTGGACTCCTAGACACTATTGGGTCCGGAAGACACAGTCTTCACAACTTGTCCTGGCGCAATAAATGCAGGTCACTAGGGGGCCACCCGAAGTTGAACAAAATTGTGCGCCGGTGTTTCGCGTTCGGATCGTTGTGGAACACATTTTCATACTCCTAGACACTACCGGGTGCGGAAAACACAGTGTTCACAACTTGTCCCTGCGCAATAAATGCAGGTTACTAGTGGGCCACCCGAACATGAACAAAATCTTGCGTCGGTGTTTCGCACATGGATTGTTCGGAAATATATTTTTGGACTCCTAGACACTACCGGGTGCGGAGGGCCACCCGAAAATGACCAAAATTGTGCTTCGGTGTTTCGGACATGAATTGTTACGGAACACATTTTTCGACTCCTAGACACAACCGGGTGCGGAAAACACAGTTTTCACAACTTGTCCCGGCGCAATAAATGAGGGTCACTAGTCGGGCCACCCGACATGAACAAAATTGTGCGTCGGTGTTCCGCACATGAATTGTTCCGGAACACATTTTTGGACTCCTAGACACTACCGAGTGGAGAAAACACAGTTTTCACAACTTGTCCCGGCGCAATAAATGCGGGTCACTAGTCGGGCCTCCCGAACATGAACAAAATTGTGCGTTGGTATTTCACACAGGGATCGTTCCGAAACACATTTTTGGACTCCTAGACACTCATCGGGTGCGAAAGACACAGTCTTCACAACTTGTCCCGGCACAATAAATGCAGGTCACTAGTGGGGCCACCGGAATATGAACAAAATTGTGCGTTGGTGTTTCGCACATGAATTGTTCCGGAACACATTTTTGGACTCCTAGACACTACCGGGTGCGAAAACACAGTTATCACAACTTGTCCCGACGCAATAAATGCGGTCACTAGTCGGGCCACCCGAACATGAACAAAATTGTGCCTCGGTGTTTCGCACATGAATTGTTCCGAACACATTTTTGGACTCCTAGACAAAACCGAGTGCGGACAACATAGTTTTCACCACTTGTCCCGACGCAATAAATGCAGGTGAATAGAGGGGTCACCCGAAGTTGAAAGAAATTGCGCGCCGGTGTTTCGCACGAGGATCGTTCCAAAACACATTTTTGGACTCCTAGACACTACCGGGTGCGGAAAACATAGTTTTCACAACTTGTCCCGACGCGATAAATGCGGGTCACTAGTCGGGCCACCCGAACATGAACAAAATTTTGCATCGGTGTTTCGCACATGAATTGTTCCGGAACATATTTTTGGACTCCTAGACACTACCGAGTGGAGAAAACACAGTTTTCACAACTTGTGCCGGCGCAATAAATGCGGGTCACTAGTCGGGCCACCCAAACATGAACAAAATGGTGTGTCGGTGTTTCGCACATGAATTATTACGGAACACATTTTTGGACTCCTAGACACTACCGGGTGTGGAAAACACAGTTTTCACAACTTGTCCCGGCGCAATAAATGCGGGTCACTAGTCGGGCCACTCGAACATGAACAAAATTGTGCGTCGGTGTTTCGCACAGGGATCGTTCCGAAACAGATTTTTGGACTCCAAGACACTATCTGGGTGCGGAAGACACAGTCTTGACAACTTGTCCCGACGCAATAAATGCAGGTCAGTAGTTGGGCCACCGGAACATGAACAAAATTGATTGTTGGTGTTTCGCACATGAATTGTTCCCGAACACATTTTTGGACTCCTAGACACTACCGGGTGTGGAAAACACAGTTTTCACAACTTGTCCCGACGCAATAAATGCGGGTCACTAGTCGGGCTACCCGAAAATGACCAAAATTGTGCTTCGGTGTTTCGGACATGAATTGTTACGGAACACATTTTTCGACTCCTAGACACTACCGGGTGCGGAAAACACAGTTTTCACAACTTGTCCCGCGCAATAAATGAGGGTCACTAGTCGGACCACCCGAAGATGAACAAAATTGTGCGTCGGTGTTTCGCAGCTGGATCGTTTCGAAACAGATTTTTTGACTTCTAGACACTATTGGGTGCGGAAGACACAGTCTTCACAACTTGTCCAGCGCAATAAATGCAGGTCACTAGGGGGCCACCCGAAGTTGAACAAAATTGTGCGCCGGTGTTTCGCGTTCGGATCGTTGTGGAACACATTTTCATACTCCTAGACACTACCGGGTGCGGAAAACACAGTGTTCACAACTTGTCCCTACGCAATAAATGCAGGTTACTAGTGGGCCACCCGAACATGAACAAAATTGTGCGTCGGTGTTTCGCACATGGATTGTTCGGAAACATATTTTTGGACTCCTAGACACTACCGGGTGCGGAGGGCCACCCGAAAATGACCAAAATTGTGCTTCGGTGTTTCGGACATGAATTGTTACGGAACACATTTTTCGACTCCTAGACACTATCGGGTGCGGAAAACACAGTTTTCACAACTTGTCCCGGCGCAATAAATGAGGGTCACTAGTCGGGCCACCCGAACATGAACAAAATTGTGCGTCGGTGTTCCGCACATGAATTGTTCCGGAACACATTTTTGGACTCCTAGACACTACCGAGTGGAGAAAACACAGCTTTCACAACTTGTGCCGGCGTAATAAATGCGGGTCACTAGTCGGACCACCCAAACATGAGCAAAATTGTGCGTCGGTGTTTCGCACATCAATTATTACGGAACACATTTTTGGACTCCTAGACACTACTGGGTGCGAAAGATACAGTCTTCACAACTTGTCCCGGCACAATAAATGCATGTCACTAGTGGGGCCACCGGAATATGAACAAAATTGTGCGTTGGTGTTTCGCACATGAATTGTTCCGAACACATTTTTGGACTCCTAGACACTACCGGGTGCGAAAACACAGTTTTCACAACTTGTCCCGACGCAATAAATGCGGTCACTAGTCGGGCCACCCGAACATGAACAAAATTGTGCCTCGGTGTTTCGCACATGAATTGTTCCGAACACATTTTTGGACTCCTAGACACAACCGAGTGCGGACAACATAGTTTTCACCACTTGTCCCGACGCAATAAATGCAGGTGAATAGAGGGGTCACCCGAAGTTGAAAGAAATTGCGCGCCGGTGTTTCGCACAGGGATCGTTCCAAAACACATTTTTGGACTCCTAGACACTACCGGGTGCGGAAAACATAGTTTTCACAACTTGTCCCGACGCGATAAATGCGGGTCACTAGTCGGGCCACCCGAACATGAACAAAATTTTGCATCGGTGTTTCGCACATGAATTGTTCCGGAACATATTTTTGGACTCCTAGACACTACCGAGTGGAGAAAACACAGTTTTCACAACTTGTGCCGGCGCAATAAATGCGGGTCACTAGTCGGGCCACCCAAACATGAACAAAATGGTGTGTCGGTGTTTCGCACATGAATTATTACGGAACACATTTTTGGACTCCTAGACACTACCGGGTGTGGAAAACACAGTTTTCACAACTTGTCCCGCGCAATAAATGCGGGTCACTAGTCGGGCCACTCGAACATGAACAAAATTGTGCGTCGGTGTTTCGCACGAGGATCGTTCCGAAACACATTTTTGGACTCCAAGACACTATCGGGTGCGGAAGACACAGTCTTCACAACTTGTCCCGACGCAATAAATGCAGGTCGATAGTGGGGCCACCGGAACATGAACAAAATTGATTGTTGGTGTTTCGCACATGAATTGTTCCCGAACACATTTTTGGACTCCTAGACACTACCGGGTGTGGAAAACACAGTTTTCACAACTTGTCCCGACGCAATAAATGCGGGTCACTAGTCGGGCTACCCGAAAATGACCAAAATTGTGCTTCGGTGTTTCGGACATGAATTGTTACGGAACACATTTTTCGACTCCTAGACACTACCGGGTGCGGAAAACACAGTTTTCACAACTTGTCCCGGCGCAATAAATGAGGGTCACTAGTCGGGCCACCCGAACATGAACAAAAGTGTGCGTCGGTGTTCCGCACATGAATTGTTCCGGAACACATTTTTGGACTCCTAGACACTACCGAGTGGAGAAAACACAGTTTTCACAACTTGTGCCGGCGTAATAAATGCGGGTCACTAGTCGGACCACCCAAACATGAGCAAAATTGTGCGTCGGTGTTTCGCACATCAATTATTACGGAACACATTTTTGGACTCCTAGACACTACCGGGTGTGGAAAACACAGTTTTCACAACTTGTGCCGGCGCAATAAATGCGGGTCACTAGTCGGGCCACCCAAACAAGAGCAAAATTGTGCATCGGTGTTTCGCACGTGAATTATTACGGAACACATTTTTGGACTCCTGGACACTACCGGGTGCGGAAAACATAGTTTTCAGAACTTGTCCTGGCACAATAAATGCGGGTCACTAGTCGGGCCACGTGAACATGAACAAAATTGTGCGTCGGTGTTTCGCACATGAATTGTTACAGAACACATTTTTGGACTCCTAGACACAACCGAGTGCGGACAACATAGTTTTCACCACTTGTCCCGACGCAATAAATGCAGGTGAATAGAGGGGTCACCCGAAGTTGAAAGAAATTGCGCGCCGGTGTTTCGCACAGGGATCGTTCCAAAACACATTTTTGGACTCCTAGACACTACCGGGTGCGGAAAACATAGTTTTCACAACTTGTCCCGACGCGATAAATGCGGGTCACTAGTCGGGCCACCCGAACATGAACAAAATTTTGCATCGGTGTTTCGCACATGAATTGTTCCGGAACATATTTTTGGACTCCTAGACACTACCGAGTGGAGAAAACACAGTTTTCACAACTTGTGCCGGCGCAATAAATGCGGGTCACTAGTCGGGCCACCCAAACATGAACAAAATGGTGTGTCGGTGTTTCGCACATGAATTATTACGGAACACATTTTTGGACTCCTAGACACTACCGGGTGCGGAAAACACAGTTTTCACAACTTGTCCCGACGCAATAAATGCGGGTCACTAGTCGGGCCACTCGAACATGAACAAAATTGTGCGTCGGTGTTTCGCACGAGGATCGTTCCGAAACACATTTTTGGACTCCAAGACACTATCGGGTGCGGAAGACACAGTCTTCACAACTTGTCCCGACGCAATAAATGCAGGTCGATAGTGGGGCCACCGGAACATGAACAAAATTGATTGTTGGTGTTTCGCACATGAATTGTTCCCGAACACATTTTTGGACTCCTAGACACTACCGGGTGTGGAAAACACAGTTTTCACAACTTGTCCCGACGCAATAAATGCGGGTCACTAGTCGGGCTACCCGAAAATGACCAAAATTGTGCTTCGGTGTTTCGGACATGAATTGTTACGGAACACATTTTTCGACTCCTAGACACTACCGGGTGCGGAAAACACAGTTTTCACAACTTGTCCCGGCGCAATAAATGAGGGTCACTAGTCGGACCACCCGAAGATGAACAAAATTGTGCGTCGGTGTTTCGCACTGGGATCGTTCGAAACACATTTTTTGACTTCTAGACACTATTGGGTGCGGAAGACACAGTCTTCACAACTTGTCCGAGCGCAATAAATGCAGGTCACTAGGGGGCCACCCGAAATTGAACAAAATTGTGCGCCGGTGTTTCGCGTTCGGATCGTTGTGGAACACATTTTCATACTCCTAGACACTACCGGGTGCGGAAAACACAGTGTTCACAACTTGTCCCTACGCAATAAATGCAGGTTACTAGTGGGCCACCCGAACATGAACAAAATTGTGCGTCGGTGTTTCGCACATGGATTGTTCGGAAACATATTTTTGGACTCCTAGACACTACCGGGTGCGGAGGGCCACCCGAAAATGACCAAAATTGTGCTTCGGTGTTTCGGACATGAATTGTTACGGAACACATTTTTCGACTCCTAGACACTATCGGGTGCGGAAAACAAAGTTTTCACAACTTGTCCCGGCGCAATAAATGAGGGTCACTAGTCGGGCCACCCGAACATGAACAAAATTGTGCGTCGGTGTTCCGCACATGAATTGTTCCGGAACACATTTTTGGACTCCTAGACACTACCGAGTGGAGAAAACACAGTTTTCACAACTTGTGCCGGCGTAATAAATGCGGGTCACTAGTCGGACCACCCAAACATGAGCAAAATTGTGCGTCGGTGTTTCGCACATCAATTATTACGGAACACATTTTTGGACTCCTAGACACTACCGGTGTGGAAAACACAGTTTTCACAACTTGTGCCGGCGCAATAAATGCGGGTCACTAGTCGGGCCACCCAAACATGAGCAAAATTATGCATCGGTGTTTCGCACATGAATTATTACGGAACACATTTTTGGACTCCTGGACACTACCGGGTGCGGAAAACATAGTTTTCAGAACTTGTCCTGGCACAATAAATGCGGGTCACTAGTCGGGCCACGTGAACATGAACAAAATTGTGCGTCGGTGTTTCGCACATAAATTATTACGGAACACATTTTTGGACTCCTAGACACTACCGGGTGTGGAAAACACAGTTTTCACAACTTGTCCCGGCGCAATAAATGCGGGTCACTAGTCGGGCCACCCGAACATGAACAAAATTGTGCGTCGGTGTTTCGCACATAAATTATTACGGAACACATTTTTGGACTCCTAGACACTACCGGGTGTGGAAAACACAGTTTTCACAACTTGTCCCGACGCAATAAATGCAGGTTACTAGTGGGTCACCCGAACATGAACAAAATTGTGCGTCGGTGTTTCGCACATGGATTCTTCGGAAACACATTTTTGGACTCCTAGACACTACCGGGTGCGGAGGGCCACCCGAAAATGACCAAAATTGTGCTTCGGTGTTTCGGACATGAATTGTTACGGAACACATTTTTGGACTCCTAGACACTACCGGGTGCGAAAACACAGTTTTCACAACTTGTCCTGACGCAATAAATACGGGTCACTAGTCGGGCCACCCGAACATGAACAAAATTGTGTGTCGGTGTTTCGCACATAAATTATTACGGAACACATTTTTGTACTCCTAGACACTACCGGGTGTGGAAAACACAGTTTTCACAACTTGTCCTGGCGCAATAAATGCGGGTCACGAGTCGGGCCACTCGAACATGAACAAAATTGTGCGTCGGTGTTTCGCACAGGGATCGTTCGAAACACATTTTTAGACTCCTAGACACTATCGGGTGCGGAAGACACAGTCTTCACAACTTGTCCCGGCGCAATAAATGCAGGTCACTAGTGGGGCCACCGGAACATGAACAAAATTGTGCGTTGGTGTTTCGCACATGAATTGTTCCCGAACACATTTTTGGACTCCTAGACACTACCGGGTGTGGAAAACACAGTTTTCACAACTTGTCCCGACGCAATAAATGCGGATCACTAGTCGGGCCACCCGAAAATGACAAAAATTGTGCTTCGGTGTTTCGGACATGAATTGTTACGGAACACATTTTTTGACTCCTAGAAACTACCGGGTGCGGAAAACACAGTTTTCACAACTTGTCCCGGCGCAATAAATGAGGGTCACTAGTCGGGCAACCCGAACATGAACAAAATTGTGCGTCGGTGTTTCGCACATGAATTGTTCCGGAACACATTTTTGGACTCCTAGACACTACCGAGTGGAGAAAACACAGTTTTCACAACTTGTGCCGGCGCAATAAATGCGGGTCACTAGTCGGGCCACCCGAACATGAGCAAACTTGTGCGTCGGTGTTTCGCACATGAATTATTACGGAACACATTTTTGGACTCCTAGACACTACCGGGTGCGGAAATCACAGTTTTTCCAACTTGTCCTCGCGCAATAAATGTGGGTCACTAGTCGGGCCACTCGAACATGAACAACATTGTGCGTCGGTGTTTCGCACGAGGATCGTTCCGAAACACATTTTTGGACTCCTAGACACTATTGGGTGCGGAAGACACAGTCTTCACAACTTGTCCCGGCGCAATAAATGCAGGTCACTAGGGTGGCCACCCGAAGTTGAACAAAATTGTGCGCCGGTGTTTCGCGTTCGGATCCTTGTGGAACACATTTTCATACTCCTAGACACTACCGGGTGCGGAAAACACAAGTGTTCACAACTTGTCCCTGCGCAATAAATGCAGGTTACTAGTGGGCCACCCGAACATGAACAAAATTGTGCGTCGGTGTTTCGCACATGGATTGTTCGGAAACATATTTTTGGACTCCTAGACACTCATCGGGTGCGGAGGGCCACCCGAAAATGACCAAAATTGTGCTTAGGTGTTTCGGACATGAATTGTTATGGAACACATTTTTCGACTCCTAGACACTACTGGTGCGGAAAACACAGTTTTCACAACTTGTCCCGCGCAATAAATGAGGGTCACTAGTCGGGCCACCCGAACATGAACAAAATTGTGCGTCGGTGTTCCGCACATGAATTGTTCCAGAACACATTTTTGGACTCCTAGACACTACCGAGTGGAGAAAACACAGTTTTCACAACTTGTGCCGGCGTAATAAATGCGGGTCACTAGTCGGACCACCCAAACATGAGCAAAATTGTGCGTCGGTGTTTCGCAAATGAATTATTACGGAACACATTTTTGGACTCCTAGACACTACCGAGTGTGGAAAACACAGGTTTCACAACTTGTCCCGGCGCAATAAATGCGGGTCACTAGTCGGGCCTCCCGAACATGAACAAAATTGTGCGTTGGTGTTTCACACAGGGATCGTTCCGAAACACATTTTTGGACTCCTAGACACTATCGGGTGCGGAAGACACAGTCTTCACAACTTGTCCCGGCACAATAAATGCAGGTCACAAGTGGGGCCACCGGAACATGAACAAAATTGTGCGTTGGTGTTTCGCACATGAATTGTTCCGGAACACATTTTTGGACTCCTAGGCACTACCGGGTGCGGAAAACACAGTTTTCACAACTTGTCCCGACGCAATAAATGCGGTCACTAGTCAGGCCACCCGAACATGAACAAAATTGTGTCTCGGTGTTTCGCACATGAATTGTTCCGGAACACATTTTTGGACTCCTAGAGACAACCGAGTGCGGACAACATAGTTTTCGCCACTTGTCCCGACGCAATAAATGAGGGTCACTAGTCGGGCAACCCGAACATGAACAAAATTGTGCGTCGGTGTTTCGCACATGAATTGTTCCGGAACACATTTTTGGACTCCTAGACACTACCGAGTGGAGAAAACACAGTTTTCACAACTTGTGCCGGCGCCATAAATGCGGGTCACTAGTCGGGCCACCCGAACATGAGCAAACTTGTGCGTCGGTGTTTCGCACATGAATTATTATGGAACACATTTTTGGACTCCTAGACACTACCAGGTGCGGAAATCACAGTTTTCACAACTTGTCCCGGCGCAATAAATGCTGGTCACTAGTCGGGCCACTCGAACATGAACAACATTGTGCGTCGGTGTTTCGCACAGGGATCGTTCCGAAACACATTTTTGGACTCCTAGACACTATTGGGTCCGGAAGACACAGTCTTCACAACTTGTCCTGGCGCAATAAATGCAGGTCACTAGGGGGCCACCCGAAGTTGAACAAAATTGTGCGCCGGTGTTTCGCGTTCGGATCGTTGTGGAACACATTTTCATACTCCTAGACACTACCGGGTGCGGAAAACACAGTGTTCACAACTTGTCCCTGCGCAATAAATGCAGGTTACTAGTGGGCCACCCGAACATGAACAAAATCTTGCGTCGGTGTTTCGCACATGGATTGTTCGGAAATATATTTTTGGACTCCTAGACACTACCGGGTGCGGAGGGCCACCCGAAAATGACCAAAATTGTGCTTCGGTGTTTCGGACATGAATTGTTACGGAACACATTTTTCGACTCCTAGACACAACCGGGTGCGGAAAACACAGTTTTCACAACTTGTCCCGGCGCAATAAATGAGGGTCACTAGTCGGGCCACCCGACATGAACAAAATTGTGCGTCGGTGTTCCGCACATGAATTGTTCCGGAACACATTTTTGGACTCCTAGACACTACCGAGTGGAGAAAACACAGTTTTCACAACTTGTCCCAGCGCAATAAATGCGGGTCACTAGTCGGGCCTCCCGAACATGAACAAAATTGTGCGTTGGTATTTCACACGAGGATCGTTCGAAACACATTTTTGGACTCCTAGACACTACTGGGTGCGAAAGACACAGTCTTCACAACTTGTCCCGGCACAATAAATGCAGGTCACTAGTGGGGCCACCGGAATATGAACAAAATTGTGCGTTGGTGTTTCGCACATGAATTGTTCCGGAACACATTTTTGGACTCCTAGACACTACCGGGTGCGAAAACACAGTTATCACAACTTGTCCCGACGCAATAAATGCGGTCACTAGTCGGGCCACCCGAACATGAACAAAATTGTGCCTCGGTGTTTCGCACATGAATTGTTCCGAACACATTTTTGGACTCCTAGACAAAACCGAGTGCGGACAACATAGTTTTCACCACTTGTCCCGACGCAATAAATGCAGGTGAATAGAGGGGTCACCCGAAGTTGAAAGAAATTGCGCGCCGGTGTTTCGCACGAGGATCGTTCCAAAACACATTTTTGGACTCCTAGACACTACCGGGTGCGGAAAACATAGTTTTCACAACTTGTCCCGACGCGATAAATGCGGGTCACTAGTCGGGCCACCCGAACATGAACAAAATTTTGCATCGGTGTTTCGCACATGAATTGTTCCGGAACATATTTTTGGACTCCTAGACACTACCGAGTGGAGAAAACACAGTTTTCACAACTTGTGCCGGCGCAATAAATGCGGGTCACTAGTCGGGCCACCCAAACATGAACAAAATGGTGTGTCGGTGTTTCGCACATGAATTATTACGGAACACATTTTTGGACTCCTAGACACTACCGGGTGTGGAAAACACAGTTTTCACAACTTGTCCCGGCGCAATAAATGCGGGTCACTAGTCGGGCCACTCGAACATGAACGAAATTGTGCGTCGGTGTTTCGCACGAGGATCGTTCGAAACAGATTTTTGGACTCCAAGACACTCATCGGGTGCGGAAGACACAGTCTTCACAACTTGTCCCGACGCAATAAATGCAGGTCGATAGTTGGGCCACCGGAACATGAACAAAATTGATTGTTGGTGTTTCGCACATGAATTGTTCCCGAACACATTTTTGGACTCCTAGACACTACCGGGTGTGGAAAACACAGTTTTCACAACTTGTCCCGACGCAATAAATGCGGGTCACTAGTCGGGCTACCCGAAAATGACCAAAATTGTGCTTCGGTGTTTCGGACATGAATTGTTACGGAACACATTTTTCGACTCCTAGACACTACCGGGTGCGGAAAACACAGTTTTCACAACTTGTCCCGGCGCAATAAATGAGGGTCACTAGTCGGACCACCCGAAGATGAACAAAATTGTGCGTCGGTGTTTCGCATCGGGATCGTTCCGAAACAGATTTTTTGACTTCTAGACACTATTGGGTGCGGAAGACACAGTCTTCACAACTTGTCCAGGCGCAATAAATGCAGGTCACTAGGGGGCCACCCGAAGTTGAACAAAATTGTGCGCCGGTGTTTCGCGTTCGGATCGTTGTGGAACACATTTTCATACTCCTAGACACTACCGGGTGCGGAAAACACAGATGTTCACAACTTGTCCCTACGCAATAAATGCAGGTTACTAGTGGGCCACCCGAACATGAACAAAATTGTGCGTCGGTGTTTCGCACATGGATTGTTCGGAAACATATTTTTGGACTCCTAGACACTACCGGGTGCGGAGGGCCACCCGAAAATGACCAAAATTGTGCTTCGGTGTTTCGGACATGAATTGTTACGGAACACATTTTTCGACTCCTAGACACTATCGGGTGCGGAAAACACAGTTTTCACAACTTGTCCCGGCGCAATAAATGAGGGTCACTAGTCGGGCCACCCGAACATGAACAAAATTGTAGCGTCGGTGTTCCGCACATGAATTGTTCCGGAACACATTTTTGGACTCCTAGACACTACCGAGTGGAGAAAACACAGTTTTCACAACTTGTGCCGGCGTAATAAATGCGGGTCACTAGTCGGACCACCCAAACATGAGCAAAATTGTGCGTCGGTGTTTCGCACATCAATTATTACGGAACACATTTTTGGACTCCTAGACACTACTGGGTGCGAAAGATACAGTCTTCACAACTTGTCCCGGCACAATAAATGCATGTCACTAGTGGGGCCACCGGAATATGAACAAAATTGTGCGTTGGTGTTTCGCACATGAATTGTTCCGGAACACATTTTTGGACTCCTAGACACTACCGGGTGCGAAAACACAGTTTTCACAACTTGTCCCGACGCAATAAATGCGGTCACTAGTCGGGCCACCCGAACATGAACAAAATTGTGCCTCGGTGTTTCGCACATGAATTGTTCCGAACACATTTTTGGACTCCTAGACACAACCGAGTGCGGACAACATAGTTTTCACCACTTGTCCCGACGCAATAAATGCAGGTGAATAGAGGGGTCACCCGAAGTTGAAAGAAATTGCGCGCCGGTGTTTCGCACAGGATCGTTCCAAAACACATTTTTGGACTCCTAGACACTACCGGGTGCGGAAAACATAGTTTTCACAACTTGTCCCGACGCGATAAATGCGGGTCACTAGTCGGGCCACCCGAACATGAACAAAATTTTGCATCGGTGTTTCGCACATGAATTGTTCCGGAACATATTTTTGGACTCCTAGACACTACCGAGTGGAGAAAACACAGTTTTCACAACTTGTGCCGGCGCAATAAATGCGGGTCACTAGTCGGGCCACCCAAACATGAACAAAATGGTGTGTCGGTGTTTCGCACATGAATTATTACGGAACACATTTTTGGACTCCTAGACACTACCGGGTGTGGAAAACACAGTTTTCACAACTTGTCCCGCGCAATAAATGCGGGTCACTAGTCGGGCCACTCGAACATGAACAAAATTGTGCGTCGGTGTTTCGCACAGGGATCGTTCGAAACACATTTTTGGACTCCAAGACACTATCTGGGTGCGGAAGACACAGTCTTCACAACTTGTCCCGACGCAATAAATGCAGGTCGATGAGTGGGGCCACCGGAACATGAACAAAATTGATTGTTGGTGTTTCGCACATGAATTGTTCCCGAACACATTTTTGGACTCCTAGACACTACCGGGTGTGGAAAACACAGTTTTCACAACTTGTCCCGACGCAATAAATGCGGGTCACTAGTCGGGCTACCCGAAAATGACCAAAATTGTGCTTCGGTGTTTCGGACATGAATTGTTACGGAACACATTTTTCGACTCCTAGACACTACCGGGTGCGGAAAACACAGTTTTCACAACTTGTCCCGGCGCAATAAATGAGGGTCACTAGTCGGGCCACCCGAACATGAACAAAAGTGTGCGTCGGTGTTCCGCACATGAATTGTTCCGGAACACATTTTTGGACTCCTAGACACTACCGAGTGGAGAAAACACAGTTTTCACAACTTGTGCCGGCGTAATAAATGCGGGTCACTAGTCGGACCACCCAAACATGAGCAAAATTGTGCGTCGGTGTTTCGCACATCAATTATTACGGAACACATTTTTGGACTCCTAGACACTACCGGGTGTGGAAAACACAGTTTTCACAACTTGTGCCGGCGCAATAAATGCGGGTCACTAGTCGGGCCACCCAAACAAGAGCAAAATTGTGCATCGGTGTTTCGCACGTGAATTATTACGGAACACATTTTTGGACTCCTGGACACTACCGGGTGCGGAAAACATAGTTTTCAGAACTTGTCCTGGCACAATAAATGCGGGTCACTAGTCGGGCCACGTGAACATGAACAAAATTGTGCGTCGGTGTTTCGCACATGAATTGTTACAGAACACATTTTTGGACTCCTAGACACAACCGAGTGCGGACAACATAGTTTTCACCACTTGTCCCGACGCAATAAATGCAGGTGAATAGAGGGGTCACCCGAAGTTGAAAGAAATTGCGCGCCGGTGTTTCGCACGAGGATCGTTCCAAAACACATTTTTGGACTCCTAGACACTACCGGGTGCGGAAAACATAGTTTTCACAACTTGTCCCGACGCGATAAATGCGGGTCACTAGTCGGGCCACCCGAACATGAACAAAATTTTGCATCGGTGTTTCGCACATGAATTGTTCCGGAACATATTTTTGGACTCCTAGACACTACCGAGTGGAGAAAACACAGTTTTCACAACTTGTGCCGGCGCAATAAATGCGGGTCACTAGTCGGGCCACCCAAACATGAACAAAATGGTGTGTCGGTGTTTCGCACATGAATTATTACGGAACACATTTTTGGACTCCTAGACACTACCGGGTGCGGAAAACACAGTTTTCACAACTTGTCCCGGCGCAATAAATGCGGGTCACTAGTCGGGCCACTCGAACATGAACAAAATTGTGCGTCGGTGTTTCGCACGAGGATCGTTCGAAACACATTTTTGGACTCCAAGACACTATCGGGTGCGGAAGACACAGTCTTCACAACTTGTCCCGACGCAATAAATGCAGGTCAGTAGTGGGGCCACCGGAACATGAACAAAATTGATTGTTGGTGTTTCGCACATGAATTGTTCCCGAACACATTTTTGGACTCCTAGACACTACCGGGTGTGGAAAACACAGTTTTCACAACTTGTCCCGACGCAATAAATGCGGGTCACTAGTCGGGCTACCCGAAAATGACCAAAATTGTGCTTCGGTGTTTCGGACATGAATTGTTACGGAACACATTTTTCGACTCCTAGACACTACCGGGTGCGGAAAACACAGTTTTCACAACTTGTCCCGGCGCAATAAATGAGGGTCACTAGTCGGACCACCCGAAGATGAACAAAATTGTGCGTCGGTGTTTCGCATCAGGATCGTTCGAAACACATTTTTTGACTTCTAGACACTATTGGGTGCGGAAGACACAGTCTTCACAACTTGTCCAGGCGCAATAAATGCAGGTCACTAGGGGGCCACCCGAAATTGAACAAAATTGTGCGCCGGTGTTTCGCGTTCGGATCGTTGTGGAACACATTTTCATACTCCTAGACACTACCGGGTGCGGAAAACACAGTGTTCACAACTTGTCCCTACGCAATAAATGCAGGTTACTAGTGGGCCACCCGAACATGAACAAAATTGTGCGTCGGTGTTTCGCACATGGATTGTTCGGAAACATATTTTTGGACTCCTAGACACTACCGGGTGCGGAGGGCCACCCGAAAATGACCAAAATTGTGCTTCGGTGTTTCGGACATGAATTGTTACGGAACACATTTTTCGACTCCTAGACACTATCGGGTGCGGAAAACAAAGTTTTCACAACTTGTCCCGGCGCAATAAATGAGGGTCACTAGTCGGGCCACCCGAACATGAACAAAATTGTGCGTCGGTGTTCCGCACATGAATTGTTCCGGAACACATTTTTGGACTCCTAGACACTACCGAGTGGAGAAAACACAGTTTTCACAACTTGTGCCGGCGTAATAAATGCGGGTCACTAGTCGGACCACCCAAACATGAGCAAAATTGTGCGTCGGTGTTTCGCACATCAATTATTACGGAACACATTTTTGGACTCCTAGACACTACGGGTGTGGAAAACACAGTTTTCACAACTTGTGCCGGCGCAATAAATGCGGGTCACTAGTCGGGCCACCCAAACATGAGCAAAATTATGCATCGGTGTTTCGCACATGAATTATTACGGAACACATTTTTGGACTCCTGGACACTACCGGGTGCGGAAAACATAGTTTTCAGAACTTGTCCTGGCACAATAAATGCGGGTCACTAGTCGGGCCACGTGAACATGAACAAAATTGTGCGTCGGTGTTTCGCACATAAATTATTACGGAACACATTTTTGGACTCCTAGACACTACCGGGTGTGGAAAACACAGTTTTCACAACTTGTCCCGACGCAATAAATGCGGGTCACTAGTCGGGCCACCCGAACATGAACAAAATTGTGCGTCGGTGTTTCGCACATAAATTATTACGGAACACATTTTTGGACTCCTAGACACTACCGGGTGTGGAAAACACAGTTTTCACAACTTGTCCCGACGCAATAAATGCAGGTTACTAGTGGGTCACCCGAACATGAACAAAATTGTGCGTCGGTGTTTCGCACATGGATTCTTCGGAAACACATTTTTGGACTCCTAGACACTACCGGGTGCGGAGGGCCACCCGAAAATGACCAAAATTGTGCTTCGGTGTTTCGGACATGAATTGTTACGGAACACATTTTTGGACTCCTAGACACTACCGGGTGCGAAAACACAGTTTTCACAACTTGTCCTGACGCAATAAATACGGGTCACTAGTCGGGCCACCCGAACATGAACAAAATTGTGTGTCGGTGTTTCGCACATAAATTATTACGGAACACATTTTTGTACTCCTAGACACTACCGGGTGTGGAAAACACAGTTTTCACAACTTGTCCTGGCGCAATAAATGCGGGTCACGAGTCGGGCCACTCGAACATGAACAAAATTGTGCGTCGGTGTTTCGCACAGGGATCGTTCGAAACACATTTTTAGACTCCTAGACACTATCGGGTGCGGAAGACACAGTCTTCACAACTTGTCCCGGCGCAATAAATGCAGGTCACTAGTGGGGCCACCGGAACATGAACAAAATTGTGCGTTGGTGTTTCGCACATGAATTGTTCCCGAACACATTTTTGGACTCCTAGACACTACCGGGTGTGGAAAACACAGTTTTCACAACTTGTCCCGACGCAATAAATGCGGATCACTAGTCGGGCCACCCGAAAATGACAAAAATTGTGCTTCGGTGTTTCGGACATGAATTGTTACGGAACACATTTTTTGACTCCTAGAAACTACCGAGTGCGGAAAACACAGTTTTCACAACTTGTCCCGGCGCAATAAATGAGGGTCACTAGTCGGGCAACCCGAACATGAACAAAATTGTGCGTCGGTGTTTCGCACATGAATTGTTCCGGAACACATTTTTGGACTCCTAGACACTACCGAGTGGAGAAAACACAGTTTTCACAACTTGTGCCGGCGCAATAAATGCGGGTCACTAGTCGGGCCACCCGAACATGAGCAAACTTGTGCGTCGGTGTTTCGCACATGAATTATTACGGAACACATTTTTGGACTCCTAGACACTACCGGGTGCGGAAATCACAGTTTTTCCAACTTGTCCTCGCGCAATAAATGTGGGTCACTAGTCGGGCCACTCGAACATGAACAACATTGTGCGTCGGTGTTTCGCACGAGGATCGTTACGAAACACATTTTTGGACTCCTAGACACTATTGGGTGCGGAAGACACAGTTTTCACAACTTGTCCCGGCGCAATAAATGCAGGTCACTAGGGGGCCACCCGAAGTTGAACAAAATTGTGCGCCGGTGTTTCGCGTTCGGATCATTGTGGAACACATTTTCATACTCCTAGACACTACCGGGTGCGGAAAACACAAGTGTTCACAACTTGTCCTCGCGCAATAAATGCAGGTTACTAGTGGGCCACCCGAACATGAACAAAATCTTGCGTCGGTGTTTCGTCTGCAGTATCTCTAATTTTTTTAAAGAAATTTATTTTTCAAAAACAAATTATACTTAGCATAAAATAATAGCTCCTATTAATTAAAGAAAGGTAATTAATTAAACTATGAAATTATAATCCCTCAAAATATGCATTTGAATCCATCATTAAATAGAGAATAATTTTATGAGTCTAATGAACTTTGTTTGACATTTTTCTGATTTTTGTGGAATTTCTATGAATTTTCGAAGTTTGAACAAATTCTGAAAATAGGAGAAATTCGCAAAAAGGAAAAGAAGTAACCTTTGGGCCAAATCTGGTCAGCCCATGGGCAGGCGGCCCGAGCGCGCGTGCGGCCCGGACATGGGCGCGGCCCAAACCGAGCTCATCCTGCCGGCCATGGCGGTGGTGGCCGGACCCGGACGGCGGCTCGCCGGAGTTAGTCAAGTGGCGGCCAACCTTGATGCGATGTTGCTTTTCGAGCTCGGGGAAACGTGGAGAACACGAAGGTGGGGACCCCTTCGCCGGAGGATGATCGGAAATAAGCCCACGGCGAGCGGCGGTGCGAGATGACGTTCGGCCGTGGCTAGACCTCGCCCGGATCGACCAAATCACGAACAAGTTGCGGCTGGAGCTTCCTAAGAACCTAGGCAAGAGCGGCACGCAGCTTGGTGGGTCTTGGGGATGGCCGGAAGGTGGAGCTCCACGGTGAGCTACGGGCGGCGGCGGACGAAGTTGGAGAAGACAACCAAATTGACCGTGACATGTGCACCAAACTCGTCCTTGAGCTATCTCGCGGGATAGAGTAACAAGTTGGGCACGCTCCGGAAGAGAGGAAAGACGAAGTGGCTCGCCCGGGTTGGAGAATTTGGAGGTGCGGCCATGGCCGCCGGTGGTGACCTCCGAAGGAAGAAATGCCTCGATCTCGGGTGCTAGAGCCGGGGGATTGATTGGACGGCATGGTGGAATGAGGAACTCTGCTGCGGAGCTTTTGTGTGCAGCGGCTCGCCGGGAGACGGTCCGTGGCGGCCGGGCGGCGTGAGGCGGGGGCGCGAGGGTGACGGAGTTCAAAAGAGAGAAGCAGAGAGGGAGAAAGGGAACTGCGGTTGGGGTCTTATCCCGGTTGGGCTGAGGGTGAGGTGGCGAGCAGGCTGCTGCGTGGCAGCCGCGGAGCGAGGGCGCGTGGCCGAAGCTTGCCGCGGTGGCGCAGGGATGAGGCGGTGCGGCGAGGTGCGTCGGTTCGGGGAGGAGAAGGAGATTTGGCCACTCGCCTCGATTCAGCATTTTTACAAAGAACCCCCTCCGCTTTCTCTTAATTAGAAATCATACTTCCGTCACTCGAAAAATTTTACGAAAAATCAGGGATGGAATTGAAAACATTTTGAATCTTTTTCCTTATTGGCCGGAGTTCAAATTCCAAATAAATTTCGAACTAAAAAATCAAGTTGAAATTAAAAAGAGAAATTTTCATTATTTCTTGTAGACATTTTCACAAACTAAAATAATTTCGTAGCAACTTCAAAAATCTTTTGTTATTATGTTTTATCAACAGAAAATGTTAAACTCCATAATTGCTTTTATTGAATTTGTCTCTTTTAAGATCTTAATTTGACTCAGGTTAAATTCATTATTTTATGTGCATTTCTTAACACAATATTTAATATCTTCTCAATGCACAAGATGACATGCTCATGAATGACATGAAATGCATGTTTATTATTTGTGAGGGTTGTTACAGCCCTCCCCTTACAGGAATCTCGTCCCGAGATTCACGATCGAAGCGACTAGGCGATGGTACTAAAGATCTCTCGGTAACCGGATCGGAGAAACTCTTCTTGTTCCCATGCAGCTTCCAGCTTCCGAGTGATCACTCCATTTAATCTTGTAGATCCCGATGGTTTGATGTTGAGCCACTCGATCTTGGGTGTCGAGGATAAGGACGTATACTCGATGAGTCCGATTGTTGAACCACCGAACGGAAGAACATCTCGTTGCCGATATCGAGGTGACCGTTATAGCATAGACTCGAACCTCCGATCTGTCTGTGGAAATGTAGACTAGATTAAACTTGGGTGATACCTTACTTCCTTGTTCACTCGTCCGATCTCTTCTTAGTCTTCTCTTCTTGATAAGCACGAAGAGCATCCGCCATGAGTATCGCCTCACTTACAAACTCATTGAAACTAACTCCTTGGTCCACTTTAGAACATCAATGTGTGGGTTGTCAACATCTATCACTTGCATGCCGGGATCGGGAGTCACGAGATTTATAAGGGTTGGTGAGAGTCAACGATGAAGGAAAAGATTTAACTGGAATGGTTGAGCTTATGAAACAACATAGATTAACAAGAGGTGTGACGAGTGCTTTCGTCTGTCTTGGTGTTGAAGGAAATATAGGCTTAAGATATTTACAAGGATAATTGCATCGATGAGTTTCCAAACCAGTATTCTTCTTTCCGGTTGCGTACCTTAAGTTATACGCCGTCCGTTCGGAAGAACATCATATTTGGAATCTCTTCTAGTTTTAAAATAGAGTATGCATTTCCATACCGCTCATGTTTGACTTGGAGAAGCGCACGGGCGAACCGGCACAATTCGAAGGCAAAATAGCAATTTAGAAGTGCACAACACCCATTTCTAAACTAGCTCTCGATACGACTTAGTCTAGTCAAATAGAAGACTACCCTTGCTTCATATGGAAGTCACTCAAGAATTTCATGGATAGATAAGTTCATGGCGTAATTGAGTAAAAGAAGAAGAATGACTCTCGGACTAGGAATAGTCGGCTCATAATACTGAAATTTTATCATCCAAAAAGTTCCGTCGAGAGAGAGAGTCCGAACAGAAATCAAAAGGGCTATTTCTCGGAGAGGGAATGAGAACTTTTGGTAGCTACAAGAATGGTAGTCAACCAGTCATCCGCCTAGAGTAGCCGAAGTGGCATCGGTGACTAGCTCCTGGATTCTTCTACCCATTCATTTCGTGTCCTTCGCTCTTCCTTGGAAGGTTATTGGACTTGTTCAAGGTCCAATATCTCATCATGTGTCTTCATCGGGGCTGCACCTAGTTTATCTATTTCTCTCGGCAGTTGTTAGTTGTTCATCCCAAGATTCACCTAGAGCATCCATTCATACTGTCATCTTTAATCTATCCTTTTAAATCCGTAGCTCTCATACGGGTTCCTTGATAACTACACCTGATCATCCCTCTCTCTCGATCGTCCTTTAATCATCCGTAGATGAAGATCTTGAAATTACTCATCCCATTGCCTTGGTGGAAGAGTTACTGCTTGTCTTCTATTTCACTTGTATAAACTCCTTATGGAACCGTCTATAGGGAACTAACTCTACACTACGATACTATCTAAGTATAACCCCGACTTTTTATTATAGCACTCAATATGACATGATGCATGCTCGCGGACTAACTATACGTACTATAGTATACAAGACTACAACGAATAGTTAGCACTTCCCAAAACCCGAACATCGAACAGTTAGTAAAAATCTAACTATTCTACATCCTTATAGGGCTCCGTACTCTCTCGTTCTCTAAACGTACTAAACGTGTTAAGTTTTGAAAACAAGCTTGTAAACAATGTACTGTTGCCCCTGTATTGCTCCGATACCAGCTGTGACATCCCTCCGGGATACCCAGGACTCGGTACGGGGGACACTCGACGCAGCGAGTTACAACGGTTCATCATCTCATACAAGCCAGAATATATACATCATGGTATAATACAACCATGTTTTCGAAATACAAACATTGTATCGCGGAAGCATAATACATTAATGAAGTTTAACAATCTACGAGTCTTGCAGCGGAAACTTGAACTTTACAACAAAGACCACTAGCGTGATGCACCGAGCCCGTCGTACATCACGATACTCCTCGCTCAGGACGTCGGGATCTGTTCCCACTTGAGGGAACCACCCTCGAACACGGCTCCTCTTCCGGACCACTACCGTGACGAGTCGTGGAAGCACGACTCGGTCTCGAAAAACATAACGAACAAACCTTGAGTATTCTAATACTCAGCAAGACCGACCCGTCAACGAGCACGCTAAGGCCGACGCCTAGTATGCAAAGGCTTTCCGGCTGTGGAGTTGACTCACTTGCGAAAACAGCTCTAATGGTTGATCCTTACTTTCAAGTTTTAGCTCGAGTTAAGTTCAATAGAGAACAAGGTTTTACGAGTCTACAACTACTGCAATCAAGTTTGCCGAGAAAAGATCATTTGTGACCAACAATTTTTTCATCTCTCAACCTCATCTTTCAGTTGATTACTACGATGTGACGAGCTAAACAAGCGGTACTCATTACTGCGAGGGACAGCGATTCGAATCGATTTATACCAGCTGGCAAAACCCGACTACACGACGTATACGCACCACACTCGGTCGTATACGACAACTTTCCCGCTAGCACCTGACGAGAAGACTAGCCATTTCCAACTCCCCGGGAGTATGGCGACGCCACGACTGCCCTCGTGGTCGACCCATCTCCCTCCCGTGAGACTATCCTCTCACTAACAGCCGGCAAAAGAGAGCCGGCTACGCTACATCTCTCGGGGCGATAGGGTACATCAGCTTGCTCGGGCCCATGATACCAGCATGTAGTACGGTACGTTCAAACTTGTTCAACTAAGCCGACAACGGTACGGTCCTTGACCGACACGAGACGGGGCTACCACCTTGCAAGACCTCATCTCCGTCTTGCCCTTTCTCCTACGGGGCCCGTCCGGTCTCAGCTTATTAACATCTTTACTTGCACTCTCATCTTTCTCTTATCATTCTTCTTAGCAATAATAAACCAGTCATTACCCTATATCTCGCGAGTAGTGTATGCCACCACTCGTCTTCTACCGATTCCCTATAACTTAAGCTTAGCGATCGTTAACTCTATTGAGCTACCTGTACCAGTATAACATAAACAAATGGAAACCTATCTCATGCATCTAGGGTATCAAGCAACTCCTATAACTTAATGCACAATCACGACTCATTACCGTGATAAAAGAAAAGACTTTAAAAACATAGGTGGGATGCACCGGGGCTTGCCTTGATTCGAGTCGGGGTTAGCTTCCTCGGGGTGCTGGTCGACTTCGACGTTTCCGTCTCCTGCCTCGACCTCGGACGGAATCTCGATCACGCTGGACCCTAGGTCGACCAACAATACGTCGCGAATCACAACCATGCATGCATGAATGGATATGACATGATGTGCAATGATTCTATTAACCATGATCATTAACTAGCAATTAATCATTACTTAAGTTCATTACTTGGCAATTAGTAATTAACAATTAATAATTCCTCGGGTTTATTAATTAGCAGCTTATAATTAATCATGTTCATTACTCAAGAATTAACCGTTGATCATGCAAAGGTTTTGTTAATTATGTTCATCAACTAATAATTTCTGATTACTTAACAACTAATCTTGTTTATTAATTAACAAATATTTATGCTGGTTAATTAACAATTACCCATTAATCAACGATAGGCATTAACACATAGAGTATTAAACGGGGATCACATGAAATGATGGTGTTTATGTTGAATTTTGGAAAACAGTTTTCACAAACACTTTCGTCTGCAGTATCTCTAATTTTTTTAAAGAAATTTATTTTTCAAAAACAAATTATACTTAGCATAAAATAATAGCTCCTATTAATTAAAGAAAGGTATTTAATTAAACTATGAAATTATAATCCCTCAAAATATGCATTTGAATACATCATTAAATAGAGAATAATTTTATGAGTCTAATGAACTTTGTTTGACATTTTTCTGATTTTTGTGGAATTTTCTATGAATTTTCGAAGTTTGAACAAATTCTGAAAATAGGAGAAATTCGCAAAAAGGAAAAGAAGTAACCTTTGGGCCAAATCTGGTCAGCCCATGGGCAGGCGGCCCGAGCGCGCGTGCGGCCCGGACATGGGCGCGGCCCAAACCGAGCTCATCCTGGCCGGCCATGGCGGTGGTGGCCGGACCGGACGGCGGCTCGCCGGAGTTAGTCAAGTGGCGGCCAACCTTGATGCGATGTTGCTTTTCGAGCTCGGGGAAACGTGGAGAACACGAAGGTGGGGACCCCTTCGCCGGAGGATGATCGGAAATAAGCCCACGGCGAGCGGCGGTGCGAGATGACGTTCGGCCGTGGCTAGACCTCGCTCGGATCGACCAAATCACGAACAAGTTGCGGCTGGAGCTTCCTAAGAACCTAGGCAAGAGCGGCACGCAGTTGGTGGGTCTTGGGGATGGCCGGAAGGTGGAGCTCCACGGTGAGCTACGGGCGGCGGCGGACGAAGTTGGAGAAGACAACCAAATTGACCGTGACATGTGCACCAAACTCGTCCTTGAGCTATCTGCGGGATAGAGTAACAAGTTGGGCACGCTCCGGAAGAGAGGAAAGACGAAGTGGCTCGCTCGGGTTGGAGAATTTGGAGGTGCGGCCATGGCCGCCGGTGGTGACCTCCGAAGGAAGAAATGCCTCGATCTCGGGTGCTAGAGCCGGGGGATTGATTGGACGGCATGGTGGAATGAGGAACTCTGCTGCGGAGCTTTTGTGTGCAGCGGCTCGCCGGGAGACGGTCCGTGGCGGCCGGGCGGCGTGAGGCGGGGGCGCGAGGGTGACGGAGTTCAAAAGAGAGAAGCAGAGAGGGAGAAAGGGAACTGCGGTTGGGGTCTTATCCCGGTTGGGCTGAGGGTGAGGTGGCGAGCAGCTGCTGCGTGGCAGCCGCGGAGCGAGGGCGCGTGGCCGAAGCTTGCCGCGGTGGCGCAGGGATGAGGCGGTGCGGCGAGGTGCGTCGGTTCGGGGAGGAGAAGGAGATTTGGCCACTCGCCTCGATTCAGCATTTTTACAAAGAACCCCCTCCGCTTTCTCTTAATTAGAAATCATACTTCCGTCACTCGAAAAATTTTACGAAAAATCAGGGATGGAATTGAAAACATTTTGAATCTTTTTCCTTATTGGCCGGAGTTCAAATTCCAAATAAATTTCGAACTAAAAAATCAAGTTGAAATTAAAAAGAGAAATTTTCATTATTTCTTGTAGACATTTTCACAAACTAAAATAATTTCGTAGCAACTTCAAAAATCTTTTGTTATTATGTTTTATCAACAGAAAATGTTAAACTCCATAATTGCTTTTATTGAATTTGTCTCTTTTAAGATCTTAATTTGACTCGGGTTAAATTCATTATTTTATGTGCATTTCTTAACACAATATTTAATATCTTCTCAATGCACAAGATGACATGCTCATGAATGACATGAAATGCATGTTTATTATTTGTGAGGGTTGTTACAGCCCTCCCCTTACAGGAATCTCGTCCCGAGATTCACGATCGAGCGACTAGGCGATGGTACTAAAGATCTCTCGGTAACTCGGATCGGAGAAACTCTTCTTGTTCCCATGCAGCTTCCAGCTTCCGAGTGATCACTCCATTTAATCTTGTAGATCCCGATGGTTTGATGTTGAGCCACTCGATCTTGGGTGTCGAGGATAAGGACGTATACTCGATGAGTCCGATTGTTGAACCACCGAACGGAAGAACATCCGTTGCCGATACTCGAGGTGACCGTTATAGCATAGACTCGAACCTCCGATCTGCTGTGGAAATGTAGACTAGATTAAACTTGGGTGATACCTTACTTCCTTGTTCACTGTCCGATCTCTTCTTAGTCTTCTCTTCTTGATAAGCACGAAGAGCATCCGCCATGAGTATCGCCTCACTTACAAACTCATTGAAACTAACTCCTTGGTCCACTTTAGAACATCAATGTGTGGGTTGTCAACATCTATCACTTGCATGCCGGGATCAGGAGTCACGAGATTTATAAGGGTTGGTGAGAGTCAACGATGAAGGAAAAGATTTAAGCTGGAATGGTTGAGCTTATGAAACAACATAGATTAACAAGAGGTGTGACGAGTGCTTTCGTCTGTCTTGGTGTTGAAGGAAATATAGGCTTAAGATATTTACAAGGATAATTGCATCGATGAGTTTCCAAACCGGTATTCTTCTTTCCGGTTGCGTACCTTAAGTTATACGCCGTCCGTTCGGAAGAACATCATATTTGGAATCTCTTCTAGTTTTAAAATAGAGTATGCATTTCCATACCGCTCATGTTTGACTTGGAGAAGCGCACAGGCGAACCGGCACAATTCGAAGGCAAAATAGCAATTTAGAAGTGCACAACACCCATTTCTAAACTAGCTCTCGATACGACTTAGTCTAGTCAAATAGAAGACTACCCTTGCTTCATATGGAAGTCACTCAAGAATTTCATGGATAGATAAGTTCATGGCGTAATTGAGTAAAAGAAGAAGAATGACTCTCGGACTAGGAATAGTCGGCTCATAATACTGAAATTTTATCATCCAAAAAGTTACGTCGAGAGAGAGAGTCCGAACGGAAATCAAAAGGGCTATTTCTCGGAGAGGGAATGAGAACTTTTGGTAGCTACAAGAATGGTAGTCAACCGAGTCATCCGCCTAGAGTAGCCGAAGTGGCATCGGTGACTAGCTCCTGGATTCTTCTACCCATTCATTTCGTGTCCTTCTGCTCTTCCTTGGAAGGTTATTGGACTTGTTCAAGGTCCAATATCTCATCATGTGTCTTCATCGGGGCTGCACCTAGTTTATCTATTTCTCTGGCAGTTGTTAGTTGTTCATCCCAAGATTCACCTAGAGCATCCATTCATACTGTCATCTTTAATCTATCCTTTTAAATCCGTAGCTCTCATACGGGTTCCTTGATAACTACACCTGATCATCCCTCTCTCCGATCGTCCTTTAATCATCCGTAGATGAAGATCTTGAAATTACTCATCCCATTGCCTTGGTGGAAGAGTTCTGCTTGTCTTCTATTTCACTTGTATAAACTCCTTATGGAACCGTCTATAGGGAACTAACTCTACACTACGATACTATCTAAGTATAACCCCAGACTTTTTATTATAGCACTCAATATGACATGATGCATGCTCGGCGGACTAACTATACGTACTATAGTATACAAGACTACAACGAATAGTTAGCACTTCCCAAAACTCGAACATCGAACAGTTAGTAAAAATCTAACTATTCTACATCCTTATAGGGCTCCGTACTCTCTCGTTCTCTAAACGTACTAAACGTGTTAAGTTTTGAAAACAAGCTTGTAAACAATGTACTGTTGCCCCTGTATTGCTCCGATACCAGCTGTGACATCCCCTCCGGGATACCCAGGACTCGGTACAGGGGGACACTCGACGCAGCGAGTTACAACGGTTCATCATCTCATACAAGCCAGAATATATACATCATGGTATAATACAACCATGTTTTCGAAATACAAACATTGTATCGCGGAAGCATAATACATTAATGAAGTTTAACAATCTACGAGTCTTGCAGCGGAAACTTGAACTTTACAACAAAGACCACTAGCGTGATGCACCGAGCCCGTCGTACATCACGATACTCCTCGCTCAGGACGTCGGGATCTGTTCCCACTTGAGGGAACCACCCTCGGAACACGGCTCCTCTTCCGGACCACTACCGTGACGATCGTGGAAGCACGACTCGGTCCTGAAAAACATAACGAACAAACCTTGAGTATTCTAATACTCAGCAAGATCGACCCGTCAACGAGCACGCTAAGGCCGACGCCTAGTATGCAAAGGCTTTCCGGCTGTGGAGTTGACTCACTTGCGAAAACAGCTCTAATGGTTGATCCTTACTTTCAAGTTTTAGCTCAGAGTTAAGTTCAATAGAGAACAAGGTTTTACAGTCTACAACTACTGCAATCAAGTTTGCCGGAAAAGATCATTTGTGACCAACAATTTTTTCATCTCTCAACCTCATCTTTCGGTTGATTACTACGATGTGACGAGCTAAACAAGCGGTACTCATTATCGCGAGGGACAGCGATTCGAATCGATTTATACCAGCTGGCAAAACCCGACTACACGACGTATACGCACCACACCTGGTCGTATACGACAACTTTCCCGCTAGCACCTGACGGAAGACTAGCCATTTCCAACTCCCCGGGAGTATGGCGACGCCACGACCGCCCTCGTGGTCGACCCATCTCCCTCCCGTGAGACTATCCTCTCACTAACAGCCGGCAAAAGAGAGGCGGCTACGCTACATCTCTCGGGGCGATAGGGTACATCAGCTTGCTCGGGCCCATGATACCAGCATGTAGTACGGTACGTTCAAACTTGTTCAACTAAGCCGACAACGGTACGGTCCTTGACCGACACGAGACGGGGCTACCACCTTGCAAGACCTCATCTCCGTCTTGCCCTTTCTCCTACGGGGCCCGTCCGGTCTCGGCTTATTAACATCTTTACTTGCACTCTCATCTTTCTCTTATCATTCTTCTTAGCAATAATAAACCAGTCATTACCCTATATCTCGCGAGTAGTGTATGCCACCACTCGTCTTCTACCGATTCCCTATAACTTAAGCTTAGCGATCGTTAACTCTATTGAGCTACCTGTACCAGTATAACATAAACAAATGGAAACCTATCTCATGCATCTAGGGTATCAAGCAACTCCTATAACTTAATGCACAATCACGACTCATTACCGTGATAAAAGAAAAGACTTTAAAAACATAGGTGGGATGCACCGGGGCTTGCCTTGATTCGAGTCGGGGTTAGCTTCCTCGGGGTGCTGGTCGACTTCGACGTTTCCGTCTCCTGCCTCGACCTCGGACGGAATCTCGATCACGCCGGACCCTAGGTCGACCAACAATACGTCGCGAATCACAACCATGCATGCATGAATGGATATGACATGATGTGCAATGATTCTATTAACCATGATCGTTAACTAGCAATTAATCATTACTTAAGTTCATTACTTGGCAATTAGTAATTAACAATTAATAATTCCTCGGGTTTATTAATTAGCGACTTATAATTAATCATGTTCATTACTCAAGAATTAACCGTTGATCATGCAAAGGTTTTGTTAATTATGTTCATCAACTAATAATTTCTGATTACTTAACAACTAATCTTGTTTATTAATTAACAAATATTTATGCTGGTTAATTAACAATTACCCATTAATCAACGATAGGCATTAACACATAGAGTATTAAACGGGGATCACATGAAATGATGGTGTTTATGTTGAATTTTGGAAAACAGTTTTCACAAACACTTTCGTCTGCAGTATCTCTAATTTTTTTAAAGAAATTTATTTTTCAAAAACAAATTATACTTAGCATAAAATAATAGCTCCTATTAATTAAAGAAAGGTATTTAATTAAACTATGAAATTATAATCCCTCAAAATATGCATTTGAATACATCATTAAATAGAGAATAATTTTATGAGTCTAATGAACTTTGTTTGACATTTTTCTGATTTTTGTGGAATTTTCTATGAATTTTCGAAGTTTGAACAAATTCTGAAAATAGGAGAAATTCGCAAAAAGGAAAAGAAGTAACCTTTGGGCCAAATCTGGTCAGCCCATGGGCAGAGCGGCCCGGGCGCGCGTGCGGCCCGGACATGGGCGCGGCCCAAACCGAGCTCATCCTGGCCGGCCATGGCGGTGGTGGCCGGACCGGACGGCGGCTCGCCGGAGTTAGTCAAGTGGCGGCCAACCTTGATGCGATGTTGCTTTTCGAGCTCGGGGAAACGTGGAGAACACGAAGGTGGGGACCCCTTCGCCGGAGGATGATCGGAAATAAGCCCACGGCGAGCGGCGGTGCGAGATGACGTTCGGCCGTGGCTAGACCTCGCTCGGATCGACCAAATCACGAACAAGTTGCGGCCGGAGCTTCCTAAGAACCTAGGCAAGAGCGGCACGCAGTTGGTGGGTCTTGGGGATGGCCGGAAGGTGGAGCTCCACGGTGAGCTACGGGCGGCGGCGGACGAAGTTGGAGAAGACAACCAAATTGACCGTGACATGTGCACCAAACTCGTCCTTGAGCTATCTCGCGGGATAGAGTAACAAGTTGGGCACGCTCCGGAAGAGAGGAAAGACGAAGTGGCTCGCCTGGGTTGGAGAATTTGGAGGTGCGGCCATGGCCGCCGGTGGTGACCTCCGAAGGAAGAAATGCCTCGATCTCGGGTGCTAGAGCCGGGGGATTGATTGGACGGCATGGTGGAATGAGGAACTCTGCTGCGGAGCTTTGTGTGCAGCGGCTCGCCGGGAGACGGTCCGTGGCGGCCGGGCGGCGTGAGGCGGGGGCGCGAGGGTGACGGAGTTCAAAAGAGAGAAGCGAGAGAGGGAGAAAGGGAAGCTGCGGTTGGGGTCTTATCCCGGTTGGGCTGAGGGTGAGGTGGCGAGCAGCTGGCTGCGTGGCGGCCGCGGAGCGAGGGCGCGTGGCCGAAGCTTGCCGCGGTGGCGCAGGGATGAGGCGGTGCGGCGAGGTGCGTCGGTTCGGGGAGGAGAAGGAGATTTGGCCACTCGCCTCGATTCAGCATTTTTACAAAGAACCCCCTCCGCTTTCTCTTAATTAGAAATCATACTTCCGTCACTCGAAAAATTTTACGAAAAATCAGGGATGGAATTGAAAACATTTTGAATCTTTTTCCTTATTGGCCGGAGTTCAAATTCCAAATAAATTTCGAACTAAAAAATCAAGTTGAAATTAAAAAGAGAAATTTTCATTATTTCTTGTAGACATTTTCACAAACTAAAATAATTTCGTAGCAACTTCAAAAATCTTTTGTTATTATGTTTTATCAACAGAAAATGTTAAACTCCATAATTGCTTTTATTGAATTTGTCTCTTTTAAGATCTTAATTTGACTCGAGGTTAAATTCATTATTTTATGTGCATTTCTTAACACAATATTTAATATCTTCTCAATGCACAAGATGACATGCTCATGAATGACATGAAATGCATGTTTATTATTTGTGAGGGTTGTTACAGCCCTCCCCTTACAGGAATCTCGTCCCGAGATTCACGATCGAAGCGACTAGGCGATGGTACTAAAGATCTCTCGGTAACTCGGATCGGAGAAACTCTTCTTGTTCCCATGCAGCTTCCAGCTTCCGAGTGATCACTCCATTTAATCTTGTAGATCCCGATGGTTTGATGTTGAGCCACTCGATCTTGGGTGTCGAGGATAAGGACGTATACTCGATGAGTCCGATTGTTGAACCACCGAACGGAAGAACATCCGTTGCCGATACTCGAGGTGACCGTTATAGCATAGACTCGAACCTCCGATCTGCTTGTGGAAATGTAGACTAGATTAAACTTGGGTGATACCTTACTTCCTTGTTCACTGTCCGATCTCTTCTTAGTCTTCTCTTCTTGATAAGCACGAAGAGCATCCGCCATGAGTATCGCCTCACTTACAAACTCATTGAAACTAACTCCTTGGTCCACTTTAGAACATCAATGTGTGGGTTGTCAACATCTATCACTTGCATGCCGGGATCGGGAGTCACGAGATTTATAAGGGTTGGTGAGAGTCAACGATGAAGGAAAAGATTTAAGCTGGAATGGTTGAGCTTATGAAACAACATAGATTAACAAGAGGTGTGACGAGTGCTTTCGTCTGTCTTGGTGTTGAAGGAAATATAGGCTTAAGATATTTACAAGGATAATTGCATCGATGAGTTTCCAAACCAGTATTCTTCTTTCCGGTTGCGTACCTTAAGTTATACGCCGTCCGTTCGGAAGAACATCATATTTGGAATCTCTTCTAGTTTTAAAATAGAGTATGCATTTCCATACCGCTCATGTTTGACTTGGAGAAGCGCTCAGGCGAACCGGCACAATTCGAAGGCAAAATAGCAATTTAGAAGTGCACAACACCCATTTCTAAACTAGCTCTCGATACGACTTAGTCTAGTCAAATAGAAGACTACCCTTGCTTCATATGGAAGTCACTCAAGAATTTCATGGATAGATAAGTTCATGGCGTAATTGAGTAAAAGAAGAAGAATGACTCTCGGACTAGGAATAGTCGGCTCATAATACTGAAATTTTATCATCCAAAAAGTTACGTCGAGAGAGAGAGTCCGAACGGAAATCAAAAGGGCTATTTCTCGGAGAGGGAATGAGAACTTTTGGTAGCTACAAGAATGGTAGTCAACCAGTCATCCGCCTAGAGTAGCCGAAGTGGCATCGGTGACTAGCTCCTGGATTCTTCTACCCATTCATTTCGTGTCCTTCGCTCTTCCTTGGAAGGTTATTGGACTTGTTCAAGGTCCAATATCTCATCATGTGTCTTCATCGGGGCTGCACCTAGTTTATCTATTTCTCTCGGCAGCTGTTAGTTGTTCATCCCAAGATTCACCTAGAGCATCCATTCATACTGTCATCTTTAATCTATCCTTTTAAATCCGTAGCTCTCATACGGGTTCCTTGATAACTACACCTGATCATCCCTCTCTCCGATCGTCCTTTAATCATCCGTAGATGAAGATCTTGAAATTACTCATCCCATTGCCTTGGTGGAAGAGTTCCGCTTGTCTTCTATTTCACTTGTATAAACTCCTTATGGAACCGTCTATAGGGAACTAACTCTACACTACGATACTATCTAAGTATAACCCCGACTTTTTATTATAGCACTCAATATGACATGATGCATGCTCGGCGGACTAACTATACGTACTATAGTATACAAGACTACAACGAATAGTTAGCACTTCCCAAAACCCGAACATCGAACAGTTAGTAAAAATCTAACTATTCTACATCCTTATAGGGCTCCGTACTCTCTCGTTCTCTAAACGTACTAAACGTGTTAAGTTTTGAAAACAAGCTTGTAAACAATGTACTTGTTGCCCTCGTATTGCTCCGATACCAGCTGTGACATCCCCTCCGGGATACCCGGGACTCGGTACAGGGGGACACTCGACGCAGCGAGTTACAACGAGTTCATCATCTCATACAAGCCAGAATATATACATCATGGTATAATACAACCATGTTTTCGAAATACAAACATTGTATCGCGGAAGCATAATACATTAATGAAGTTTAACAATCTACGAGTCTTGCAGCGGAAACTTGAACTTTACAACAAAGACCACTAGCGTGATGCACCGAGCCCGTCGTACATCACGATACTCCTCGCTCAGGACGTCGGGATCTGTTCCCACTTGAGGGAACCACCCTCGGAACACGGCTCCTCTTCCGGACCACTACCGTGACGAGTCGTGGAAGCACGACTCGGTCCTGAAAAACATAACGAACAAACCTTGAGTATTCTAATACTCGGCAAGACCGACCCGTCAACGAGCACGCTAAGGCCGACGCCTAGTATGCAAAGGCTTTACGGCTGTGGAGTTGACTCACTTGCGAAAACAGCTCTAATGGTTGATCCTTACTTTCAAGTTTTAGCTCGAGTTAAGTTCAATAGAGAACAAGGTTTTACAGTCTACAACTACTGCAATCAAGTTTGCCGAGAAAAGATCATTTGTGACCAACAATTTTTTCATCTCTCAACCTCATCTTTCAGTTGATTACTACGATGTGACGAGCTAAACAAGCGGTACTCATTATCTGCGAGGGACAGCGATTCGAATCGATTTATACCAGCTGGCAAAACCCGACTACACGACGTATACGCACCACACCGGTCGTATACGACAACTTTCCCGCTAGCACCTGACGAGAAGACTAGCCATTTCCAACTCCCCGGGAGTATGGCGACGCCACGACCGCCCTCGTGGTCGACCCATCTCCCTCCCGTGAGACTATCCTCTCACTAACAGCCGGCAAAAGAGAGGCGGCTACGCTACATCTCCGGGGCGATAGGGTACATCAGCTTGCTCGGGCCCATGATACCAGCATGTAGTACGGTACGTTCAAACTTGTTCAACTAAGCCGACAACGGTACGGTCCTTGACCGACACGAGACGGGGCTACCACCTTGCAAGACCTCATCTCCGTCTTGCCCTTTCTCCTACGGGGCCCGTCCGGTCTCGGCTTATTAACATCTTTACTTGCACTCTCATCTTTCTCTTATCATTCTTCTTAGCAATAATAAACCAGTCATTACCCTATATCTCGCGAGTAGTGTATGCCACCACTCGTCTTCTACCGATTCCCTATAACTTAAGCTTAGCGATCGTTAACTCTATTGAGCTACCCGTACCAGGTATAACATAAACAAATGGAAACCTATCTCATGCATCTAGGGTATCAAGCAACTCCTATAACTTAATGCACAATCACGACTCATTACCGTGATAAAAGAAAAGACTTTAAAAACATAGGTGGGATGCACCGGGGCTTGCCTTGATTCGAGTCGGGGTTAGCTTCCTCGGGGTGCTGGTCGACTTCGACGTTTCCGTCTCCTGCCTCGACCTCGGACGGAATCTCGATCACGCCGGACCCTAGGTCGACCAACAATACGTCGCGAATCACAACCATGCATGCATGAATGGATATGACATGATGTGCAATGATTCTATTAACCATGATCGTTAACTAGCAATTAATCATTACTTAAGTTCATTACTTGGCAATTAGTAATTAACAATTAATAATTCCTCGGGTTTATTAATTAGCAGCTTATAATTAATCATGTTCATTACTCAAGAATTAACCGTTGATCATGCAAAGGTTTTGTTAATTATGTTCATCAACTAATAATTTCTGATTACTTAACAACTAATCTTGTTTATTAATTAACAAATATTTATGCTGGTTAATTAACAATTACCCATTAATCAACGATAGGCATTAACACATAGAGTATTAAACGGGGATCACATGAAATGATGGTGTTTATGTTGAATTTTGGAAAACAGTTTTCACAAACACTTTCGTCTGCAGTATCTCTAATTTTTTTAAAGAAATTTATTTTTCAAAAACAAATTATACTTAGCATAAAATAATAGCTCCTATTAATTAAAGAAAGGTATTTAATTAAACTATGAAATTATAATCCCTCAAAATATGCATTTGAATACATCATTAAATAGAGAATAATTTTATGAGTCTAATGAACTTTGTTTGACATTTTTCTGATTTTTGTGGAATTTTCTATGAATTTTCGAAGTTTGAACAAATTCTGAAAATAGGAGAAATTCGCAAAAAGGAAAAGAAGTAACCTAGACACTACCGGGTGCGGAAAACACAGTTTTCACAACTTGTCCCGGCGCAATAAATGAGGGTCACTAGTGGGGCCACCCGAACATGAACAAAATTGTGCGTCGGTGTTTCGCACACGAATTGTTCCGAACACATTTTTGGACTCCTAGGCACTACCAAGTGGAGAAAACACGAGTTTTCACAACTTGTGCCGAGCACAATAAATGCGGGTCACTAGTCGGGCCACCCAAACATGAGCAAAATTGTGCGTCGGTGTTTCGCACATGAATTATTACGGAACACATTTTTGGACTCCTAGACACTACCGGGTGCGGAAAACACGGTTTCAGAACTTGTTCAGCGCAATAAATACGGCTCACTAGTCGGGCCACGCGAACATGAACAAAATTGTGCGTCGGTGTTTCGCACATAAATTATTACGGAACACATTTTTGGACTCCTAGACAGTACCGGGTGTGGAAAACACAGTTTTCACAACTTGTCCCGGCGCAATAAATGCGGGTCACTAGTCGGGCCTCCCGAACATGAACAAAATTGTGCGTCGGTGTTTCGCACGAGGATCGTTCGAAACACATTTTTGGACTCCTAGACACTATCGGGTGCGGAAGACACGAGTCTTCACAACTTGTCCGGCGCAATAAACGCAGGTCACTAGTGGGGCCACCGGAACATGAACAAAATTGTGCGTTGGTGTTTCGCACATGAATTGTTCCGAACACATTTTTGGACTCCTAGGCACTACCGAGTGGAGAAAACACAGTTTTCACAACTTGTCCCGGCGCAATAAATGCGGGTCACTAGTCGGGCCACCCAAACATGAGCAAAATTGTGCGTCGGTGTTTCGCACATGAATTATTACGGAACACATTTTTGGACTCCTAGACACTACCGGGTGCGGAAAACACAGTTTTCACAACTTGTCCTGGCGCAATAAATGCGGGTCACTAGTCGGGCCACCCGAACATGAACAAAATTGTGCGTCGGTGTTTCGCACAGGGATCATTCCGAAACAGATTTTTGGACTCCTAGACACTATTGGGTGCGGAAGACACAGTCTTCACAACTTTTCCGGCGCAATAAATGCAGGTCACTAGGGCGGCCACCCGAAGTTGAACAAAATTGTGCGCCGGTGTTTCGCGTTCGCATCGTTGGGGAACACATTTTCATATTCCTAGACACTACTGGGTGCGGAAAACACAGTGTTCACAACTTGTCCCTGCGCAATAAAATGCAGGTTACTAGTGGGCCACCCGAACTTGAACAAAATTGTGCGTCGGTGTTTCGCACATAAATTATTACGGAACATATTTTTGGACTCCTAGACACTACCGGGTGTGGAAAACACAGTTTTCACAACTTGTCCCGACGCAATAAATGCGGGTCACTGGTCGGGCCTCCCGAACATGAACAAAATTGTGCGTCGGTGTTTCGCACACGAATTGTTCCGGAACATATTTTTGGACTCCTAGGCACTACCGAGTGGAGAAAACACAGTTTTCACAACTTGTGTCGGCGCAATAAATGCGGGTCACTAGTCGGGCCACCCAAACATGAGCAAAATTGTGCGTCGGTGTTTCGCACATGAATTATTACGGAACACATTTTTAGACTCCTAGACACTACCGGGTGCAGAAAACACAGTTTTCACAACTTGTCCTGGCGCAATAAATGCGGGTCACTAGTCGGGCCACCCGAACATGAACAAAATTGTGCGTCGGTGTTTCGCACATAAATTGTTACGGAACACATTTTTGGACTCCTAGACACTACCGGGTGCGGAAAACACAGTTTTCACAACTTGTCCTGGCGCAATTAATGCGGGTCACTAGTCGGGCCACCCGAATATGAACAAAATTGTGCGTCGGTGTTTCGCACATAAATTATTACGGAACACATTTTTGGACTCCTAGACACTACCGGGTGTGGAAAACACAGTTTTCACAACTTGTCCCGGCGCAATAAATGCGGGTCACTAGTCGGGCCTCCCGAACATGAACAAAGCGTGCGTCGGTGTTTCGCACGAGGATCGTACCGAAACATATTTTTGGACTCCTAGACACTACCGGGTGAGGAAGACACGAGTTTTCACAACTTGTCCCGGCGCAATAAATGCGGGTCACTAGTCGGGCCTCCCGAACATGAACAAAATCGTGCGTCGGTGTTTCGCACGAGGATCGTACTCGAAACATATTTTTAGACTCCTAGACACTATCGGGTGAGGAAGACACGAGTCTTCACAACTTGTCCCGGCGCAATAAATGCAGGTCACTAGTGGGGCCACCGGAACATGAACAAAATTGTGCGTTGGTGCTTCGCACATGAATTGTTCCCGATCACATTTTTGGACTCCTAGACACTACCGGGTGTGGAAAACACAGTTTTCACAACTTTTCCCGACGCAATAAATGCGGGTCACTAGTCGGGCCACCCGAACATGAACAAACTTGTGCGTCGGTGTTTCGCACATGAATTGTTTCGGAACACATTTTTGGACTCCTAGACACTACCGAGTGGAGAAATCACAGTTTTCACAACTTGTGCCGGCGCAATAAATGCGGGTCACTAGTCGGGCCACCCGAACATGAGCAAAATTGTGCGTCGGTGTTTCGCACATGAATTATTACGAAACACATTTTTGGACTGCTAGACACTATCGGGTGCGGAAAACACACTTTTCACAACTTGTCCGGGCGCAATAAATGCGGGTCACTAGTCGGGCCACCGGAACATGAACAAAATTGTGCGTCGGTGTTTCGCACGGGGATCGTTCCGAAACACATTTTTGGACTCCTAGACACTACCGGTTGCGGAAGACGAGTCTTCACAACTTGTCCCAGCGCAATAAATGCAGGTCACTAGTGGGGCCACCGGAACATGAACAAAATTGTGCGTTGGTGCTTCGCACATGCATTGTTCCCGATCACATTTTTGGACTCCTAGACACTACCGGGTGTGGAAAACACAGTTTTCACAACTTGTCCCGACACAATAAATGCGGGTCGCTAGTCGGGCCACCCAAACATGAACAAAATTGTGCGTCGGTGTTTCGCACGAGGATCGTTCGAAACACATTTTTGGACTCCTAGACACTATCGGTTGCGGAAGACACAGTCTTCACAACTTGTCCCGACGCAATAAATGCAGGTCACTAGTGGGGCCACCGGAACATGAACAAAATTGTGCGTTGGTGCTTCGCACATGGATTGTTCGGAAACACATTTTTCGACTCCTAGACACTACCGGGTGCAGAAAACACATTTTTCACAACTTGTCCTGGCGCAATAAATGCGGGTCACTAGTCGGGCCACCCGAACATGAACAAAATTGTGCGTCGGTGTTTCGCACACGAATTGTTCCGGAACATATTTTTGGACTCCTAGGCACTACCGAGTGGAGAAAACACAGTTTTCACAACTTGTGTCGGCGCAATAAATGCGGGTCACTAATCGGGCCACCCAAACATGAGCAAAATTGTGCGTCGGTGTTTCGCACATGAATTATTACGGAACACATTTTTAGACTCCTAGACACTACCGGGTGCGGAAAACATAATTTTCACAACTTGTCCTGGCGCAATAAATGCGGGTCACTAGTCGGGCCACCGAACATGAACAAAATTATGCGTCGGTGTTTCGCACATAAATTATTACGGAACACATTTTTGGACTCCTAGACACTACCGGGTGCGGAAAACACAGTTTTCACAACTTGTCCTGGCGCAATTAATGCGGGTCACTAGTCGGGCCACCCCAACATGAACAAAATTGTGCGTCGGTGTTTCGCACATAAATTATTACGGAACACATTTTTGGACTCCTAGACACTACCGGGTGTGAAAAACACAGTTTTCACAACTTGTCCCGACGCAATAAATGCGGGTCACTAGTCGGGCCTCCCGAACATGAACAAAATTGTGCGTCGGTGTTTCGCACGAGGATCGTACCGAAACACATTTTTGGACTCCTAGACACTATCGGGTGAGGAAGACACGATCTTCACAACTTGTCCCGGCGCAATAAATGCAGGTCACTAGTGGGGCCACCCGAACATGAACAAACTTGTGCGTCGTTGTTTCGCACATGAATTGTTTCGGAACACATTTTTGGACTGCTAGACACTACCGAGTGGATAAATCACAGTTTTCACAACTTGTGCCGGTGCAATAAATGCGGGTCACTAGTCGGGCCACCCAAACATGAACAAAATTGTGCGTTGGTGTTTCGCACATGAATTATTACGGAACACATTTTTGGACTCCTAGACACTACGGGAGCAGAAAACACAGTTTTCACAGCTTGTCCTGGCGCAATAAATGCGGGTCACTAGTCGGGCCACCCGAACATGAACAAAATTGTGCGTCGGTGTTTCGCACATAAATTATTACGGAACACATTTTTGGACTCCTAGACACTACCGGGTGTGGAAAACACGGTTTTCACAACTTGTCCCGCGCAATAAATGCGGGTCACTGGTCGGGCCTCCCGAACATGAACAAAATTGTGCGTCGGTGATTCGCACGAGGATCGTTCCAAACACATTTTTGGACTCCTAGACACTACTGGTTGCGGAAGACACAGTCTTCACAACTTGTCCCGGCGCAATAAATGCAGGTCACCGGTGGGGCCACCGGAACATGAACAAAATTGTGCGTTGGTGGTTCGCACATGAATTGTTCCCGATCACATTTTTGGACTCCTAGACACTACCGGGTGTGGAAAACACAGTTTTCACAACTTGTCCCGACACAATAAATGCGGGTCACAAGTCGGGCCACCCAAACATGAACAAAATTGTGCGTCGGTGTTTCGCACATGAATTATTACAGAACACATTTTTGGACTCCTAGTCACTACCGGGTGCAGAAAACACAGTTTTCACAACTTGTCTTGGCGCAATAAATGCGGGTCACTAGTCGGGCCACCCGAACATGAACAAAATTGTGCGTCGGTGTTTTGCACAGGGATCGTTCCGAAACACATTTTTGGACTCCTAGACACTATTGGGTGAGGAAGACACAGTCTTCACAACTTTTCCGGCGCAATAAATGCAGGTCACTAGGGGGCCACCCGAAGTTGAACAAAATTATGCGCCGGTGTTTCGCGTTCGGATCGTTGGGGAACACATTTTCATACTCCTAGACACTATCGGGTGCGGAAAACACAGGTGTTCACAACTTATCCCTGCGCAATAAATGCAGGTTACGAGTGGGCCACCCGAACATGAACAAAATTGTGCGTCGGTGTTTCGCACATGGATTGTTCGGAAACACATTTTTGGACTCCTAGCCACTACCGGGTGCGGAGGGCCACCGGAAAATGACCAAAATTGTGCTTCGCTGTTTCGGACATGAATTGTTACGGAACACATTTTTCGACTCCTAGACACTACCGGGTGCGGAAAACACAGTTTTCACAACTTGTGCCGACGCAATAAATGAGGGTCACTAGTCGGGCCACCCGAAAATGACCAAAATTGTGCTTCGGTGTTTCGGACAAGAATTGTTACGGAACACATTTTTCGACTCCTAGACACTACCGGGTGCGGAAAACACAGTTTTCACAACTTGTGCCGACGCAATAAATGAGGGTCACTAGTCGGGCCACCCGAAAATGACCAAAATTGTGCTTCGGTGTTTCGGACAAGAATTGTTACGGAACACATTTTTTGACTCCTAGACACTACCGGGTGCGGAAAACACAGTTTTCACAACTTGTGCCGACGCAATAAATGAGGGTCACTAGTCGGGTCACCCGAAAATGACCAAAATTGTGCTTCGGTGTTTCGGACAAGAATTGTTTCGGAACACATTTTTCGACTCCTAGACACTACTGGGTGCGGAAAACACAGTTTTCACAACTTGTGCCGACGCAATAAATGAGGGTCACTAGTCGGGCCACCCGAAAATGACCAAAATTGTGCTTCGGTGTTTCGGACAAGAATTGTTACGGAACACATTTTTCGACTCCTAGACACTACCGGGTGCGGAAAACACAGTTTTCACAACTTGTCCCGGCGCAATAAATGAGGGTCACAAGTCGGGCCACCCGAACATGAACAAAATTGTGCGGCGGTGTTTCGCACACGAATTGTTCCGGAACACATTTTTGGACTCCTAGGCACTACCGAGTGGAGAAAACACAGTTTTCACAACATGTGTCGGCGCAATAAATGCGGGTCACAAGTCGGGCCACCCAAACATGAGCAAAATTGTGCGTCGGTGTTTCGCACATGAATTATTGCGGAACAAATTTTTGGACTCCTAGACACTACCGGGTGCGGAAAACACAGTATTCACAACTTGTCCTGGCGCAATAAATGCGGGTCACTAGTCGGGCCACCCGAACATGTACAAAATTGTGCGTCCGTGTTTCGCACATAAATTATTACGGAACACATTTTTGGACTCCTAGACACTACCGGGTGTGGAAAACACAGTTTTCACAACTTGTCCCGGCGCAATAAGTGCGGGTCACCTGGTCGGGCCTCCCGAGCATGAACAAAGTTGTGCGTCGGTGTTTCGCACGAGGATCGTTCCGAAACACGTTTTTGGACTCCTAGACACTACTGGGTGTGGAAGACACAGTCTTCACAACTTGTCCCGGCACAATAAATGCAGGTCACTAGTGGGGCCACCGGAACATGAACAAAATTGTGCGTTGGTGCTTTGCACATGAATTGTTCCCGATCACATTTTTGGACTCCTAGACACTACCGGGTGTGGGAAACACAGTTTTCACAACTTTTCCCGACGCAATAAATGCGGGTCACTAGACGGGCCACCCGAACATGAACAAACTTGTGCGTCGGTGTTTCGCACATGAATTGTTTCGGAACACATTTTTGGACTCCTAGACACTACCGAGTGGAGAAATCACAGTTTTCACAACTTGTGCCGGCGCAATAAATGCGGGTCACTAGTCGGGCCACCCAAACATGGACAAAATTGTGCGTCGGTGTTTCGCACATGAATTATTACGGAACACATTTTTGGACTCCTAGACACTACCGGGTGCGGAAAACACAGTTTTCACAACTTGTCCTGGCGCAATAAATGCGGGTCACTGGTCGGGCCTCCCGAACATGAACAAAATTGTGCGTCGGTGTTTCGCACAAGGATCGTTCCGAAACATATTTTTTGGTCTCCTAAACACTATTGGGTGCGGAAGACACAGTCTTCACAACTTTTTCCAGCGCAATAAATGCAGGTCACTAGGGGGCCACCCGAAGTTGAACAAAATTGTGCGCCGGTGTTTCGCGTTCGGATCGTTGTGGAACACATTTTCATACTCCTAGACACTACCGTGTGCGGAAAACATAGTGTTCAGAACTTGTCCCTGCGCAATAAATGCAGGTTACTAGTGGACCACCCAAACATGAACAAAATTGTGCGTCGGTGTTTCGCACATAAATTATTACAGAACACATTTTTGGACTCCTAGACACTACCGGATGTGGAAAACACAGTTTTCACAACTTGTCCAAGCGCAATAAATGCAGGTTACTAGTGGGCCACCCGAACATGAACAAAATTGTGTGTCCGTGTTTCGTACATGGATTGTTCGGAAACATATTTTTGGACTCCTAGACACTACGGGTGTGGTGGGCCACCCGAAAATGACCAAAATTGTGCTTCGGTGTTTCGGACATGAATTGTTACGGAACACATTTTTCGACTCCTAGACAATGCACGGGTGCGGAAAACACAGTTTCCACAACTTGTCCCGGCGCAATAAATGCGGGTCACTAGTCGGGCCACCCGAACATGAACAAAATTGTGCGTCGGTGTTTCGCACACGAATTGTTCCGGAACACATTTTTGGACTCCTAGACACTACCGAGTGGAGAAAACACAGTTTTCACAACTTGTGCCGGCGTAATAAATGCGGGTCACTAGTCGGGCCACCCAAACATGAGCAAAATTGTGCGTCGGTGTTTCGCACATGAATTATTATGGAACACATTTTAGGACTCCTAGACACTACCGGATGCGGAAAACGAAGTTTTCACAACTTGTCCTGGCGCAATAAATGCGGGTCACTAGTCGGGCCACTCGAACATGAACAAAATTGTGTGTCGGTGTTTCGCACATAAATTATTACGGAACACATTTTTGGACTCCTAGGCACTACCGGGTGTGGAAAACACAGTTTTCACAACTTGTCCCGGCGCAATAAATGCAGGTTACTTGTGGGCCACCCGAACATGAACAAAATTGTGCGTCGGTGTTTCGCACATGGATTGTTCGGAAACATATTTTTGGACTCCTAGACACTACCGGGTGCGGAGGGCCACCCGAAAATGACCAAAATTATGCTTCGGTGTTTCGGACATGAATTGTTACGGAACACATTTTTCGACTCCTAGACACTACCGGGTGCGAAAACACAGTTTTCACAACTTGTCCCGGCGCAATAAATGCGGGTCACTAGTCGGGCCACCCGAACATGAACAAAATTGTGCGTCGGTGTTTCGCACATAAATTATTACGGAACACATTTTTGGACTCCTAGACACTACCGGGTGTGGAAAACCCGGTTTTCACAACTTGTCCCGGCGTAATAAATGCAGGTTACTAGTGGGCCACCCGAACATGAACGAAATTGTGCGTCGGTGTTTCGCACATGGATTGTTCGGAAACATATTTTTGGACTCCTAGACACTATCGGGTGCGGAAGACACAGTCTTCACAACTTGTCCCGGCGCAATAAATGCAGGTCACTAGTCGGGCCTCCCAAACATGAACAAAATTGTGCGTCGGTGTTTCGCACGGGGTTCGTTCCGAAACACATTTTTGGACTCCTAGACACTACTCGGGTGCGGAAGAAACAGTCTTCACAACTTGTCCCGGCGCAATAAATGCAGGTTACTAGTGGGGCCACCCGAACATGAACAAACTTGCGCGTCGGTGTTTCGCACATGAATTGTTCCCGAACACATTTTTGGACTCCTAGACACTACCGGGTGTGGAAATCACAGTTTTCACTACTTGTGCCGGCGCAATAAATTCGGGTCACTAGTCGGGCCACCCAAACATGAACAAAATTGTGCGTCGGTGTTCCGCACATGAATTATTACGGAACACATTTTTGGACTGCTACACACTACCGGGTGCGGAAAACACAATGTTCACAACTTGTCCTGGCGCAAGAAATGCGGGTCACTAGTCGGGCCACCCGAACATGAACAAAATTGTGCGTCGGTGTTTCGCACATAAATTATTACGGAACACATTTCCATACTCCTGGACACTACCGGGTGCGGAAAACACAGTTTTCACAACTTGTCCCGACGCAATAAATGCGGGTCACTAGTCGGGCCACCCGAACATGAACAAAATTGTGCGCCGGTGTTTCGCGTTCGGATCGTTGTGGAACACATTTTCATACTCCTAGACACTACCGGGTGCGGAAAACACAGTTTTCATAACTTGTCCCGGCGCAATAAATGAGGGTCACTAGTCGGGCCACCCGAACATGAACAAAATTGTGCGTCGGTGTTTCGCACACGAATTGTTCCGGAACACATTTTTGGACTCCTAGGCACTACCGAGTGGAGAAAACACAGTTTTCACAACTTGTGCCTGCGCAATAAATGCGGGTCACTAGTCGGGCCACCCAAACATGAGCAAAATTGTGCGTCGGTGTTTCGCACATGAATTATTACGGAACACATTTTTGGACTCCTAGACACTACCGGGTGCGGAAAACACTGTTTTCACAACTTGTCCTGGCGCAATAAATGCCGGTCACTAGTCGGGCCACCCGAACATGAACAAAATTGTGCGTCGGTGTTTCGCACATAAATTATTACGGAACACATTTTTGGACTCCTAGACACTACCGGGTGTGGAAAACACAGTTTTCACAACTTGTCCCGGCGCAATAAATGCGGGTCACTAGTCGGGCCTCCCGAGCATGAACAAAATTGTGTGTCGGTGTTTCACACGAGGATCGTTCCGAAACACATTTTTGGACTCCTAGACACTCTCGGGTGAGGAAGACACGGTCTTCACAACTTGTCCCGAAGCAATAAATGCGTCGGGCCACCCGAACATGATCAAACTTGTGCGTCGGTGTTTCGCACATGAATTGTTCCCGAACACATTTTTGGACTCCTAGACACTACCGGGTGTGGAAATCAAAGTTTTCACTACTTGTGCCGGCGCAATAAATGCGGGTCACTAGTCGGGCCACCCAAACATGAACAAAATTGTGCGTCGGTGTTTCGCACAAGAATTATTACGGAACACATTTTTCGATCGCTACACACTACCGGGTGCGGAAAACACAATGTTCACAACTTGTCCCGGCGCAATAAATGCGGGTCACTAGTCGGGCCACCCGAACATGCACAAAATTGTGCGTCGGTGTTTCGCACATGAATTGTTCCCGAACACATTTTTGGACTCCTAGACACTACCGGGTGTGGAAAACACAGTTTTCACAACTTGTCCCGACGCAATAAATGCGGGTCACTAGTCGGGCCACCCGAACATGAACAAACTTGTGTGTCGGTGTTTCGCACATGAATTGTTCCGAACACATTTTTGGACTCCTAGAAACTACCGAGTGGAGAAATCACAGTTTTCACAACTTGTGCCGGCGCAATAAATGCGGGTCACTAGTCGGGCCACCAAAACATGAACAAAATTATGCGTCGGTGTTTCGCACAAGAATTATTACGGAACACATTTTTGGACTCCTAGACACTACCGGGTGCGGAAAACACAGTTTTCACAACTTGTCCTGGCGCAATAAATGCGGGTCACTAGTCGGGCCACCGGAACATGAACAAAATTGTGCGTTGGTGTTTCGCACAGCGATCGTTCCGAAACACATTTTTGCACTCCTAGACACTATTGGGTGCGGAAGACACAGTCTTCACAACTTTTCCCGACGCAATAAATGCAGGTCACGAGGGGGCCACCGGAAGTTGAACAAAATTGTGCGCCGGTGTTTCGCGTTCGGATCGTTGTGGAACACATTTTCATACTCCTAGACACTACCGGGTGCGGAAAACACAGCGTTCACAACTTGTCCCTGCGCAATAAATGCAGGTTACTAGTGGGCCACCCGAACATGAACAAAATTGTGCGTCGGTGTTTCGCACATGGATTGTTCGGAAACACATTTTTGTTGTCCTAGACACTACCGGGTGCGGAGGGCCACCCGAAAATGACCAAAATTGTGCTTCGGTGTTTCGGACATGAATTGTTACGGAACACATTTTTCGACTCCTAGACACTATCGGGTGCGGAAAACATAGTTTTCCGAACTTGTCCCGGCGCAATAAATGAGGGTCACTAGTCGGGCCAGCCGAACATGAACAATATTGTGCGTCGGTGTTTCGCACACGAATTGTTCCGGAACACATTTTAGGACTCCTAGGGACTACCGAGTGGAGAAAACACAGTTTTCACAACTAGTGCCGGCGCAATAAACGTGGGTCACTAGTCGGGCCACCCAAACATGAGCAAAATTGTGCGTCGGTGTTTCGCACATGAATTATTACGGAACACATTTTTGGACTCCTAGACACAATCGGGTGAGGAAGACACAGTCTTCACAACTTGTCCCGGCGCAATAAATGCAGGTCACTAGTGGGGCCACCGGAACATGAACAAAATTGTGCGTTGGTGTTTCGCACATGAATTGTTCCCGAACACATTTTTGTACTCCTAGACACTAGTGGATGTGGAAAACACAGTTTTCACAACTTGTCCCGACGCAATAAATGCGGGTCACTAGTCGGGCCACCCGAACATGAACAAAATTGTGCGTCGGTGTTTCGCACATGGATTGTTCGGAAACATATTTTTGGACTCCTAGACACTACCGGGTGCGGAGGGCCACCCGAAAATGACCAAAATTATGCTTCGGTGTTTCGGACATGAATTGTTACGGAACACATTTTTCGACTCCTAGACACTACCGGGTGCGGAAAACACAGCTTTCACAACTTGTCCCGGCGCAATAAATGCGGGTCACTAGTCGGGCCACCCGAACATGAACAAAATTGTGCGTCGGTGTTTCGCACATAAATTATTACGGAACACATTTTTGGACTCCTAGACACTACGGGTGTGGAAAACCCAGTTTTCACAACTTGTCCCGGCGTAATAAATGCAGGTTACTAGTGGGCCACCCGAACATGAACGAAATTGTGCGTCGGTGTTTCGCACATGGATTGTTCGGAAACATATTTTTGGACTCCTAGACACTATCGGGTGCGGAAGACACGGTCTTCACAACTTGTCCCGGCGCAATAAATGCAGGTCACTAGTCGGGCCTCCCAAACATGAACAAAATTGTGCGTCGGTGTTTCGCACGAGGTTCGTTCCGAAACACATTTTTGGACTCCTAGACACTACCGGGTGCGGAAGAAACAGTCTTCACAACTTGTCCCGGCGCAATAAATGCAGGTTACTAGTGGGGCCACCCGAACATGAACAAACTTGCGCGTCGGTGTTTCGCACATGAATTGTTCCCGAACACATTTTTGGACTCCTAGACACTACCGGGTGTGGAAATCACAGTTTTCACTACTTGTGCCGGCGCAATAAATTCGGGTCACTAGTCGGGCCACCCAAACATGAACAAAATTGTGCGTCGGTGTTCCGCACATGAATTATTACGGAACACATTTTTGGACTGCTACACACTACCGGGTGCGGAAAACACAATGTTCACAACTTGTCCTGGCGCAAGAAATGCGGGTCACTAGTCGGGCCACCCGAACATGAACAAAATTGTGCGTCGGTGTTTCGCACATAAATTATTACGGAACACATTTCCATACTCCTGGACACTACCGGGTGCGGAAAACACAGTTTTCACAACTTGTCCCAACGCAATAAATGCGGGTCACTAGTCGGGCCACCCGAACATGAACAAAATTGTGCGCCGGTGTTTCGCGTTCGGATCGTTGTGGAACACATTTTCATACTCCTAGACACTACCGGGTGCGGAAAACACAGTTTTCATAACTTGTCCCGGCGCAATAAATGAGGGTCACTAGTCGGGCCACCCGAACATGAACAAAATTGTGCGTCGGTGTTTCGCACACGAATTGTTCCGAACACATTTTTGGACTCCTAGGCACTACCGAGTGGAGAAAACACAGTTTTCACAACTTGTGCCTGCGCAATAAATGCGGGTCACTAGTCGGGCCACCCAAACATGAGCAAAATTGTGCGTCGGTGTTTCGCACATGAATTATTACGGAACACATTTTTGGACTCCTAGACACTACCGGGTGCGGAAAACACTGTTTTCACAACTTGTCCCGGCGCAATAAATGCCGGTCACTAGTCGGGCCACCCGAACATGAACAAAATTGTGCGTCGGTGTTTCGCACATAAATTATTACGGAACACATTTTTGGACTCCTAGACACTACCGGGTGTGGAAAACACAGTTTTCACAACTTGTCCCGCGCAATAAATGCGGGTCACTAGTCGGGCCTCCCGAGCATGAACAAAATTGTGTGTCGGTGTTTCACACGAGGATCGTTCCGAAACACATTTTTGGACTCCTAGACACTATCGGGTGAGGAAGACACAGTCTTCACAACTTGTCCCGAAGCAATAAATGCGTCGGGCCACCCGAACATGATCAAACTTGTGCGTCGGTGTTTCGCACATGAATTGTTCCCGAACACATTTTTGGACTCCTAGACACTACCGGGTGTGGAAATCAAAGTTTTCACTACTTGTGCCGGCGCAATAAATGCGGGTCACTAGTCGGGCCACCCAAACATGAACAAAATTGTGCGTCGGTGTTTCGCACAAGAATTATTACGGAACACATTTTTCGATCGCTACACACTACCGGGTGCGGAAAACACAATGTTCACAACTTGTCCCGGCGCAATAAATGCGGGTCACTAGTCGGGCCACCCGAACATGCACAAAATTGTGCGTCGGTGTTTCGCACATGAATTGTTCCCGAACACATTTTTGGACTCCTAGACACTACCGGGTGTGGAAAACACAGTTTTCACAACTTGTCCCGACGCAATAAATGCGGGTCACTAGTCGGGCCACCCGAACATGAACAAACTTGTGTGTCGGTGTTTCGCACATGAATTGTTCCGGAACACATTTTTGGACTCCTAGAAACTACCGAGTGGAGAAATCACAGTTTTCACAACTTGTGCCGGCGCAATAAATGCGGGTCACTAGTCGGGCCACCAAAACATGAACAAAATTGTGCGTCGGTGTTTCGCACAAGAATTATTACGGAACACATTTTTGGACTCCTAGACACTACCGGGTGCGGAAAACACAGTTTTCACAACTTGTCCTGGCGCAATAAATGCGGGTCACTAGTCGGGCCACCGGAACATGAACAAAATTGTGCGTTGGTGTTTCGCACAGCGATCGTTCCGAAACACATTTTTGCACTCCTAGACACTATTGGGTGCGGAAGACACGATCTTCACAACTTTTCCCGACGCAATAAATGCAGGTCACGAGGGGGCCACCGGAAGTTGAACAAAATTGTGCGCCGGTGTTTCGCGTTCGGATCGTTGTGGAACACATTTTCATACTCCTAGACACTACCGGGTGCGGAAAACACAGCGTTCACAACTTGTCCCTGCGCAATAAATGCAGGTTACTAGTGGGCCACCCGAACATGAACAAAATTGTGCGTCGGTGTTTCGCACATGGATTGTTCGGAAACACATTTTTGTTGTCCTAGACACTACCGGGTGCGGAGGGCCACCCGAAAATGACCAAAATTGTGCTTCGGTGTTTCGGACATGAATTGTTACAGAACACATTTTTCGACTCCTAGACACTATCGGGTGCGGAAAACATAGTTTTCCGAACTTGTCCCGGCGCAATAAATGAGGGTCACTAGTCGGGCCAGCCGAACATGAACAATATTGTGCGTCGGTGTTTCGCACACGAATTGTTCCGGAACACATTTTAGGACTCCTAGGGACTACCGAGTGGAGAAAACACAGTTTTCACAACTAGTGCCGGCGCAATAAACGTGGGTCACTAGTCGGGCCACCCAAACATGAGCAAAATTGTGCGTCGGTGTTTCGCACATGAATTATTACGGAACACATTTTTGGACTCCTAGACACAATCGGGTGAGGAAGACACGGTCTTCACAACTTGTCCCGGCGCAATAAATGCAGGTCACTAGTGGGGCCACCGGAACATGAACAAAATTGTGCGTTGGTGTTTCGCACATGAATTGTTCCCGAACACATTTTTGTACTCCTAGACACTAGTGGATGTGGAAAACACAGTTTTCACAACTTGTCCCGACGCAATAAATGCGGGTCACTAGTCGGGCCACCCGAACATGAACAAACTTGTGCGTCGGTGTTTCGCACATGAATTGTTCCGGAACACATTTTTGGACTCCTAGACACTACCGAGTGGAGAAATCACAGTTTTCACAACTTGTGCCGGCGCAATAAATGCGGGTCACTAGTCGGGCCACCAAAACATGAACAAAATTGTGCGTCGGTGTTTCGGACATAAATTATTACGGAACATATTTTTGGACTCCTAGACACAACCGGGTGCGAAAAACATAGTTTTCACAACTTGTCCTGGCGCAATAAATGCGGGTCACTAGTCGGGCCACCCGAACATGAACAAAATTGTGCGTCGAGTGTTTCGCACATAAATTATTACGGAACACATTTTTGGACTCCTAGGCACTACCGAGTGGAGAAAACACAGTTTTCACAACTTCTGCCGGCGCAATAAATGCGGGTCACTAGTCGGGCCACCCAAACATGAGCAAAATTGTGCGTCGGTGTTTCGCACATGAATTATTACGGAACACATTTTTGGACTCCTAGACACTACCGGGTGTGGAAAACACAGTTTTCACAACTTGTCCCGGCGTAATAAATGCAGGTTACTAGTGGGCCACCCGAACATGAACGAAATTGTGCGTCGGTGTTTCGCACATGGATTGTTCGGAAACATATTTTTGGACTCCTAGACACTACTCGGGTGCGGAAGACACAGTTTTCACAACTTGTCCTGGCGCAATAAATGCGGGTCACTAGTCGAGCCTCCCGAACATGAACAAAATTGTGCGTCGGTGTTTCGCACGGGGTTCGTTCCGAAACACATTTTTGGACTCCTAGACACTATCGGTTGCGGAAGACACGGTCTTCACAACTTGTCCCAGCGCAATAAATGCAGGTCACTAGTGGGGCCACCGGAACATGAACAAAATTGTGCGTTGGTGTTTCGCACATGAATTGTTCCCGAACACATTTTTGGACTCCTAGACACTACCGGGTGTGGAAAACACAGTTTTCACAACTTGTCCCGACGTAATAAATGAGGGTCACTAGTCGGGCCACTCGAACATGAACAAACTTGTGCGTCGGTGTTTCGCACATGAATTGTTCCGGAACACATTTTTGGACTCCTAGACACTACCGAGTGGAGAAATCACATTTTTCACAACTTGTGCCGGCGCAATAAATGCGGGTCACTAGTCGGGCCACCAAAACATGAACAAAATTGTGCGTCGGTGTTTCGCACATGAATTATTACGGAACACATTTTTGGACTCCTAGACACTACCGGGTGCGGAAAACACAGTTTTCACAACTTGTCCTGGCGCAATTAATGCGGGTCACTAGTCGGGCCTCCCGAACATGAACAAAATTGTGCGTCGGTGTTTCGCACAGGGATCGTTCCGAAACACATTTTTTGACTCCTAGACTCTATCGGGTGAGGAAGACACAGTCTTCACAACTTGTCCGGCGCGATAAATGCAGGTCACTAGTGGGGCCACCTGAACGTGAACAAAATTATGCGTTGGTGTTTCGCACATGAATTGTTCCCGAACAAATTTTTGGACTTCTAGACACTACCGTGTGTGGAAAACACAGTTTTCACAACTTGTCCCGACGCAATAAATGCGGGTCACTAGTCGGGCCACTCGAACATGAACAAACTTGTGCGTCGGTGTTTCGCACATGAATTGTTCCGGAACACATTTTTGGACTCCTAGACACTATTGGGTGCGGAAGACACAGTTTTCACAACTTTTCCCGGCGCAATAAATGCAGGTCACTAGGGGGCCACCCGAAGTTGAACAAAATTGTGCGCCGGTGTTTCGCGTTCGGATCGTTGTGGAACACATTTTCATACTCCTAGACACTACCGGGTGCGGAAAACACAGTTTTCACAACTTGTCCCTACGCAATAAATGCAGGTCACTAGTCGGGCCACCCGAACATGAACAAAATTGTGCGTCGGTGTTTCGCACATGGATTGTTCGGAAACACATTTTTGGACTCCTAGACACTAGCGGGTGCGGAGGGCCACCCGAAAATGACCAAAATTGTGCTTCGGTGTTTCGGACAAGAATTGTTACGGAACACATTTTTCGACTCCTAGGCACTACCGGGTGCGGAAAACACAGTTTTCACAACTTGTCCCGCGCAATAAATGAGGGTCACTAGTCGGGCCACCCGAACATGAACAAAATTGTGCGTCGGTGTTTCGCACACGAATTGTTCCGGAACACATTTTTGGACTCCTAGGCACTACCGAGTGGAGAAAACACAGTTTTCACAACTTCGCCGGCGCAATAAATGCGGGTCACTAGTCGGGCCACCCAAACATGAGCAAAATTGTGCGTCGGTGTTTCGCACATGAATTATTACGGAACACATTTTTGGACTCCTAGACACTACCGGGTGCAGAAAACACAGTTTTCACAACTTGTCCTGGCGCAATAAATGCGGGTCACTAGTCGGGTGACCCGAACATGAACAAAATTGTGCGTCGGTGTTTCGCACATAAATTATTACGGAACACATTTTTGGACTCCTAGACACTACCGGGTGTGGAAAACACAGTTTTCACAACTTGTCCCGGCGCAATAAATGCGGGTCACTAGTCGGGCCTCCCGAACATGAACAAAATTGTGCGTCGGTGTTTCGCACGAGGATCGTTCCGAAACACATTTTTGGACGCCTAGACACTATCGGGTGAGGAAGACACAGTCTTCACAACTTGTCCCGGCGCAATAAATGCAGGTCACTAGTGGGGCCATCGGAACATGAACAAAATTGTGCGTTGGTGTTTCGCACATGAATTGTTCCCGAACACATTTTTGTACTCCTAGACACTAGTGGATGTGGAAAACACAGTTTTCACAACTTGTCCCGACGCAATAAATGCGGGTCACTAGTCGGGCCACCCGAACATGAACAAACTTGTGCGTCGGTGTTTCGCACATGAATTGTTCCGGAACACATTTTTGGACTCCTAGACACTACCGAGTGGAGAAATCACAGTTTTCACAACTTGTGCCGGCGCAATAAATGCGGGTCACTAGTCGGGCCACCAAAACATGAACAAAATTGTGCGTCGGTGTTTCGGACATAAATTATTACGGAACATATTTTTGGACTCCTAGACACAACCGGGTGCGAAAAACATAGTTTTCACAACTTGTCCTGGCGCAATAAATGCGGGTCACTAGTCGGGCCACCCGAACATGAACAAAATTGTGCGTCGGTGTTTCGCACATAAATTATTACGGAACACATTTTTGGACTCCTAGACACTACCGGGTGCGGAAAACACAGTTTTCACAACTTGTCTTGGCGCAATAAATGCGGGTCACTAGTCGGGCCACCCGAACATGAACAAAATTGTGCGTCGGTGTTTCGCACATAAGTTATTCCGGAACACATTTTTGGACTGCTAGGTACTACCGAGTGGAGAAAACACAGTTTTCACAACTTGTGCCGGCGCAATAAATGCGGGTCACTAGTCGGGCCACCCAAACATGAGCAAAATTGTGCGTCGGTGTTTCGCACATGAATTATTACGGAACACATTTTTGGACTCCTAGACACTACCGGGTGTGGAAAACACAGTTTTCACAACTTGTCCCGGCGCAATAAATGCGGGTCACTAGTCGGGCCTCCCGAACATGAACAAAATTGTGCGTCGGTGTTTCGCACGAGGATCGTTCCGAAACACATTTTTGGGCTCCTAGACACTACTCGGGTGAGGAAGAGACTGTCTTCACAACTTGTCCCGGCGCAATAAATGCAGGTCACTAGTGGGGCCACCGGAACATGAACAAAATTGTGCGTTGGTGTTTCGCACATGAATTGTTCCCGAACATATTTTTGGACTCCTAGACACTACCGGGTGTGGAAAACACAGTTTTCACAACTTGTGCCGGCGCAATAAATGCGGGTCACTAGTCGGGCCACCAAAAGATGAACAAAATTGTGCGTCGGTGTTTCACACATGAATTATTACGGAACACATTTTTGGACTCCTAGACACTACCGGGTGCGGATAACACAGTTTTCACAACTTGTCCTGGCGCAATAAATGCGGGTCACTAGTCGGGCCACCGAAACATGAACAAAATTGTGCGTCGGTGTTTCGCACGAGGATCGTCCGAAACACATTTTTGCACTCCTAGATACTATTGGGTGCGGAAGACACAGTCTTCACAACTTTTCCCAGCACAATAAATGCAGGTCACTAGGGGGCCACCGGAAGCTGAACAAAATTGTGCGCCGGTGTTTCGCGTTCGGATCGTTGTGGAACACATTTTCATACTCCTAGACACTACCGGGTGCGGAAAACACAGTGTTCACAACTTGTCCCTGCGCAATAAATGCAGGTTACTAATGGGCCACCCGAACATGAACAAAATTGTGCGTCGGTGTTTCGCACATGGATTGGTCGGAAACACATTTTTGGACTCCTAAACACTACCGGGTGCGGAGGGCCACCTGAAAATGACCAAACTTGTGCTTCGGTGTTTCGGACATGAATTGTTATGGAACACATTTTTCGACTCCTAGACACTACCGGGTGCGGAAAACATAGTTTTCACAACTTGTCCCAGCGCAATAAATGAGGGTCACTAGTCGGGCCACCCGAACATGAACAAAATTGTGCGTCGGTGTTTCGCACACGAATTGTTCCGGAACACATTTTTGGACTCCTAGACACTACCGGGTGTGGAAAACACAGTTTTCACAACTTGTCCCGCGCAATAAATGCGGGTCACTAATCGGGCCTCCCGAACATGAACAAAATTGTGCGTCGGTGTTTCGCACGAGGATCGTTCCGAAACACATTTTTGGACTCCTAGACAAGATCGGGTGTGGAAGACACAGTCTTCACAACTTGTCCTGGCGCAATAAATGCAGGTCACTAGTGGGGCCACCGGAACATGAACAAAATTGTGCGTTGGTGTTTTGCACACGAATTGTTCCCGAACACATTTTTGGACTCCTAGACACTACCGGGTGTGGAAAACACAGTTTTCACTACTTGTCCCGACGCAATAAATGCGGGTCACTAGTCGGGCCACCCGAACATGAACAAAGTTGTGCGTCGGTGTTTCGCACATGAATTGTTCCGGAACACATTTTTGGACTCCTAGACACTACCGAGTGGAGAAATCACAGTTTTCACAACTTGTCCCGGCGCAATAAATGCGGGTCACTAGTCGGGCCACCCAAACATGAACAAAATTGTGCGTCGGTGGTTCGCATATGAATTATTACGGAACACATTTTTGGACTCCTAGACACTATCGGGTGCGGAAAACATAGTTTTCACAACTTGTCCTGGCGCAATAAATGCGGGTCACTATTCGGGCCACCGGAACATGAACAAAATTGTGCGTCGGTGTTTCGCACGAGGATCGTTCCGAAACACATTTTTGCACTCCTAGACACTATTGGGTGCGGAAGATACGATCTTCACAACTTGTCCCAGCGCAATAAATGCAGGTCACTAGTGGGGCTGTAACAACCCATAGCTATGAAATGCATTTCATGGCATTCATGAGCATGTCATCGCATTTTATTTGTAAAATTATTAAGCATAGTGTGAAGAGCTTGCACATAAAATATTAAGTGAGCTAAAGAATAAAGAAAATGTTAAAAATAAATAAAATGAGAGGAAAATACAAGTTTAACATTTTCTATAGCTTAATTCTCATAAATAAAGATTTAAGAAAAGTTACTGAAAGCATTTTGTCATGTAAAAATATTTACGTAAAATAAACAAAATCTCTTTTGTTACTTTAACTATGAATTTTTATCCCGAAAATGATTTGGAATTTCTACTGGGACTTAATAGGAAATGTGCCTAAAATCTTCTCAAATACACCCCTGAAATTTTGCGGAATTTTTGGAGCACCGGAAGCCTGCTTTTTAATTAATAAAAAACCGAGGGGGTTTTATGTAAAATGACCACAGCCCCCACTTGTCATCCTCTTCTCCCTCTCCCGCGCTCTCGGCGCCGCCCGCCGGCCGTGCTGCCTTCCGGGCCGTCGCCACGCCACCCCGCCACACAGCGAGCTTGGGGCCACGCAGCTGCCGGCCTAGCTACCTCCCCGAACCGCCTCTCCACGGGATAAGACCCCCCGACCAAGCTCTCCTCTTCTCTTTTCTCCTCCGCCGTTGCCGCACCCCTACTCCACCGGCGCCGGACCACTCCGGCCACTTTCCGTCCGAGTGAACCTCGCCACAAACTCCGCAACGCGTCCCCGGAGCTCACCCGCGCCTCCAAGTTGGTTGAGTTGCCTCTGTCTAGCGGGATTTGAAGCTTCATCCCCGTCCGTGGCCGCCGTCGTCCATCACCGCGACTCCAAATTTGTCAACTCCGGTGAGCCGTCGTCCATCTTTTTGGTTCCGGATGATGCGCAACCCTTTGCTCCATGTTCCTAGTCACTTACTATCGCATCTTCTCCACGAGAGGACGAGCAATCGACGGTCTTCCGCAACTCCGGCCTGTCGTCGTCCGCCACCTCCACGGTGAGCATACTTTTCCGGGCTTGTTCATGTCATTTTGACTACTAGCCGAGCTTGCGCATGATCCGTAGAAGCTCCCGAGCTTTTTCCCTAAATTTCCGAGCTTCCGGGCGAGCTCCGCCATGCGCCGAAGCGCCGCCGTGCCCGGGTTTCGCCGCCGGCGTGCTTCGAAAGGAGCTCATGTCGTGTGGGTGGCATGGTTGTGTTCACTAGGTTGCGTAGATGCTCGGGGTGGGTTCGCGGCGAGCTTTGGCTCGCCGGCGGCCAAGTCCGGCGGCCGCACCGCCGCCTCTGTTCGCCGCGGTGGGGCCACACCGCGGGCCACACGCGCTGGATCGCGTGTGGCCACGAGCGGATCTGGTGTGGCCCACCCCGTGGCCCTTTGTGTGGCACTGATTTGAATTTTAAACTTGCAAAATTCGTAGAAAATTCAATAAAATTCAGAAAAATACCAAACCAACTTTGTTAGACTCAGAAAAATAAGATCTATTTAATTGTGAAATCAAATAATTATTTTGGTTAAATTTATTTTGAAAATTGTAATTAATCCCCTTTCTTTAATACAGAAAAGCTATTATTTTTTGTAAATAAAATGTTTAATTATGAAAAATAATTGTATTTAATAAAGGAGATACTGCAGACGAAATTAATAATGAAATTTATTTTCCAAAATTAAACTTAAAGTGTATTATTTTTATATGATCACAATGTATTAGCCTTTAATCACTTAAAGAAATTATTTAATTATTGCCTAATAAATCAGAATAATTCATTAATTATTAAACTTAAGTAATTAGTGACCCTAATTAAGTAATTAAGGAAAACAAAACTAATTAGTAATAATCGTGATTAAGCATTTATTAATCAGCATAATTAAATGTTAATTCTCGCTTAATGAACATACTTATCTTTAACTTGTTAATTAACCAAGGTAATTAAACATTAATCATTAACTATTATTGCAAGACTTACTTATTGAACCCTTGCATACTTCCATCATATGCATTCATGCATACATGATTGTGATTCGCGATGCATTGCTGGTCGACTAGGTTCCAAGTGATAGAGATTCCACCCGAGGGCGAGTCGAGAGCCGGGGATCTCGGAGTCGACCCAGCCAGTCGAGGAGACTAACTTCGAACAAACTCAAGGCAAGCCCCGGTGCATCTCACCTATGTTTTTAAATATTTTACTTTATCACCTAGTACGGTTATGCTTGTGCATTAGGTGTTAGGGTTTGGTTGAAACCCTAGATGCATTATGGTAGGTTTCCGTCTGTTTATTCTATCATCGGTACGAGTAGCTCAATAGAGGCTAAGCTTAATGCATAGTGGCAACGGTAGATGGTTAGGACACTTAAAGCATGGAGGCTTTAAGAGTTTTGTGTTAACACTAAGATGTTGAGAGTGTTAATGAAGTTGAGACCGGACGGGCCCCGTAGGAGAAAGGGCAAGACGGAGATGAGGTCTTGCAAGGTGGTAGCCCCGTCCGTGTCGGTCAAGGACCGTACCGTTGTCGGCTTAGTTGAACAAGTTTGAACGTACCGTACTACATGCTGGTATCATGGGCCCGAGTAAGCTGATGTACCCTATCGCCCGGAGATGTAGCGTAGCCGCCTCTCTTTTGCCGACTCGTCGGTGAGAGGATAGTCTCACGGGAGGGAGATGGGTCGACCACGAGGGAAGTCGTGGCTTCGCCATACTCCCGGGGAGTTGGAAATGGCTAGTCTGCTGTCGAGTGCTAGCGGGAAAGGTTGTCGTATACGATCGGTGTGATGCGTATACGTCGTGTAGTCGGGTTTTGCCGACTGGTATAAAAACGATTCGAATCGCTGTCCCTCGCAGTAATGAGTACCGCTTGTTTAGCTCGTCACATCGTAGTAACTTTTATGGAAGATGAGGAAGATGAGAGTTGGAAGGATAAAGATCTATTATATATTGTTTGGAAACTTGATTGAATAGAGTTAGGTTGCAAACACCATGGTTAATAAACATAACCTCGAGCTAAAATACTGAAAGTAAGGACCCACCCTTTAATGCTGTTATTAGCAAAGGAGTAAACCACACAGCCGTAAAGCCTTTGCATTCTAGGCGTTGGCCTTAGCGTGCCATGTTGACGGGTCGGTCTTGCTGAGTATTAGAATACTCAAGGTTTGTTCGTTACCTTACGAGGAAGGAGTCGTGCTATCACGACTTGTACGGCAGTTTTCCCGAGGAGGAGCGAGTGTCCCGAGGGAGGTTCCCTTCGGTGGGAACGTATCCCCACACCATGAAGAGAGAGGACCATGATGTACGAAGGGCTCAGTGCATCACGTTGTTTCGTTTTAAGTCTGTTGAGTTGTAATAGAACCAGCTTCCGCTGAATACTCGTAGGATGTTGAAACTTCAATAATGTTCTCTTTCCGCTGCACGAATGTTTGTATTTCGAAAACTTGGTTGTATTATACCATGATTTATATAATCTGGCTTGTATGAGATGATGTTTCTGTTGTAACTCGCTTCGTCGAGTGTCCCTCTGTTCCGATTCCTGGGTGGTCCCGAAGGGATGTCACAGGGGCCACCGGAACATGAACAAAATTGTGTGTTGGTGTTTCGCACATGAATTGTTCCCGAACACATTTTTAGACTCCTAGACACTACCGGGTGTGGAAAACACAGTTTTCACAACTTGTCCCGACGCAATAAATGCGGGTCACTAGTCGGGCCACCCGAACATGAACAAACTTGTGCGTCGGTGTTTCGCACAGACGACCGTTCCGAAACACATTTTTGGACTCCTAGACACTATTGGGTGCGGAAGACACAGTCTTCACAACTTTTCCCGCGCAATAAATGCAGGTCACTAGGGGGACCACCCGAAGTTGAACAAAATTGTGCGCCGGCGTTTCGCGTTCGGATCGTTGTGGAACACATTTTCATACTCCTAGACACTACCGGGTGCGGAAAACACAGTGTTCACAACATGTCCGTGCGCAATAAATGCACGTTACTAGTGGGCCACCCGAACATGAACAAAATTGTGCGTCGGTGTTTCGCACATGGATTGTTCGGAAACACATTTTTGGACTCCTAGACACTACCGGGTGCGGAGGGCCACCCGAAAATGACCAAAATTGTGCATCGGTGTTTCCGACATGAATTGTTACGGAACACATTTTTCGACTCCTAGACACTACGGGTGCGGAAAACACAGTTTTCACAACTTGTCCCGCGCAATAAATGAGGGTCACTAGACGGGTCACCCGAACATGAACAAAATTGTGCGTCGGTGTTTCGCACATGAATTGTTCCGGAACACAATTTTTGGACTCCTAGACACTACCGAGCGGAGAAAACACACTTTTCATAACATCAGCCGGCGCAATAAATGCGGGTCACTAGTCGGGCCACCCAAACATGAGCAAAATTGTGCGTCGGTGTTTCGCACATGAATTATTACGGAACACATTTTTGGACTCCTAGACACTACCGGGTGCGGAAAACACAGTTTTCACAACTTGTCCCGGCACAATAAATGCGGGTCACTAGTCGGGCCACCCGAACATGAACAAAATTGTGCGTCGGTGTTTCGCACATAAATTATTACGGAACACATTTTTGGACTCCTAGAAACGACCGGGTGTGGAAAACACAGTTTTCACAACTTGTCCCGGCGCAATAAATGCGGGTCACTAGTCGGGCCTCCCGAACATGAACAAAATTGTGCATCGGTGTTTCGCACGAGGATCGTTTCGAAACACATTTTTGGACTCCTAGACACTATTGGGTGCGGAAGACACAGTCTTCACAACTTTTCCTGGCGCAATAAATGCAGGTCACTAGGGGGCCACCCGAAGTTGAACAAAATTATGCGCCGGTGTTTCGCGTTCGGATCGTTGGGGAACACATTTTCATACTCCTAGACACTACCGGGTGCGGAAAACACGAGTGTTCACAACTTGTCCCTGTGCAATAAATGCAGTTTACTAGTGGGCCACCCGAACATGAACAAAATTGTGCGTCGGTGTTTCGCACATGGATTGTTCGGAAACACATTTTTGGACTCCTAGACACTACCGGGTGCGGAGGGCCACCCGAAAATGACCAAAATTGTGCTTCGGTGTTTCGGACATGAATTGTTACGGAACACATTTTTCGACTCCTAGACACTACCGGGTGCGAAAAACACAGTTTTCACAACTTGTCCCGGCGCAATAAATGAGGGTCACTAGTCGGGCCTCCCGAACATGAACAAAATTGTGCGTCGGTGTTTCGCACAGCGATCGTTCCGAAACACATTTTTGGACTCCTAGACACTATCGGGTGCGGAAGACACAGTCTTCACAACTTGTCCCGACGCAATAAATGCAGGTCACTAGTGGGGCCACCGGAACATGAACAAAATTGTGCGTTGGTGTTTCGCACATGAATTGTTCCCGAACACATTTTTGGACTCCTAGACACTACCGGGTGTGGAAAACACAGTTTTCACAACTTGTCCCGACGCAATAAATGCGGGTCACTAGTCGGGCCACCCGAACATGAACAAACTTGTGCGCCGGTGTTTCGCACATGAATTGTTCCGGAACACATTTTTGGACTCCTAGACACTACCGAGTGGAGAAATCACAGTTTTCACAACTTGTGCCGACGCAATAAATGCAGGTCACTAGTCGGGCCACCCAAAGATGAACAAAATTGTGCGTCGGTGTTTCGCACATAGATTCTTCGGAAACACATTTTTGGACTCCTAGACACTTTCGGGTGCGGAGGGCCACCCGAAAATGACCAAAATTGTGCTTCGGTGTTTCGGACATGAATTGTTACGGAACACATTTTTCGACTCCTAGACACTACCGGGTGCGGAAAACACAGTTTTCACAACTTGTCCCGGCGCAATAAATGAGGGTCACTAGTCGGGCCACCCGAACATGAACAAAATTGTGCGTCGGTGTTTCGCACATGAATTGTTCGGGAACACATTTTTGGACTCCTAGACACTACCGAGTGGAGAAAACACAGTTTTCACAACTTGTGCCGGCGCAATAAATGCGGGTCACTAGTCGGGCCACCCAAACATGAGCAAAATTGTGCATCGGTATTTCGCACATGAATTATTACGGAACACATTTTTGGACTCCTAGACACTACCGGGTGCGGAAAACACAGTTTTCACAACTTGTCCTGGCGCAACAAATGCGGGTCACCAGTCGGGCCACCCGAACAGGAACAAAATTGTGCGTCGGTGTTTCGCACATAAATTATTACAGAACACATTTTTGGACTCCTAGACACTACCGGGTGCGAAAAACACAGTTTTCACAACTTGTCCTGGCGCAATAAATGCGGGTCACTAGTCGGGCCACCCAAACATGAGCAAAATTGTGCGTCGGTGTTTCGCACATGAATTATTACGGAACACATTTTTGGACTCCGAGACACTATCGGGTGCAGAAAACACAGTTTTCACAACTTGTCCTGGCACAATAAATGCGGGTCACTAGTCGGGCCACCCGAACATGAACAAAATTGTGCGTCGGTGTTTCGCACATAAATTATTACGGAACACATTTTTGGACTCCTAGAAACTACCGGGTGTGGAAAACACAGTTTTCACAACTTGTCCCGGCGCAATAAATGCGGGTCACTAGTCGGGCCTCCCGAACATGAACAAAATTGTGCGTCGGTGTTTCGCACGAGGATCGTTCCGAAACACATTTTTGGACTCCTAGACACTACCGGGTGTGGAAAACACAGTTTTCACAACTTGTCCTGGCGCAATAAATGCGGGTCACTAGTCGGGCCACCCGAACATGAACAAAATTGTGCATCGGTGTTTCGCACATAAATTATTAGGGAACACATTTTTGGACTCCTAGACACTACCGGGTGTGAAAAACACAGTTTTCACAACTTGTCCCGCGCAATAAATGCGGGTCACTAGTCGGGCCTCCCGAACATGATCAAAATTGTGCGTCGGTGTTTCGCACATGAATTATTACGGAACACATTTTTGGACTGCTAGACACTACCGGGTGCGGAAACACAGTTTTCACAACTTGTCCTGGCGCAATAAATGCGGGTCACTAGTCGGGCCACCCAAACATGAACAAAATTGTGTGTCGGTGTTTCGCACATGAATTATTACGGAACACATTTTTGGTCTCCTAGACACTACCGGGTGCGGAAAACAGTTTTCACAACTTGTCCTGGCGCAATAAATGCGGGTCACTAGTCGGGCCTCCCGAACATGAACAAAATTGTGCGTCGGTGTTTCGCACGAGGATCGTTCCGAAACACATTTTTGGACTCCTAGACACTACGGGTGTGGAAGACACAGTCTTCACAACTTGTCCCGACGCAATAAATGCAGGTCACTAGTGGGGCCACCGGAACATGCACAAAATTGTGCGTTGGTGTTTCGCACATGAATTGTTCCCGAACACATTTTTGGACTCCTAGACACTACCGGGTGTGGAAAACACAGTTTTCACAACTTGTCCCGACGCAATAAATGCGGGTCACTAGTCGGGCCACCCGAACATGAACAAACTTGTGCGTCGGTGTTTCGCACATGAATTATTCCGGAACACATTTTTGGACTCCTAGACACTACCGAGTGGAGAAATCACAGTTTTCACAACTTGTGCCGGTCCAATAAATGCGCGTCACTAGGGGGCCACCCGAAGTTGAACAAAATTGTGCGTCGGTGTTTCGCACATGAATTATTACGGAACACATTTTTGGACTCCTAGACGCTACCGGGTGCGGAAAACACAGTTTTCACAACTTGTCCGATAGAAACCCGCGAGGGTTTTGGTGCCGATCTTTCGATGAGAGATGAAGATAACTCGATTTGGTGGATGGAAACGATGTTGACGGTCCGACTACAACCGTCCGAAAACGCTGCGCCTTAGCAATCGATACACCGCCTCCAATGGTTGCCGCAATCTTGTGGAAGTACGACCATCGGCCACGAGGGCACTCGTCCTGCAAGCAATCGAAGAACTAGCAAGAACAAGTAAACAAGAACTGAAATTTCAAGATGGAATTGAAGCTCACAAACTGAGTTCAACTATGGTGGGGTCCTGAATACAAGTATACGGGCGGTTTAGCCAACGCGCGCGTGTACGATGAAGTAGCTAAGCTAACTTGCAAATAAACAAAACCCGAGTGTTCTTGGCGGCGGCCAAGGGGTATAAAAATGTGGAAGGACGACCACAGGGGTGCTGGAGTCGTCCTCCAACCCTAGGACGCGTCCTTAGTGGACTCAACTTGATACACGGCCCGTTGGGCCAAAACTAGACAGTTCTGATATCTCTGTACTTAAATGCCGATTGCGGTCGACTCGGAACAGATATAGACGTGATATCGGATCCGTTAGAAAGTAGACTCCGCGATCTTTCGATGCTGTACTTGAACACCCAAAACGGAATTCGGACGAAGTCGTGGCAGCCATCAAAAATCCATCTTTTTCTGGAGTCCGAATGATGAGGACATCCTCCATTATTACCCGCTGGCAAAGACGCAACAAAGATAGGCTAGTCCCAGTTGTAGTCGGGCTGCGACCGTGTGAGCCTCTGAATAATCCCACGTTGCTTAGCTTGGGAAGAGGAAACCACCTTAAAAGGGAGAGCCACCCTTCTCCTTCCAGACTAGTCTTTTAGGGAGATTGGGCCTTTCCCCGAGTGGGTGCGCCGGAGTTGCGGTGCTAAGATTGCGGGGGCCAGGTCGTGTGTACCTGAAGTCGGATCGGTGTGTCGTGCTACCGGAGTTGTGGTGCTAAGACTGCAGGTTCAGGTCGTGGATCTAGAATCGGGTCGGTGTGTCGCACTTTTCCAACCCCACCTGGGCCAGGATGTATCATTTGGTATCAGAATTCAGGTTGTTCACGGTACAATTTGAAAATTCTTGCGGCTGTTAACCATGGCTGATTATAGCTTTGCAAATGAGATTAAGTTTGTGCCCAAACTTTATTCAACATCTTCTCAATCTGAATATTATGAGTGGGAGGATGCTATGGAGGATTTTTTGTATGATCGTGGCCTGGAATCACACATGAAGATTCACTTTGCAAGGAGAACTTTTTCTCAATGTGTTTCGCGGTGGTGGATTAAGTTACAGCAAGGACATGTTGATAGAGGTGAATATCCCTGCAAAACATGGTCAGGTATGAAAAGGGTGTTACGACGTCGCTATGATCCGTCAAATGAGAACACTTCCTCTCTAAAGAAAACTGTAGTTGCTGGTATCCACAATTCTTTCGACACTAAGCCAATGATGCATTCATCATGGATTGATTCCATTGTTGGAGATGTGTATGAGCCTGAAGAAGGTGCTACAACTAAAGGTTATCTTGCTGGAAATAGGTTGTTTCATGGTAGAATTGGTGCATTCAATGCTTCAGACACTCCTATCAATTCTTTTAAACCGAGTGCTAATAAGTTTGTTTCACATGTTGCTGAAGAGAAGGAGGAAACAAACATCATCATTGATGCTAATACAGCTATATGCAACGATGTGCACAAGAAAGAAGCAACTCAACATTTGTCAAAGCCGAGGACGGCTTTTCTTGAAGAAGGGGAGGATGATGAGGACATGGGTCATCGAATTCTTACAGCTACCAATTTTGAACAGAATTGTCATTCCACAAGTATTTTAGAAGGTAGTGTTGTTAAAAATCAACCCATTCAGTTTGGCTCATTCACTAATATTGTGAAACATGACAAGAAATATATGGTTTTATCACCTAGTGACTCTATGTCACGTAATGTTTTCATTGGGGCTGATCTATGCAAGGAGGAGAATAAAGAAAAGAAACAAAGTATTCAGATTGGATCAATGTTAGTGAATATTGAGCAAGCTAAGGATCATGTTCAGGTGGTCAAGACCTACCCAAGGGCGTGGCATAGTTTCCTATCAAGTTCTACACGGCCTCATGTCAATCCAATCACAAAATTGCAAGATATGGAAATTCCAATTCAGTTCGGAATCGGTTCGGACTCAGCTAGACATGGGCGTAATAAAAACACCATAACTGGCACATACGGAGTCCGATTGGGTTGAATAAACACTTGTTGGAAAGCTTATTTGATAACCTTTCCAACGGGTCCAATATTGCACTCAGATTCGTTTACATCTAGTCGCAGTAATTAAAACATGAGTAAAGTGCATGTCCGGTCCTTCAACTTGTCTCAGTGTGTCATCTAAGTCCCTATACTCTCAAACTGCATTTTTAACTCCTCAAACTTAGCTTCGAGTGTCATTTAGGTCCCTTTACTTTTAAAATGAAAATCTAGCTCTCTAAACTTGGTTTCGGATGTTGTTAAGGTCCCGTACTTTCAAAATATATTGTTATTCTAAATAAATTGATTAGAATTTATTTTTTATAGATATAACTTACTTATAGTTAATTGAACGAAAATACCAATTTTCAGTCGTCTCGAAATTAGAAGATTTTAGTCGACGTTCAAACGAGATTGAGTTCGTTGGAGAATTTAGTGGTGCGCACGCTGGAGAATTTAGAAGACTCGAGCAGGAGGTTGAAGAAAAGGGAGGACCGTTGGTCTTGCATCCCACGGCTATAAGACGATTGAAAATTAGAAACTCCCAAACATATGAATTTCAGCTCAAATGCGTGTATTTATAGATTTCGGAGACACCGATGTTAAGCAATAGAAGTATTTCATTTCGCTTGTTAGCTAGATATTCCTATTAGCTAGATTTTGGTTTTGTCATTGTCTTTTTTCTTTTTGATAATGAGTATCTTTATTAATCAAGGATAATTTACAAAGATAGATTGTGCATCGAGTGCGATGAGCTAACTGGTTACAAATATTGTAGCAATAAACTTTATTCTAGGTAAGGTTTATCTAATTGGCTAATCCATTATAATAACACTATATCGTAGAAATTAAATGATCCCCGAAACCATGTTTAGGGACCTATATTTGCATTTCGAGAGTATAGGGACTAAAATGACACCCGAAGCTAAGTTTAAGGAGTTAAAAATACAATTTGAGAGTATAGGAACCTAGATGACACAGCGAGACAAGTTTAAGGACCGGTCATGAACTTTACTCTTAAAACATTATCAGGTTGTATCCAGGCTGAGTTAGTTTCGAGTCGGACCAGGTTTTTGGCTGGCCTGCGTGCCATATAGCCTAGGGCCGGCGCCCATTGAAAGAACAGGTCATTTTTATTGTGTTTTTGGTCGTGGTTGCCTCCAAGGAACCCTAGGGGCGTTGCCCTCCCCTATCGATTGCTGCTGTCGATGTCGGCGAGCTGCTGAAGTGCGTGATCGGGTGATTCTTCCCTGGGTGCGTGCTGAAACCCTGTGGTTTCTTTTCTCCAAATTGTGCTATTCAAAATCACGGGTTGGAGAGGTTATCTACTTTTGTTTTGCATCTGCATCAAGTTCTTGTAAGCCAACTATTATCTATTGTGATCGGGATTGTTGCTGGTTTGTGATTGCTAGTAAAGGTCGAATCTGTGGTGTGGTTTGCTATATTTGTTGGATTAAATCAGTGTGGCATTGCTGTTCTATCAACATATTATTCATATAATTTGTTGCTACTTGATGTGCCGTGAAAGATTGGGACAAATTTTGGACATTGCTAGGCGTGTCGTTATCATTTGGTATCGGAGCTGGACTCATGTTAAGAAGGGGAGCATGATGAGGACATCCTCCATTATTACCCGCTGGCAAAGACGCAACAAAGATGGGCTAGTCCCGGTTGTAGTCGGGCGGCGACCGTGTGAGCCTCCGAATAATCCCACCTTGCTTAGCTTGGGAAGAGGAAACCACCTTAAAAGGGAGAGCCACCCTTCTCCTACCGGACTAGTATTTTAGGGAGATTGGGCCTTTCCCCGAGTGGGTGCGCCGGAGTTGCGGTGCTAAGATTGCGGGGGCCAGGTCGTGTGTACCGAAGCCGGATCGGTGTGTCGTGCTACCGGAGTTGTGGTGCTAAGACCGCACGTTCAGGTCGTGGATCTAGAATCGGGTCGGTGTGTCGCACTTTTCCAACCCCACCGGGCCGGGATGTATCACCGAATCCAGCCAGCGCAAGTCCGTTTCCCTTTAGCTCCTGGCCATCGTTCCTAAGAAGAACAGGAGTGCAAACGTTTTCATGGTCCAAACAGGATTGAAAACGAAGAGTCGACCTAGGTCAAACCTATTCCTGAAAGCTCACTTGCGCCCGCCATTTGCCTCTCGCTCTTCGTTTTCATCTTTCGCTCAATCCAATCTCAAGCTTTCCTTTTCCATCTCTCAAGATGGGCAAGAAGAAATCCACCACTGCCCCAAGCATCTTCTTCCTCTCGTTCCTCGCGATGATATGTACACAGGTGCTGCCCGATCTTTCGATGAGAGGGGATAACTTCGATTTGAACTCGGAGAGACGTTCACGGCCCGACTACAGCCAACAAGGATGCGCCTTAGCAACCGATACACCAACTCCAGCGGTTAATCATGATCTTGTGGAGCACGATCAACCAAACCACGAGGGTAGTTCCTGCAAGCAATCGAAGAACAAGCAAGAACAAGATAAACAAGTAACTCAACTCACAAAGGTGGGGTTCTGAATGAAGTAGAATAGATGGTCTAGCCGACACATGCGTCTACAAGGTAGTAGCAATGGCTAAACTAACAAAACAAAACCCGAGTGTTCTTGGCGGCGGCCAAGGGGTATAAAAACGTGGAAGGACGACCACAGGGGTGCTGGAGTCGTCCTCCAACCCTAGGACGCGTCCTTAGTGGACTCAACTTGATACACGGCCCGTTGGCCAAAACTGGACAGTTCTGATATCTCTGTACTTAAATGACGATTGCGGTCGACTCGAAACATATATAGACATGATCTCGGCTCTGTTGGAAAGTAGACTCCGCGATCTTTCCATGCTGTACTTGAACACCCAAAACGGACTTTGGACGAAATCGTGGCAGCCATCAAAAATCCGTCTTTTTCTGGAGTCCGAATCCAGCCAGCGCGAGTCCGTTTCCCTTTAGCTCCTGGCCATCGTTCCTAAGAAGAACAGGAGTGCAAACGTTTTCAGGGTCCAAACAGGATTGAAAAGAGCCTAAGAATGAACTCACTTGATTGTTCAATTGTCGAGCACGAGCACGGGTAATTGGTCCAGTAATAGGGTCTTTTGTAGGTATGGACGTATCGATGGTGCCGATGTCCTCATCATTGTCCTAGCGCAATAAAAGCGGGTCACTAGTCGGGCCACCCGAACATGAACAAAATTGTGTGTCGGTGTTTTGCACAGGGATCGTTTTGAAACACATTTTTGGACTCCTAGACACTCGTTAGGTGCGGAAGACACAGTCTTCACAACTTGTCCCGACGCAATAAATGCAGGTCACTAGGGGGCCACCCGAAGTTGAACAAAATTTTCGCCGGTGTTTCGCGTTCGGATCGTTGTGGAACACATTTTCATACTCCTAGACATTACCGGGTGCGGAAAGCACGGTTTTCACAACTTATCCCTACGCAATAAATGCAGGTTACTAGTGGGCCACCCGAACATGAACAAAATTGTGCGTCGGTGTTTCGCACATAGATTGTTCGGAAACACATTTTTGGACTCCTAGACACTACCGGGTGCGGAGGGCCACCCGAAAATGACCAAAATTATGCTTCGGTGTTTCGGACATGAATTGTTACGGAACACATTTTTCGACTCCTAGACACTACCGGGTGCGGAAAACACAGTTTTCACAATTTGTCCCGGCGCAATAAATGAGGGTCACTTGTCGGGCCACCCGAACATGAACAAAATTGTGCGTCGGTGTTTCGCAGATGAATTGTTCCGGAACACATTTTTGGACTCCTAGACACTACCGAGTGGAGAAAACACAGTTTTCACAACTTGTGCCGGCGCAATAAATGCGGGTCACTAGTCGGGCCACCCAAACATGAGCAAAATTGTGCGTCGGTGTTTCGCACATGAATTATTACGGAACACATTTTTGGACTCCTAGACACTACCGGGTGCGGAAAACACAGTTTTCACAACTTGTCCTGGCGCAATAAATGCGGGTCACTAGTCGGGCCACCCGAACAGGAACAAAATTGTGCGTCGGTGTTTCGCACATAAATTATTACAAAACACATTTTTAGACTCCTAGACACTACCGGGTGCGGAAAACACAGTTTTCACAACTTGACCTGGCGCAATAAATGCGGGTCACTAGTCGGGCCACCCGAACATGAACAAAATTGTGCATCGGTGTTTCGCACATAAATTATTACGGAACACATTTTTGGACTCCTAGACACTACCGGGTGTGGAAAACACAGTTTTTACAACTTGTCCCGACGCAATAAATGCGGGTCACTAGTCGGGCCTCCCGAACATGAACAAAATTGTGCGTCGGTGTTTCGCACAGGGATCGTTCCGAAACACATTTTTGGACTCCTAGACACTATCGGGTGTGGAAGACACAGTCTTCACAACTTGTCCCGGCGCAATAAATGCAGGTCACTAGTGGGGCGACCGGAACATGAACAAAATTGTGCGTTGGTGTTTCGCACATGAATTGTTCTCGAACACATTTTTAGACTCCTAGACACTACCGGGTGCGGAAAACACAATTTTCACAACTTTTCCCGGCGCAATAAATGAGGGTCACTAGTCGGGCCACCCAAACATGAACAAAATTGTGCGTCGGTGTTTCGCACATAGATTGTTCGAAAACACATTTTTGGACTCCTAGACACTACCGGGTGCGGAGGGCCACCCGAAAATGACCAAAATTGTGCTTCGGTGTTTCGGACATGAATTGTTACGGAACACATTTTTCGACTCCTAGACCCTACCGGGTGCGGAAAACACAGTTTTCACAACTTGTCCCGACGCAATAAATGAGGGTCACTAGTCGGGCCACCCGAACATGAACAAAATTGTGCGTCGGTGTTTCGCACATGAATTGTTTCGGAACACATTTTTGGACTCCTAGACACTACCGAGTGGAGAAAACACAGTTTTCACAACTTGTGCCGGCGCAATAAATGCGGGTCACTAGTCGGGCCACCCAAACATGAGCAAAATTGTGCGTCGGTGTTTCGCACATGAATTATTACGAAACACATTATTGGACTCCTAGACACTACCGGGTGCGGAAAACACAGTTCTAACAACTTGTCCCGGCGCAATAAATGCGGGTCACTAGTCGGGCCACCCGAACATGAACAAAATTGTGCATCGGTGTTTCGCACATAAATTATTACGGAGCACATTTTTGGACTCCTAGACACTACCGGGTGTGGAAAACACAGTTTTCACAACTTGTCCCGGCGCAATAAATGCGGGTCACAAGTCGGGCCACCCGAACATGAACAAAATTGTGCGTCGGTGTTTCGCACAGGGATCGTTCCGAAACACATTTTTGGACTCCTAGACACTATCGGGTGCAGAAGACACGGTCTTCACAACTTGTTCCGGCGCAATAAATGCACGTCACTAGTGGGGTCACCGGAACATGAACAAAACTGTGCGCCGGTGTTTCGCGTTCGGATCGTTGTGGAACACATTTTCATACTCCTAGACACTACCGAGTGTGGAAAACACAGTGTTCACAACTTGTCCCTGCGCAATAAATGCAGGTTACTAGTGCGCCACCCGAACGTGAACAGAATTGTGCGTCGGTGTTTCGCACATGGATTGTTCTCGGAACAAATTTTTGGACTCCTAGACACTACCAAGTGGAGAAAGCACAGTTTTCACAACTTGTGCCGGCGCAATAAATGCGGGTCACTAGTCGGGCCACCAGAACAAGAACAAATTTGTGCGTCGGTGTTTCGCACGAGGATCGTTCCGAAACATATTTTTGGACTCCTAGACACTACCAGGTGCGAAAAACACAATTTTCACAACTTGTCCCGCGCAATAAATGAGGGTCACTAGTCGGGCCACCCAAACATGAACAAAATTGTGCGTCGGTGTTTCGCACATAGATTGTTCGGAAACACATTTTTGGACTCCTAGACACTACCGGGTGCGGAGGGCCACCCGAAAATGTCCAAAATTGTGCTTCGATGTTTCGGACATGAATTGTTACGGAACACATTTTTCGACTCCTAGACCCTACCGGGTGCGGAAAACACAGTTTTCACAACTTGTTCCGGCGCAATAGATGAGGGTCACTAGTCGGGCCACCCGACATGAACAAAATTGTGCGTCGGTGTTTCGCACATGAATTGTTTCGGAACACATTTTTGGACTCCTAGACACTACCGAGTGGAGAAAACACAGTTTTCACAACTTGTGTCGGCGCAATAAATGCGGGTCACTAGTCGGGCCACCCAAACATGAGCAAAATTGTGCGTCGGTGTTTCGCACATGAATTATTACGGAACACATTTTTGGACTCCTAGACACTACCGGGTGCGAAAAACATAGTTTTCACAACTTGTTCCGGCGCAATAAATGCGGGTCACTAGTCGGGCCACCCGAACATGAACCAAATTGTGCATCGGTGTTTCGCACATAAATTATTACGGAACACATTTTTGGGCTCCTAGACACTACCGGGTGCGGAAGACACAGTTTTCACAACTTGTCCCGGCGCAATAAATGCACGTCACTAGTGGGGCCACCCGAACATGAACAAAATTGTGTGTCGGTGTTTCGCACATGAATTGTTCCCGAACACATTTTTGGACTCCTAGACACTACCGGGTGTGGAAAACACAGTTTTCACTACTTGTCCCGACGCAATAAATGCGGGTCACTAGTCGGGCCACCCGAACATGAACAAACTTGTGCGTCGGTGTTTCGCTCATAAATTGTTCCGGAACACATATTTGGACTCCTAGACACTACCGAGTGTGGAAAACATAGTTTTCACCACTTGTCCCGACGCAATAAATGCGGCTGACTAGAGGGGTCACCCGAAGTTGAATAAAATTGCGCGCCGGTGTTTCGCACAGGATCGTTCCGAAAAACATTTTTAGACTCCTAGACACTACCAAGTGCGGAAAACACAATTTTCACAACTTGTCCCGGCGCAATAAATGAGGGTCACTAGTCGGGCCAACCGAACATGAACAAAATTGTGCGTCGGTGTTTCGCACATGAATTGTTCTAGAACACATTTTTGGACTCCTAGACACTACCGAGTGGAGAAAACACAGTTCTCACAACTTTTGCCGGTGTAATAAATGCGGGTCACTTGTCGGGCCACCCAAACATGAACAAAATTGTGCGTCGGTCTTTCGCACATGAATTATTACGGAACACATTTTTGGACTCCTAGACACTATCGGGTGCGGAAAACACAGTTTTCACAACCTGTCCCGGCGCAATAAATGCGGGTCACTAGTCGGGCCACCCGAACATGAACAAAATTGTGCATCGGTGTTTCGCACAGGGTTTGTTCCGAAACACATTTTTGGACTCCTAGACACTATCGGGTGCGGAAGACATAGTCTTCACAACTTGTCCCAGCCGCAATAAATGCACGTCACTAGGGGGCCACCCGAAGTTGAACAAAATTGTGCGCCGGTGTTTCGCGTTCATATCGTTTTGGAACACATTTTCATACTCCTAGACACTACCGAGTGTGGAAAACACAGTGTTCACAACTTGTCCCTGCAAAATAAATGCAGGTTACTAGTGCGCCACCCGAACAAGAACAAAATTGTGCGTCGGTGTTTTGCACATGGATTGTTCTGGAACAAATTTTTGGACTCCTAGACACTACCGAGTGGAGAAAGCACAGTTTTCACAACTTGTGCCGGCGCAATAAATGCGGGTCACTAATCGGGCCACCCGAACATGAACAAATTTGTGCGTCGGTGTTTCGCACAGGAATCGTTCCGAAACACATTTTTGGACTCCTAGACACTACCGGGTGCGGAAAACACAATTTTCACAACTTGTACCAGCGCAATAAATGAGGGTCACTAGTCGGGCCACCCAAACATGAACAAAATTGTGCGTCGGTGTTTCGCACATAGATTGTTCGGAAACACATTTTTGGACTCCTAGACACTACCGGGTGCGGAGGGCCACCCGAAAATGACTAAAATTGTGCTTCGGTGTTTCGGACATGAATTGTTACGGAACACATTTTTCGACTCCTAGACCCTACCGGGTGCGGAAAACACAGCTTTCACAACTTGTCCCGGCGCAATAAATGAGGGTCACTAGTCGGGCCACCCGACATGAACAAAATTGTGCGTCGGTGTTTCGCACATGAATTGCTTCGGAACACATTTTTGGACTCCTAGACACTACCGAGTGGAGAAAACACAGTTTTCACAACTTGTGCCGGCGCAATAAATGCGGGTCACTAGTCGGGCCAGCCAAACATGAGCAAAATTGTGCGTCGGTGTTTCGCACATGAATTATTACGGAACACATTTTTGGACTCCTAGACACTACCGGGTGTGGAAAACACAGTTTTCACAACTTGTCCCGGCGCAATAAATGCGGGTCACTAGTCGGGCCTCCCGAACATGAACAAAATTGTGCGTCGGTGTTTCGCACGAGGATCGTTCCGAAACACATTTTTGGACTCCTAGACACTATCGGGTGCGGAAGACACAGTCTTCACAACTTGTCCCGGCACAATAAATGCAGGTCACTAGTGGGGCGACCGGAACATGAACAAAATTGTGCGTTGGTGTTTCGCACATGAATTGTTCCTCAACACATTTTTGGACTCCTAGACACTACCAGGTTTGTAAAACACAGTTTTCACAACTTGTCCCGACGCAATAAATGCGGGTCACTAGTCGGGCCACCCGAACATGAACAAAATTGTGCATCGGTGTTTCGCACAGGGATTGTTCCGAAACACATTTTTGGACTCCTAGACACTATCGGGTGCGGAAGACATAGTCTTCACAACTTGTCCCAGCGCAATAAATGCACGTCACTAGGGGGGCCACCCGAAGTTGAACAAAATTGTGCGCCGGTGTTTCGCGTTCGGATCGTTTTGGAACACATTTTCATACTCCTAGACACTACCGAGTGTGGAAAACACAGTGCTCACAACTTGTCCCTGCACAATAAATGCAGGTTACTAGTGCGCCACCCGAACAAGAACAAAATTGTGCGTCGGTGTTTTGCACATGGATTGTTCCGGAACAAATTTTTGGACTCCTAGACACTACCGAGTGGAGAAAGCACAGTTTTCACAACTTGTGCCGGCGCAATAAATGCGGGTCACTAATCGGGCCACCCGAACATGAACAAATTTGTGCGTCGGTGTTTCGCACGAGAATCGTTCCGAAACACATTTTTGGACTCCTAGACACTACCGGGTGCGGAAAACACAATTTTCACAACTTGTACCAGCGCAATAAATGAGGGTCACTAGTCGGGCCACCCAAACATGAACAAAATTGTGCGTCGGTGTTTCGCACATAGATTGTTCGGAAACACATTTTTGGACTCCTAGACACTACCGGGTGCGGAGGGCCACCGGAAAATGACTAAAATTGTGCTTCGGTGTTTCGGACATGAATTGTTACGGAACACATTTTTCGACTCCTAGACCCTACCAGGTGCGGAAAACACAGTTTTCACAACTTGTCCCGGCGCAATAAATGAGGGTCACTAGTCGGGCCACCCGACATGAACAAAATTGTGCGTCGGTGTTTCGCACATGAATTGCTTCGGAACACATTTTTGGACTCCTAGACACTACCGAGTGGAGAAAACACAGTTTTCACAACCTGTGCCGGCGCAATAAATGCGGGTCACTAGTCGGGCCACCCAAACATGAGCAAAATTGTGCGTCGGTGTTTCGCACATGAATTATTACGGAACACATTTTTGGACTCCTAGACACTACCGGGTGTGGAAAACACAGTTTTCACAACTTGTCCCGGCGCAATAAATGCGGGTCACTAGTCGGGCCTCCCGAACATGAACAAAATTGTGCGTTGGTGTTTCGCACATGAATTGTTCCTGAACACATTTTTGGACTCCTAGACACTACCAGGTTTGTAAAACACAGTTTTCACAACTTGTCCCGACGCAATAAATGCGGGTCACTAGTCGGGCCACCCGAACTTGAACAAAATTGTGCGTCGGTGTTTCGCACATGAATTAATCTGGAACAAATTTTTGGACTCCTAGACACTACCGAGTGGAGAAAACACAGTTTTCACAACCTGTGCCAGGCACAATAAATGCAGGTCACTAGTTGGGCCACCCAAACATGAACAAAATTGTGCGTCGGTGTTTCGCACATGAATTATTACGAAACACATTTTTGGACTCCTAGACACTACCGGGTGCGAAAACACAGTTTTCACAACTTGTCCTGGCGCAATAAATGCGGGTCACTAGTCGGGCCACCCGAACATGAACAAAATTGTGCATCGGTGTTTCGCACATAATGTTCTTCGTCCGATCGGCTTATAAAAATTCCTTCACCTTTCCGTGCAAAAAAAAGAAAACAATTCAATGCCTATCATTTATACACAACTGATTGGCTTTAATGAAAAATAACATCAGCGAGAATCTTACAGGTTGGCATTCAAAAGGCCACATGGAACCAAAGCCAATGCTATTTTCTACAACATGGCAAGAGGTTCAAAAACAGAAAAGAACAATTGATGCTAGGGCACGCAAGAAACCTAGAAAAATCAACAAGACCAGAAGCATATTTTGAATTTTGATACTTGTTGCACACCATCAACCTCAACTATTCCTGTTTGCTTCAATAGGGAAATTATTTACAAAATGGTCCTAATAATATTTTCACTTGTAGAACTGAAAGTCTCCTAAAACCAATGCATTGCAAGAAAATTAAATAGAGACACTCGGAAGCAGAAATTATTTACAAAACGGTCCTAATAATATTGACTTATAGAACTGAAGTCTTCTAAAACCGATGCATTGTAAGAAAATTAAATAGAGACACTCGAAGCGAGAAGACTCAATATGAGAACGGGAAAACTTTAGTCCGCGTTAAATTTTTATATGGTCTGAGACAGGTACTAATGATGCTTTTTTATGTGTGCATAACAATTGTGTTAATATCTTCCATGGTTATTAGTTTCACTGAATACAAAAAAAATGAGATGCACATACAAGGATATGATACTATCATATTACTTGAAACTAGAAGAGCTGAACAAAGCTGAAATTAAAAAAGGTACAACTTCAAACAATAATATCATCAGAAAATTACCATTTTTCATTATTATGAAGAGAACAGTGAATCTTACTCTTCTTCTAAATCTGAATTTTTCACGAATATCGCCGGACATGATGGCTACCGAGAAAAGGCCAAATATGATGGCATGAATTGACTCCTTTCCAAGCATTTCAACCTTCCCTTACGAGGTTAGCAAATAATCAAACATAAGAACTATATATTTCAATCAAGGATTAACTCTCTTATCATTTAACAAGAACTGTAAACACATGATTCCATCATTAAAAGCCATGGTACCCTTAATTAAGCAGGGAGAATTGTAAGGGGCGGCATCCCTACAATGTTACACTTAAACGCAGCATCCCAAAAATGACACACCGAGTGCATTTGTCTCATCCCACCTGCCACTACCCCCACCAAACCGGATTTTCTTTTCTTTTTAATTGAAAAACGTAACTGATATGACCATTATGCCCCTGCCTCTCTACAGGAGCCGAACACACAAGCGCGTCGTGGTGGTGACCACGACGCGCTTGTGTGTTCGGCTCCGTAGAGAGGCAGGGCATAATGGTCATATCGATTACATTTTTCAATTTAACAAGCTGGTGTGAGCTTATGGAAAATGCAGTCGGTAGAGGGCTACAGCAAACACGAGCATGAGCATAGGAGCTAATAACAAGAGCATACCCAGCATCATCCCTGGTTGGGGAGAAAACAGCGAGCAGTGTTGAATCCACCGGAACACCAAAGTATGGCACCAAGCCATTCAGGATTTTGGCTTTATACTTGGTTTTGTTATTGTCTTTTTGAGCAACAACATTAAATTCACGACCCAATAACACGCCATCAAAGCGATCTTCGTACCTGCAAAAGTAACCAGCACCATCCGAGTTATGGTCACGCGAGACACAACACAAAGGTACTAATGAATAGACGCTATGAAGCTCACTATCCCGAGGTTCAGCTAATCAACTGGTTTTAGCGTGAGGAGGTTTGGTATGGGACACGTACATGAATCGAGCTTATCACAAGCGACGCAATCTACTTCCCGCCAAATTCCCGCATTCCCACGAAATCAGCGAGAGGGATCATATTTCTCGATTACAAACGACACGAACCCAATCCGTTCGACCAAGAGCATGAATGAACTCCTAAAGAAGTGAAAGAAGAGGAGGTAGGCTGGCGAGAGGAGTAGGGGACGAACGTAAAGAGCAGCAAGCTGAGCTGGCGGGCGACGGCGCCGCGGACGTCTTTAGAGTTGCGGGGATGCACGTACACCCTCGGGTTCGCCTTAGACTTCCGGAGCGCCTCCATCGCTGCTATAGCCGTGTCGGGGTCGAGAACCTAGGAGGCAAAATTGCCCGAGTGGAGGTAGAGTGGCGGAGGTGGAGATCGAATGGCGGGGGATGCTACCGAAGTCCGGCGACCGGCGCGCGCGTTGGGAAGCTGGAGTGGCGGCTCGACGCTGGAACCCGGACGCTTTGGACCCGGTCAGCTAGGGTTAGGTCAATAGTGTGGGTTTCATGGACTATAAATAGAATGTCATGTAGACATTTTTGGTGATGTGGCAGTGTATTAGTGAGGAGAGAGGTGAAATGAGTTTCATGAGGATGAAACTCTGCATACACGATTACCTAGACAGCTTGTGTCTTGTATGTAACCTAGAAAACAACAATAGATGAAACTATACATTGAGAGAGGGGTGTTTCATCCTAGTTTCAAATATTTTTAGATGATGTGTCAATCTAGGTAACCGTGTCCATGAAACTTCGTTGCGACCGGCACTGAGAGTAAAGTCCTCGGGGCTGTTTGGTTTTAGCCCATGCGTGTCCTGCCAAATTGCAGCCAAATTTTTGGTGATCAATTCAGCCATCATCATTTTGGCCAAGTTAGATACGAAAGTAAACTACCCCCTAAACAGGTCCATTGGCTTGCCAAATCTTGGATGCAATCCAAAGACATGTACCCTACACGATCAATGACCAATTTTTTGGTTTGGCGGACATTGGCTACAAACAAAACGTGCCCCTATTTTGCTCCCTCAACAATAGAGGGTATTGTTAGGTCGCTCCTTCAACTATAAAATCGGATATCCGGACCATCGAACTATTGACCTCGATGCAATTCCAATCCCTTGGCGCTTTTAGATGATGATTTTGCTGACGTGGCATGACGTGACATAGATGGACCGCCATGTCGGGTGCCACATCATTATTTTTTTCTTTTTTTCTCTTCTATCTTCCTCTCTCTTCACCATAGCTATCCTCTCTCTCTTTTCTCTCTCTTTCTCTCTCTCTCTGCCCACGCTCCGAACGCGGTGCCACCTCGCCTTCGCGTCACTCCACGCGCTGCTGCTCACCTTCGGCCACACGGGACACTCCCCGCACCTCGCCCTCCTCCTCCGCCCGTTCCCCGCCTCCCCTTCTCCCACCGCCTCTGCCTCCTCCTTGTCTCCCCGCTTCCCCCAACTACCTTCCTCGCTAACTCCCTCACCGTCCCGCCGTTGCCGCTCCACCTACTCTCGGTCCTCGCGCTCTACTCCCTCCTCTTCCTCCTCCCGCCATCCCGCTCCCTGATCCACTCCAACGCCTTAACCTACCCGCCCCTCATCCGCGCTACGCCCACGAACACCGCCCGCGCGCTCGCCATCCATTCGATCAAGTTCCTCGGCGCGGAAGCCGTTGCCCGTGACCGCATCCCCGGCGTCGCACTGCTCGACGTCCTCGCTCGCGTCATGCCGCGGGGTGTTTGATCGGATCCACCTCCCCGTGTGGAACGACCTGCTCTCGGCCTACTCACGCAGGGCGCGGGACCTGGCCCGCGCGGACTCCGCCACGAGGTGCTCGATCTGTTTGTTACACCGGAGACATCATCACTCAAACCGAACGACATCACCCTCGTCGTCGTCATTGGTGCTTGTGGTGAGTTGGGGGCTCTCGGACATGGCGTTTGGGCGCACGCCTACATCCTCGAGTGCCGACTCGTTGTGAAGAGAGGGAAAAGAGAAAAAAAGAAAAAAAGAAAAAACAATGATGTGGCACCGACATGGCGGTCCATCTATGCCACGTCATGCCACGTGAGCAAAACCACCATCTAAAACCGCCAAGGGACTGGAATTGCACCGAGGTCAATAGTTCGAGGGTCCGGATATCCGGTTTTATATTTCAGCGGATGACCTAGCAATACCAACTATAGTTGAGGGAGCAAAATAGAACTTAATGCCATATTTGCTATTTGGGCCTTGGTGTTTGAGAGGTTTGGGCCGGGCTTCATTCCGTTGCACACCGCCTTCCGCTGGTGCCGTCAAGAGCCACGCCGCCGCCTGTTCGGCGCCTTCTCCGGTTCTCCTGCGCTGCAACGCCGCCCTCCGCTTACATGGCGCAGCGAGGAATAGGTACTGCTGCTTGGATCCGAATAAGCGAGGGAGGAGAAGGCCATCGGTGGGGGCACGACAGCCGAGGGGGACGTGCGGCCGCCGTCCACGACGCATTTTCTCGTGAGTTTCCTTGCATTTTCATCTATTGATATGCAACCTCGTTTTTTGAATCTTACTAGTTAACTAGTTAAGGTCCCGCGACGAGCCACAACGTGTTCTTGCTGCTGCAGCCTTTCTCCGATGGGGATGAGTTTGTTGAAGCCGCTAACCGGCCGTTAATTTGTGCGATTAATCCGTGTTGCGGTAGCTCTTTGTTTCCCCTAATCCGACGAATGCAGTACCTACTACAGGCACAAGAAGGTCCGCCACTTAGAGTTCTATTCTCTGCTGGCCTAATCATTGTTGTGCAATAGAGATCCGGGTACGCATTTTGTAGTAGCTGCTTCGATGTTCCTGCTACTAGTAGTTACTCTACAATCACCACAAAAATGGGCTTCATGTGCCTACTGTGCTTTTGTTCATTGAATTGGAGCATTTTTTATTTTTAAAAAACTAATTAGAGCGTTTTAGGCTAACCGAATTAGAGTTTTTTTTTCGGTGGTGCTTTTATTTTATTTTATGTACCTTGATCCGAATGAGCGGATCACCAAGCACAAGGAGGTCCGCCACACGAGTTTTAGTTCTAGTCACCAAATTAATGGGGTTGATGTAGCTGGTGTCCTGTTAGTGGGTAGTCACCCCCCCCCCCCTCCTCTCCTTTTTTTTTATTCTCAAACTGTTTTAGGCTCACCGAATTTGCATTATGGCTAGGTCGCATGGTAGCCTACCATTTTGATCATATAGCTGATCCCAAATTTATTTTATTATTTATTGCCTAAAATGCCCTAATCTGCCAACTGATATTGGAGCGTACATATGTGGATTGGGATGCAATGTATTTCAAACTTCAGCACAGGACTAGGGGACAATCCGATCCGGTAACGACCTCCCCTTCGAGGCCAATCAATCGAAAGAGAAAACTAGATGATGCAATAAAAAGATAATTCGATTTGATGGCATGACACGACTCCTAACCAGCACCGCGTCATCTGTCGGTTCTTCCACCGACGGTGCCCACGCCAACTCGCTGGCGACGTTCAGCCGTTGGCGCCCACCGCAAACTGCCGGTTAGCTGGTTCTGCGTCGGTGTCCATAAATTCCTAGGTTTTCCCTCTAGGCTAGAAGCGCTGCTTTAGGTTCTAGATTGGGATCGTTTTGTGACTGATCTGCGAGAGATCGGCGTCATCTGTTATTTTCCGCCTTCCTACGATACTACCACCGAGGCATGGAATCGGGAGGCAAGTCGGGGAAGACGGGCCGTTCGTCGACCTTTGGGAGAGACGGAGTGCTGAGATGATGGAAAAATTGAATCTTACCATGGAGGAAGGTCTGGTTGCTGCTTTCAGCGATGATGAAGAGGAGGATTCAGGTGATCAAGGTACAGAGTGGGCACTCATAGGCAAAGTCTTATCACCTTCCGCTTTACACATCGGTACCATCGAAGTGAAATGAGACCTGCATGGGGTAACCCCTTTGGCCTCAAGATGAGATCGGTGGGGGAGAAACAAGATAACTTGTTTATTACAGAATTTGGTACGGAAGTTGACAAGAAGCACGTGTTGGATGGCTCACCGTGGATGGTGGGACGTCATGCTGTGGTTGTGCAGGAATATGACGAAATGCTTAAACCATCGGATGTCTGTTTTGAGAAAATGCAGATATGGGCTCGGATTCTTAATCTGCCCTTTGGTTGGATGAACGACAAGAGGGGGCCAAAAGCAGCAGCTCGGTGGGTGAAATGATCAAGCTGGATGTTGATAGCGATGGGAAAACAAGTGGCCCCTTCCTCGGGGCCAGGGTTGGGATAGAGATAGATAAACCATTGCGTAGAGGTGTCCTTCTCCGGGCCTCTTGCAACGCACGCCCGGAATGGTATGAAGTACATTATGAAAAGCAGCCCTTTTTTTGTTTCTCATGTGGAGTGATGGGACATACTGAAATTAAAGTGTAAGAATCCTGCCCCTCGCAATGCAATGGGCAAGCTCCCATATGATATTAAACTCCGAGCGCCCGAAGAGAGAAAGAAAAGGATCCAAAGTTTTGGTCGGGCCTCGGCAACAGTGTACCGGCAAACACCATGAAGCCCATTCACATTCTGAATGTCGCAACCAGAACCATCGATGTGACACCCCTACCTTGCAAAGCAAGAGGGATTATCGCACAGGAACATATCGGGAGACATTCGACGAAGCGAATGTACATTGCACATACATTAACTATACATCCACCAATTACATAATCATATAAGCTGTGCGAGTAGCAACTTTTACATTAAAAAAAGTAGTTATTACAATACATAGATTTAAATTCGAATACAATACCATAGAGTGCGAATTTCAGATTACATTACTTAATGAACATTTACGGAAGCGTAAACATCTCGACGATACATATATACAACTTAGAAAGGAGAACCACACCAGCCCATATGGCGTGGCCTCACTCTTGATTCGGTGAAGCGGGAATCCACTCCACGGTCCACTCCCGAGGTTCCTCACCTTGACACACAAACTTCCTGCAGCAATCACAGTAATCGGGCTGCGGGATTCCTGAAAATGAATTTAAACGCAAACCCCGAGTATCTAATATACTCCGCAAGGCTTACCCGTCAAAAATGGTTCTAAGAACCGACACTAGCATGCAGGGGGCTTGACCTGGCTTGCTGAATATTGCCAAAAACAGCACCTATGTTTTTCTGAAAATTAATGTTTTAGCCAATTTAAAAGGGTTGGAACATGAATATAAATTTAGTGAGCATTTCTAACAAAACATGGTTGCAATACATGAAGTAATTCTTCAAAATCAGCAAGCTTATTCATCATATTCACTTTGTTACTACGATGCAATCTGCTCGAGACAAGTGGTACTCATCACCGCGAGGGACGGCGATATATATCGATTTACACCCTACAGGGGAAACCCAAATGCATGACATACGCATCATTTAAGAACACGTATGGACGCCTTTCACAAGATCACCATAGATATGAGCCGGGTCCTCCCTCCGAGTGTGCATTCCACATGCAACCACGGTAGCGTCGGGTCCAAGGGTAATAACACACCCTCCGTCTACTCACAAACCCGTGCATCCACCGTGACCAACCCTTTGCACAAAGGGTGGAGATACCGTCCAACACTATGACTCTCAAGTTGCATCAGTTTACCAACTCCCATACGAAGGTATGCATTTGGTACACAACTCAATACTTGCTCGCGGAGTCACAACGAACGGTCCTTGACCGACACATACGGGCTATGGCACACAAGTGCCAACCTTGTCACCGCATCCTACACATGCACTTTCCCGTACGGTCTCGAATTATTCATGTGAGGGTAACCATAATTCATCCCTAGACCGGGTGATCTCCAAATCACTCGGTGTTGCTACCGATGAATTTATTAAGCATAGCAGCTAGCGATCAGGACTATACCTAACCAAAAAACCACGGGAACATGGATTTAATGCAACTAGGTTCCGATCAACTCCTGAACGTAAATGCACAATACATACATAGACTTAAGTGGAATAAATAGAAATTTAAACACATAGGATTATGCTCCGGGCTTGCCTTGGTTGGGTTCGCAGTTAGCACACTCGAACTCACTCACTTCCAGCTGGTGTTCTCCTTGAGCTTCAGTTCCGGTCGGGGTTCCTATATGAATGCAAATGCAGTGCATGAGCATGAGCGAATTCATTATTACATAGTTCATGGAACTTTCTCAATAACAAAATGTAATGAAATGTTTGCATAAATTAAACATGCTCATAAGATGAGATGATGTTGTCATGATAATGAGACATGTGGTTTATTTCATGGGGACAACCTTCTAATTAGAAGTAAGAATTATCATTTAGCAAAAATGTATATGTTCAAGTTCTGCTCAAGGAGGTAGGGCAGAATTGATTGATGACATGAGCAAAGTGGAAACCATCACATGGTTAGGTGGCTGCCATACTTCAATTGTGTACGTAACAAATATTAGTGGACATGACTTGAAAAATTTATTTTTCGAGCACATCTTAATTTATATCAGTATTATTATTTTTATGACTAATCACTATACAATAGGTTGACACAACATTTTCTTAAGGGAAGTTTTATCATTTCTTTATACATCGAGCACCATAAGCAATTACATTTCACGTGGATTTTCTACGATTAAACCTACATAATATATGACTGTTCTTGCCCAAAATATAAACATGATTATGACATGCTCAAATGAACCAGGAATATGTGCAAAAATGCTTAACCATGCCAGAAAAGAAAAATGACAAATTTGAATTTGATTGATTTCCACAAATCTCGTTTTGGCTGTCTGGTTTCAGGCTTATCGCGAGGCCATCTTGAGGAGCCTTAAATTCAAATATTTGCTATAGAACTTGGGTGAACCAAGTAGGGTCATGTAGAGTACGTTTTTCAAGGATCACAATGGATGTTCATCTGCTTCATTTCAATTGGTATATCAAAAGTTATTTAATTTCCAAAATGCAAAGTTGTCACGGCCCTTAACGGATTAGCACTTTGATGTACTCGTATCTTTTATTTTTCTCACAGAAAGTACTTGGATTATGCTACCATGGCAAAGTACACACCCTCTACTTTCCAACGAGCGTTTGTTCGAGTATTTTGGATCCAGGATATTAGAGTTACGCAATTTTCAAAATTCAATCCTGTTAAGCTGCGTGGTCGTGATAGCAATTTGAGGTTGCTCAAACATTCATTTTTTCCATATAAACATATGTGTTCATGTGTTCCATCTTAAAGTACAAGTCTAAAGCATTTCAAAACATCTTGAATCGTTCAAATCCGAGGTTTGAATTAAAAGTTGTGCAATTTTAAAAATGCTTGAAACTCACGGTTTCACACTTGTGCCAGTGTGTTCGCTTTTTGCCTAAGTGTCGGAGCACGGCCGGTGCACGCCGCGGCGTGCGCCGTGCGCGTGAGGAGGTGGCGAGGCTTCCGGCGGCGAGTGGAGGCGAGAGAAGAGGAGAGTGCGGGCTGGCGAGTACCGGTGAGGCACCGCACACGCGCCGCGGGGCCCCAAAGCTCAAGAAGCTCACCGTGGCGGCATGTCGACGTGGAGGTGGAAGGTGGGTGCGGACGGCGGCGCGGCTCGACGGCGTTCCCAGCGAACCACTGCACCAAACCACAAGCCAAGTTCACACGGTGTAGATGGATGCCAGAGCAAGCTACCGGTGCGAGGAATTGGAAGATGGCTCACCGGAGAGGGAGAGCGGCCAACAATGGCGGATAGAGGCGCCGGCGAGGGAAACCAAAAATCCTCCCGAACCTCTTTGAGATGGGATGGCACGTGCTCCAGGAGGCTAGCTAGGGTTAGGGCGAAGCTTCCGACGCGCTAAGTGAAGGCGGAGCTGGTCCGGACGAGTGGGGCGGCGGTCTAGGGTTCGTGCGCGGCGGCGGCGTCGAGCTCCTCTTATGGCGGCCACGAACGGTGGAGGCTCCTGCGTGAATCCAACGCAACCATGGCGATTGACGACGCGTGGGGCGGCGCTGTGCAGGAGGACGGCACCTCGTCTGGCCGGGATGGGCACGAACACCGGTGCACTCCCGGCGGTGGCTCTGTTCTCCTGTTCGAGCCCCGTTGTCCGAAGGTTCTCCATATTTACGACTTTGCCACTGCACTGCTGGTTCTGGTTTGGGCCATAACATTCATTCTGTTGGGAAATTTTGCGAGCCAAAATTTTGGTGTGTTCAGTGAGTTGTGACGAGAAACTTTCGTTATAGGCAATAGTTTAAATTTTGCTTGTAAAAATTTACAAAAATTCATGAACAGGGGCTGTTTTAAACCTAGTTTGGATTTTCCTAGGATTTTGTGCCACTCCAAAAATTCAGGAAAAATGTCCTAAAATCTTAGTTTGATGTGCTCTACCAGATTATGTAAAAATATGTGATTGCTATCATGGGAAAATGTGGAGATCTCATCAGCTAGAGTTTTGGTCAATAAAAACCCTAATCAAACCCTAATGTGTCATTTCATGTGAGATGGTTCTTAGATTAATATTTTTGGCACATGCAATTTATCCATTAGCACAGTGAAATCATGAATTTGTGACACGGGGTGTCACAATTGATCATCTTCCAAATCTGTTGCGCCGAGTACACCGCAGTAGATGTCAATGGTCCACCATTTGGAAAGAAGACAGAGGTGACAAACCATGGAGTACAACAACCTGTTGCCAGCTGTGAAGATGGAACAAACACCGAAAACACTGGGGTGCGAAAGAGAAAACCAATTGATGGTAACACCTCCGACTTCAACCTTCCGGCTACCGATTCCAATATGGTAGTGCCGGTGGGTTTTGTTCATGATCGACTAGTGCGGATGAGCGACTCTACTAGCCATGCACTTGATGAACGTGAGCAACAAAAGAAGCAGAAGGTCTCAATCAACAAAAATGCAGGATCGGTGGCGGTTGCACGGAGCAACCCCGCCGGGCGCAATGAGTCTCTTATGTCCGAACTGCCGGGGTTGTGGGAGGCCCGACGCAGTTCGGGAGATCCGTAGTGTTGTGGATCTCTATAATCCCACTTTGTTGTTCTTATCTGAAACTAAGATGAGTGCAACTAAAGTTCGAGAATTAAGATGGAGATTAGATTTTTTTTGAGTCTTTTGGTGTAAATAGTGTAGGGTTGAGCGGTGGCTTGGCCTTATTACTGGAGGAATGGTATTTGAAAAATTATTCCAAGAATCATATTGATGTATGGGTGAAAGAAACTACCGATACAGAGCCTTCAAAGATGTGGCGCTTCACTGGCTTCTATGGGGAACCAAAGAAAGAAAAAAGGAAAGAGTCATGGGATCGCTTACGTTTTCTCCGGCACACGTGTACTCTTCCTTGGATATGTGCTTGGAGATTTCAACGAGATCCTATGCCAATCGAGCAATTTGGCAGAAATGAACGAGGCGAATGGCAAATGGAAAACTTTCGAAATGTCGTGCGTTTACGTGGTTTTACTGATTTGGGCTTTGCTGGTCGGCCCTATACGTTTGATAATAGACGGGAGGGCAATCGAAATGTAAAGGTCCGGTTAGACCGAGCGATGGCGAGATGATAATTTTTTGGAGCTTTATGATAAATCTACCGTCACTCATGTCCGGATGGCTTCGTCGGACCATTGTGCCATCCTAATAAAGCTAGAGTCTTTAACTCGACGGGATAGGAGAGACCGAGAGAAACCTTTTAGATATGAGAATATGTGGTGGCGCCATGAGTATTACCCAGAATTAATTCGCCGATTCTGGCTGCAAGGACAAAAGGAACTTAGCAGCAGTTCATGCGGGTTTAGTGAACTTCGAAGGGTGTACTGCGTACTTGGGACCGTGAGGTGTTCGGTTCAGCGAGGAAAGAGTTAAAGAAACTACGCAGTAAGCTTGAAAGCATTAGACGAAACTCTCTATTTTCTGGCCCGACGAGAGAGGAACGTGTAATAATGAGGCGCATTGCTTGAGTTGTTGGCTAGAGAGGAGGCCATGGAGAAACAACGCTCACGTGTAGACTGGTTAAAAGATGGAGACCGAAATACGGCTATTTTCAGGCACGAGCTAAAGATAGATCACGAACAAATCAAATGTGTGTTGAGGAAAGAAGATGGGTCCATGTGTACAGAGCAAGCGAGCTAGAAACAATGGCTAAGGATTTCTATGTGAATCTGTTCACCGATGCGGGACGAACGGATCCGGGCTTAATCACGGACCATGTCCCTCATGTAATCACGAGATGAAATGAATGAATCTCTATCTGCTCGGTTCACGAGCAGAAGAAGTGGAACGTGCTCTGTTTATGATGGGAGCGAATAAATCACCGGGACCAGATAGATTTACTGCAGGCTTCTACCGAGAGACATTGGGATTTTCTCAAAGAGGATGTGTGTCATGCGGTGTTACATTTTTTGCATGGTGGCGACTTACCATCGATAATCTGTTAGTGCTAATACCGAAGGTGAGACACCCTCGGGAGATGAAACAGTTCCGCCCCATTTCTCTGTGTAATGTTTTATACAAATTATGCTCAAAGGTGCTAGCCAACCGCCTTCAAGTTATTCTTGATGAAATAATTTCAGTGGAACAGAGTGCTTTCATTCCGGGACGACTTATAATAGATAATGTGTTAGTTGCCTATGAGTGTATTCACTATCCGAGGAAAAGGAAAGGGAAAGTGGGTGCATGTGTCGTCAAACTCGATATGGCAAAAGCGTATGATTGTGTCAATTGGTCTTATCTTCGAGCTATGATGACAAGGATGGGATTCGAGTGAGAATTGGATAACATTGATTATGCGTTGTGTGGAGACAGTGTCATTCTAAGTAAGAGTGAATGGTTTTTTCTCTGAACCTTTTACCCCTTCGCAAGGCATTAGGCAAGGTGATCCCATATCCCCATATCTCTTTCTTCTTTGTGCTTGAAGGTTTTTCCGCTCTATTGAAGCATACGGGTCCTCAATTTCTATCTCGCGGCATTAGAGTGGGAATACATGCTCCTTGGGTTTCACATCTTATGTTTGCTGATGACTGCATTTTATTCACTCAAGCAAATAATAGAGGTGCCATGAGACTAATGGAAATATTGGACACATATCAACGTGGAAGTGGCCGGTTGGTTAATGTGGAAAAGTCGGCAATATTTTTTAGTGCCAAGCTGCAAGGATGCAGATATGAAAGATGTTAAAAGAATTACTTGGAGTATCAAATGAGGCTTTGGGTGAGAAATATCTTGGACTACCAACAGCTGTAGGCAGGAGTACTAAAAATGTTTTTGAGTATATTCCTAGCAAAACTGCAGGTCTCTTGGGTGGTTGGTGCAAAAAGAATTTAAGCTCGGCTGCACGTGCGGTTCTAATTAAATCGAAGGTTCAAGCCATCCCAACTTATTCTATGAGCTGCTTCATCCTCTCTCCGAGATACTTGCAAGAAGATGCGTAGTGCGGTAGCTAGATATTGGTGGAGCGAGTAATATTGATAGGCGAGGTCTACACTTGGAAAAAATGGGAGGATCTTACAAAACCAAAGTGTGATGGTGGTATGGGCTTCAAAGATTTCAGGTTGTTCAACTTGGCCATGTTAGGCAAGCAAGGTTGGAGACCAAGACCGGACTCTTTGTGTGCACGTGTACTCAAAGGAAAATATTTCCCAAATATTGACTTTCTATTAGCTACAAGGAAGAAAAATTCTTCACATACACGGAGAGCAATTCTTGCGAGCGAGACAGGTCTTGGAATTGGGGCTTATCAAAAGAATTGGTGATGGTTTGACTACCAACATCCGGGATGACCGCTGGATACCCGATGGAATTGACCATAAGCCTCTATACCCCAATGAAAGTGCAACAGCGACCACGGTTAGTGAGCTAATATGTAATGACAGTCGTTGTTGGAACTGGGAGGAACCGAATAAGAATCTTGTTCCATTCGATGCAGCAGCGAGTTGTGCGGATTCCTTTAGGGAGAAAAACATCTGATTGTTGGGCCTGGTCAAGGGAAAGACATGGATGTTACTCGGTCGAGGTTGGCGTATCGACTTTTGTCGGAAAAAGAACAGCAACATAGGGAGCACGCCGATAGTAACGGTTCGAGTGTCGGACCATGGAATCGCTACTTGGAAGCGGTTATGGAAACTAAAAACGCCACCTAAAGTTCGCGTATTTTGGTGGCGTGTAATACACAATGCACTGCCCACCCGTGCAAACCTGAAATGGCGACATGTTGAGAAATTGAGTATATGTGAAACATGTGGAGCTCCAGAGGAAACTGCTTACCATGCTCTAATAGATTGTACACCGACAAAAATGTTTTGGATGGCCATGAGAACTCTATGCAATGTAAAGCTTCCACGCCTCCATCCATACACATGGGCCTATGACTTATTGGATCCTTTATTATGCACAAATAAAGAAGCAGCAGCGATTTTGTGTGGATGTGGTCCCTGTGGTGCTCAAGGAATGACGAGAATGCATGGCAATGAAACAATTCTTGTGCTTAAAGCACTCGATTGGATAATGGAAGCGACAAATCTGCCGATTCCGGATAAGCAATATTCTTGCTGTCCTTCTCGAGAGGAAAGCGCACAATGGTGCCCGGCGCCCACGAGATAAAATCAAGCTTAATGTTGATGCGGCCTTTGCTGCAAGTGATTACAATGGAGCTGCAGGGGCTGTGGCTCGCATGATATGGGTCAATGCCTATGGGCGGCGGGATCTTGGATACCAAACATTGGATCAGTATTGGAAGCGAGAGGCGGAGGCTGTTCGGTATGGCGTTCGGATGCTTTCAAGAATGACTTCGGCGGAAGTAATAGTGGAGACAGATTCTAAATAGTTGGTCGATTTATGGTGAAATAGAGATGACCAAAGATCTACAATCATGCATGTTCTAGCAGTTATTCAAGAGCTTAGTTTAGTTTTCTCCTCGTTTGATCTTGTGTATGTTAAAAGACAGGCAAACCAGGCAGCTCATTGTTGTGCCAAGGAGGCCTATAGGAATAGAGGTAGACTAGAGTGGGAAAATCATCCTCCAGATTTCCTTTTGTGCGTGTTGCAAAAGGATTGTAACCCACCGAATGATTAATGAAATACGAAGCCCTTGTGTCTAAAAAAAACAGAACCAATGTCTAAAAGTTGATGAACAAATCCATTGTAAAAGCTTCGTAAGGTATGTTGAACCTTCATACTTTTCATCTCTACTACTTAAAAAATCCTTAATGTTTCCATCTGCTTGGATGTTCGTCCGTCCTACGAAACAAATCACATGCGAAACAAAAGAGGATCCGAAATCCACGGCCACACCCCTCGCCTTCCCGAACCGCGCCCCACACGCTACCCTCCCCGTAAATCTCCCTCGCAACCTCCCTCTGCGACTGTTGTGGTTACGATGGCCACAATCAACAAGGAATGGGCCAACCCAAGTTGTCCCGGAGATGTGGATGGGCTGCGGGACTACGAAGGTCCTTGGGCTAGGCTTATTGGAGAGGAACAGGAAAACTACGAAGGGACTACGAAGGGACTAAGTGGTTGGGGGAGTCACGAAGGACCCCATACGAAGGCTCTCATTTCTATTACGGTGATATTACGGGGAGAGTCCAAATCTGGCTGATGTGATGGGCTGAGAGAGTATTTATAGCCTCATACTCTCTCAACCCTAATAGTCACTATCAGCCTCTACAAATTACACTTATGCCCCCTCTCTTTTCTATCTACTCTTGGGCTGAATTCCCTCTTCATGGCCCTATTAGGCCTTGGTTGGGCCAAATCCTCCCCTCCATGTGCTTCTCCTTTGGGCTGCCGGGCATGTGAGACGCTTATTCCATGGCCTTGTTGGGCCTATTTCCTCTCGGGTCGGCCCATTGGGGTAAGGTGGTGATCTTCCCCCAACGGTAGCCCCTCACGGGTGAGCTCCGCCTTCGGTAGGACCGAAACCGTGATCCCGAAGGATCTCCACCGTACACCCCCCCCCTTTTCGGGACTGCCGGAGGCTCCTCCTCTTCACAAGTTCTTCGACCTGCATTGCTTGAAATAACGAAGAGAAACAACAAGGGAGACACATAACATTCATGCACGTATAAACACGAAGGCACTTCTTTATTATTAGCAGCGAAGCCGATTACACTTGGACTGAAGGACGCTACCAAAAAGAGAAAAAGAAAGAGTAAGGGGTGACGCACATTGGTCCGAAGACCAGCCTCGATAGCCATAGCTAGACCAACCAAAAGGGTTCCCTTGACCTGAAGGAATGCGACTACCGCCCGCCTTCGAAGGATGCCGGTGACCCTCCTGGGTCACGGTTCGCGGGGACTTAGTCACCGTCATCGGGGTATACCCTTCGCCGACCAAATGGTCTTGTTTAGGAGGAGGCCAGCCTTGGCTTTGTCCAGCTACTATGATGACCTTGACGGCTTCAGCCATCGAGCCTCCGATTCTGGTCCTAAGATCTTCGAGGTGTGACAATAAACCCTCAAGATCCGTTAGGAGACCAACCCTATCGGTCCACGAGCCGAGACGGTTCCTTCTTAGCGTGACTATACTAAGGTATAGCCTTCGAGGAAGAACAGAGGCTACGTTGGCGCTTTACCATCGAGTTTCGTTGAATACAGCCCCCACATACCACTTGCCTTAGGAAGCATAGTGAACACGTGACCTCGGTGAAGTCGCTTGGTAAAGCGCGTTGCGCACCCTTTGAAGTCGATTGGTGAAGCGCGAAGGCTATGGAACTCTGTCCTTCGGGCTTCCTCTTGTCGCAAACCAAAAGGCCCAACTTTGCATCTTGCTAGTGTTTAGAAAGCTGGAGAGTGATGTTGTGAGGTTTGAAGGCGAGAGGCCTTGCTCCCCTTTTATAGGCTATGTCCATACTTATGTGGCGGGGGGAATCCGATGTCGACAAGGTTACGTGTCTGATTTATTGGAGGATGGTTTGCCACGTCACCGTGCTTATCCTTCCACGTCCTCAATCTTATCCATACACTCGTTACTTGGGCCTTTACTCGCTGTTACTTTGTCCTTCGCTACGGTAGCTTTGTCCGTCGTTATGCATACTGCCATTCACACTTTCTTATTTGAACTACGATTATTATGTCCGATGGCAATTGGTAGATCAAGGGGATAATTATACCGCGAATCAAACCCATATTACCGCTCGATCGAAGGATCTTCGTAGAACTTGTTTTGGTCGCGGGCTTATCATAACGCACTTACTCGGATCGTTTCGTAAGAATAATTGATCATGTTTATTGTGTCATTAAATGCCTCGGCTAGTGCACTAGCCGTTACGCGCAATCCCGGGCGACACGCTCTTAAAGAACAGCCGCATTAACTCGTAGGTATCCACGTGGTTATGCTTCCTCGGGATGCGCGTCCACTCTTGAAGAGGCGCGATCGCTCGTATAACACGCTCGCTCGCACGGGATGCACTCGCTTTCGAGGCGTCGCGTCTTGAATGCTACCCTAATTTTACCGCACATATAAGGAGAGGTGCCACGGTAAACCCGACCTCCTACTCACTTTCACCGCGTGCTCTTGCCCTTGTTTCATATGCTCGCTTTCGCTTCCAAGCCATAGCCTTTGATTTCAAGCGTTAGCTTTCGTTTCGAAGCCTCGGCCTTCAAAGACTCGACCTTCGTTGCTAAACCTTTTGCCTTCAACCTTCGGTATGGCAAGACATCGCACCGGCCGGTGCGTTGGTCCGAGCAACACGAAGCCTCCTAGCTCCTATCCGGGCCCGAGCTTTGTAGTCGAAGCCCGGCTTGACAAATGGGCCGAAGAGCACGGCGCTTCGTTCCGGGACGCGCCCACGGTCCCACGCCGGAGGAGACAACTCCCGTGGTGCGCCCGGGCGTCTTATCATCTTCGCCAAGCTGCTCGAAGGCGGCCTTCGATTTCCCTGCTCCCTGTTTGTGGGAGAAGTGTTGGATCTCTTTGGGCTGGAGATCCAACAGATTGCCCTCAACGAGCATGATCCGGCTGTCCATCTTCGAGTGGGCTTTCCGGATGGAAGGAGCGGAGCCTTCTACTAAGGCCTTCGCCGCCACGCACCAAGCCACCCGGCGGCGCCGAATAGCCCGTTGGGCGATCATATGTGGTCGAGCTTCATGTGCGTTTCCCTTGGGCCCCGCGACGGCATGGAGCATCTTGTGCCCGCGAAGGCCTACAAGGGGCATTGGGGTAAGACCATGTTCCGGAAATGGTTTTCCTACGAACAAGACCCCAACTGCAATCTACGATCACTCGGACGGAGATCGGCTACATTGGTCTCCCGGAGGTTGCGGTGGACGCCGAGTTTCGGAGGCGCATCGACTTGCTGCAACGGATTGCTCGAAAGGTGTCAATGAGGGACTTGTGCGAAGAGTTCCTCACGGCAGGAATTATGCCTCTTCGCCAAGATTGGGGTTCCGTTTTTACGCTTGACGTGGTTGGCAAATCTTTGAACTTCAACCTCGGTTTGCTTTCCGGTAAGTGCCCGAAGGACTCTTCGTTGTTACTTATCTTTGCACTCGCATTTTTGCGGACTTTACTGATCGTATTATACGCTTTTCGGAGCTAACCCTCGAAGAGATCGAAGTGCGATCCTACTATCTTCTTGGCAGGGTGAAAGCCGACGAGTTAGGTCGCATGGAGGCGGTGGGCGGACCAGCCGTCTAAACCGGGTGTGTCTTCTAAAGCACCCGGAGGTTGTTCGCCTCCTCACGCGGTTACACCAAAGGGGGGAAGGCGGAAGCGCGAAGCTTTACTCCGCTTGTGACGACCGATGATGAGGGCGGTGACGCGGAGGACGGGAACACTTCTCCGAGGGACGATCGGAGCGTTTCCGGGGATGTGCGTGGTCCTTCGAAAAAGGCAGCCCCCAAGCATAGAGCTAAGCGCGTGAAGATCAAGCGCTCTGCGGTTGTCCTTCCTGTCGTGCGCGAGCGGACAGCGACGAAGCCGACAATGAGGAAGAAGGCGAAGTGCGCGACAACGCACCTGCGAACTCCCCGCCCCGAGCTGTCTCTCCGAATGTGATGCCCACGGCCTCCTTCGGCTACGATACAGGCGGCGAGGCCGGAGGGTCTACTATGGCCCCCGGTATGGGATTCGGAGTAGGGGCTCGAACTTCAACTTTCCCAACTCCTCCTCCTCCGAGGACGAAGACAACATTGCTCGGAATGAGCAAACTCGATCGGAGGAGGCGGAAGAAGTTAACAGCCCTGCTCCTGCCGGTGGGGCCCACAGGGCCTCCGCCTTCGTCTCGGCCCCTAGCCCCCGGCGACGGCCGCGAGCGAAATGTCGCTCAAACCGACGACGAAGGGGGGGGGGCTACTCAAGCACACACCTCCGGCAGCGGGAAGGCACCTCCGATGAAGGTGCGCTTTGCCGGGGAGGTGGCAAGGGCTTCATGGGGGTGCTCCCTCGCGGGATCGCCCCTCACAACATTGCTTCCTTTTTGAAGCCCGAAGATTTCGAAGATGGGGCTTCGTCTTGCCGGGGCCTTGAATACACCGGTCGCATGCTTTGGACTTTATGCCGGGTGGACCGAAGTCCGCAGGAGGTAGACGGGAAGGAGCTTATTGAAAGCTTATCCCGCATTACCATGAAGGTATTTCTAGTTCCCGTATAACTTACACCAAAACAAAGTTAAAAATTACTCCGACACCCATTGATCCGTACTCGGCAGGGGCGCTGCTTGTTCGCTATCCGTCGAAGGGTACCTACGTCACGGAGGTTGCCGACCTGAAGCGGCGCCTTCGCAATTCCGATGATGCTCTTGTACAAGAGCAAACGAAATACGCCAAGTTGTTGCGCGAGCACGAAGAGCTGCAGAAGGCGTCTTTGGAGCACGTGATGGCTCGGGAGCGGAGGATCGATCGGTTGGGGCGAGGCACTCTTCGATGCCGAGGTCACCATTAGAACACATGCCGAGGCCCATGGCCGGAGGAACTGGGAACTCATGAATCGGTTCCGGGATTTTCACGTCTTCGCTAGGCGTCGTTTGCCGGAGCCAACTCATGAGATGCGCTGGAGCTGTTTGTTCTGTTTGTTATTGGTACTGTAGCTAACGTCTCCGGTTATGTATGTATTTGAGGTGTCCGGTGTAGAGTGATCCCGACAGCCCCCTCAAGTGAAACAGGGGAAATAGTGAGCTTGTCCCGTAGAAAATTGAAGCGAGAAGCTGCTAAGCTCTTTGTGAAGATATCTATTTGTTGGATGGGGGTTGTTTTTCGTACAAGAAGGCTGTCGATTGGAGACTTGTTCACGAACAAAATGAAAATCGAATTCGCCTCGCAAGCCTCCGCTGGATGTCCTCCGGGCTTGCCGCCGCGAAGGCCGCTTCGATCCGGTGGGGCCACCATTGCGCTCGCGTGGCTTGGACAGCTGCGTTCCGAGTGGTGAAGGCCATCGGCACCTTTCCCTCGAAGCAAGTCAAGGAGGGTGCTCGGGACCTTCGCGAGGTATGTGGTGCAGATTATGTCGCCTCCAAGGAGGCCCAAGCCGACGTGGCCGTCGCGGATCGGTACTTCGGCCGGGAGTTTTGGGCGACTTCGCGGCTAGAACTCGCCCGTGCCGCTGCATTGGATGCGGCGAACGCGGAATTGGGTTGTGCCGGCGGCACCTGCGACGAGGCCGGGCCTTCCCACACTGCTATGGATGAAGGGGCCGCAGACCGCGCCGAGACCGGAAACATACCCGAGGCTGCCCGCGAAGGCGAGGGTCCTCATACCGGAAGCCCTTCTTCGCCGCCTCGGGTATGAATCTTTCCTTAGCATTTTCTAAGTTTTTGGTAGTTCATCCTTTGCTATGTAATCATCTTCGTAAGCGTCTAGCACTCCGAAGCTGCCTATTGTACTTAGGTTTCATGATAATGTATCAACAATTTCGCCCCACCTCTTTTGTTAGGAATTTTCCGGCTTCGACGAGACATATGAAATTTCGGAGGAAGCTATTATCGAGGATGGCTTACCTCACCGGCTATTAATTCCGGGGGACTCCGAAGCCCCTGGTCCCTTCCGGGTGACCGGAACTCAACTGCGCGAGATGGAAGCGGAATAACCCGGAGGGGACACTTAGCGAATTTGCGGCTCATGTCAATGATCGCACCGGATGGATCAAAGCTGCCATTCCAAAGCTCACTCCGGAGGAGCATGCTGCTCGACGCGCTAGACGCGAGCGCCTTTGGGCCTCCTTGGGGCAACCGCCGGAGGTTAAGGTTAAAACGAAGCCTATCGATGTTTCAAGTGATAGCGACTCCGCTCGAGTGAATGTTGAAGCCCTTCGAGCTCGTGCTTCTTCGGCCGAAGGTCGAGCTACTATTGCCGCCGACTTAGCTCGGCGTAAGAAAGAGCTTGAAGAGATGGAGGCTGTAATTAGCCGTAGCCGCTCTCGTCTTTCGTAGCTAGAAACGGAATGCTCATACTTAGAATCCGAGTGTAATATAGAGATGTAATTCGGGAAGGGGCCTTCGGCCCTCTTTCTGTTACATTATGAGTAAAACAGATTATTTTCATATTTTGCGCGCATTTTTAGTATCTAAGATGGGATTTCCATGCTTAGCCTTCTCGGTGTTACTTTTCCCGAGGCATTAGGCCGTAGTTGCCTAGCATCGAAATCATGGGGGTTTCCCGGTGCTTTGGGTTCTAAGTTGGGGTTTCCAATCTTAGACTTCTTGGATTAATCTTTCCAAGGCATTGAGCCGTAGTTGCCGAGCATCAAGGCGTTAGGGTATCTAAGCACCTTGGTACGATATGTTGACGCATGCATGCATAACACGGACATTGATGAAAGCATTTTTTCCATTGATAGAAATATTTACAAGCTGACCTCCCTTGCACGATGCCCAGGACTCGACACTAAACGAAGACCATCCGACGCCCCTAGACCTAAGCATCTTTGCACAGGACTCGCCTTGCAACACAAAACTTCTAAACTTCAAGCCGTGACGTCCCCTCCGGGACACCCGAGAATCGGCACAGGGGGACACTCGACGAAGCGAGTTACAACAGTTCATCATCTCATACAAGCTAGAATATATACATCATGGTATAATACAACCATGTTTTCAAAATACAAACATCGTACGGAAGCATAAACATTATTGAAGTTTAACAATCTACGAGTTTTGCAGCGAAAACTTGTTCTTTATACAACAAAATACTACTCAACGTTCATCGTGATGTACCGAGCCCGTCGTACACCACGTCCTCCCTCTTCACGGCGTCGGGATCCGTTCCCATTGGAGGGAACCTCACTCAGGACATTGCTCCGCTTCCGGAAGCTACCGTACAAGTCGTGGAAGTACGACTCATGTCCTGAAAGATAACGAACAAACCCCGAGTATTCCGATACTCGGCAAGACCGACCCGACCCGTCAACGAGGCACGCTAAGGCTGACGCCTAGTATGCAAAGGCTTTCCGGCTGTGGAGTTGACTCATTTGCAAAAACGACACTAATAGTGGATCCTTACTTTCGGTGTTTTAGCTCAACATTAACTTCATTAGAGACCAAGATTTGCAGTCTACAACTATTGCAATCAAGTTTCAAGAAAAGAATAAGATTAGTTCAACATCTGTTTCATCTCTCATCTTCATCTTCCATGTTGATTAACTACGATGTGACGAGCTAAACGAGCGGTACTCATTACGGCAAGGGACAACGATTCGAATCGATTTTATACCAGCTGGCAAAACCCGACTACACGACGTATACGCACCACACTCGGTCGTATACGACAACTTTTCCTGCTAGCACCTGGCGAGAAGACTAGCCATTTCCAAACTCCCCGGGAATATGGCGACTCACGACTTCCTTCGTGGCCGACCCATTTCCCTCCCGTGAGACTCACCTCTCACTAACAGTCGGCAAAAGAGAGTTGGCTACGCTACATCTCCGGGGCGGTAGGGTACATCAGCTTGCTGGGCCCATGATACCGAGTATGTAGTACGGTACGTTCAAACTTGTTCAACTAAGCCGACAACGGTACGGTCCTTGACCAGACACGAGACGGGGCTACCACCTTGCAAGACCTCATCTCCGTCTTGCCCTTTCTCCTACGGGGCCCATCCGGTCTCAACTTCATTAACACTCTCCTTCATCTTAGTGTCAACACATCAACACTTAAAGCCTCCATGCTTTAAGGTCCCTAAAACATCTATCGTTGCGACTATGAATTAAGTCTAGCTTCTATTGAGCTACCTGTACCGAGTATAGTATAAACAAACGGAAACCTATATTATGCATCTAGGGTGTCAATCATTCCCTAACACCTAATGCACAAACATAACTTAGCTACTATGATAAAATAAAATATTTAAAAACATAGGTGGGATGACCCGAGGCTTGCCTTGATTCGAGTCGAGGTTAGCTTCCTCGGTGTGCTGGTCGACTTGGAAGTTCCCGACTCCTGTCTCGACCTCGGGCGGAACCTCGATCACGTCGGGACCTAGGTCGACCAACAATGCGTCTTGCCTTCGGGCCTGCCATTCGCGGAACAAAATTGCGCGCTCGTGTTTCGCGTTCGGATCGTTGTGGAACACATTTTCATACTCTTAGACACTACCGGGTGCGGAAAAAAACACGGTGTTCACAACTTGTCCCTGCGCAATAAATGCAGGTTACTAGTGGGCCACCCAAATATGAACAAAATTGTGCGTCGGTGTTTCGCACATGGATTGTTCGGAAACACATTTTTGGACTCCTAGAAACTATCGGGTGCGGAGGGCCACCCGAAAATGAACAAAATTGTGCTTCGGAGTTTCGGACATGAATTGTTACGAATCACATTTTTAGACTCCTAGACACTACCTGTTGCGGAAAATACAGTTTTCACAACTTGTCCCGGCGCAATAAATGAGGGTCACTAGTCGGGCCACCCGAACATGAACAAAATTGTGCGTCGGTGTTTCGCACATGAATTGTTCCGGAACACATTTTTGGACTCCTAGACACTACCGAGTGGAACAAACACAGTTTTCACAACTTGTGCCGGCGCAATAAATGTGGGTCACTAGTCCGGCCACCCAAACATGAACAAAATTGTGCGTCGGTGTTTCGCACATGTATTATTACGGAACACATTTTTGGACTCCTAGACACTACCGGTGCGGAAAACACAATTTTCACAACTTGCCCTGGCGCAATAAATGCGGAACACTAGTCGGACCACCCGAACATGAACAAAATTGTGCGTCGGTGTTTCGCACATGAATTATTACGGAACACATTTTTGGACTCCTAGACACTACCGGGTGTGGAAAACACAGTTTTCACAACTTGTCCCGGCGCAATAAATGCGGGTCACTAGTCGGGCCACCCGAACATGAACAAAATTGTGGGTCGGTGTTTCGCACATGAATTGTTCCGGAACACATTTTTTGAACTCCTAGACACTACCGAGGGGAACAAACACAGTTTTCACAACTTGTGCCGGCGCAATAAATGCGGGTCACTAGTCGGGCCACCCAAACATGAACAAAATTGTGCGTCGGTGTTTCGCACATGAATTATTACGGAACATATTTTTGGACTCCTAGACACTACCGGGTGCGGAAAACACAGTTTTCACAACTTGTCCTGGCGCAATAAATGCGGGTCACTAATCGGGCCACTCGAACATGAACAAAATTGTGCGTCGGTGTTTCGCACAGGGATCGTTCCGAAACACATTTTTGGACTCCTAGACACTATCGGGTGCGGAAGACACAGTCTTCACAACTTGTCCCGGCGCAATAAATGCAGGTCACTAGTGGGGCCACCGGAACATGAACAAAATTGTGCGTTGGTGTTTCGCACATGAATTGTTCCGGAACACATTTTTGGACTCCTAGACACTACCGGGTGCGGAAAACACAGTGTTCACAACTTTTCCCTGCGCAATAAATGCGGGTTACTAGTGGGCCACCCGAACATGAACAAAATTGTGCGTCGGTGTTTCGCACATGGATTGTTCGGAAACATATTTTTGGACTCCTAGACACTACCGGGTGCGGAGGGCCACCCGAAAATGACCAAAATTGTGCTTCGGTGTTTCGGACATGAATTGTTACGGAACACATTTTTCGACTCCTAGACACTACCGGGTGCGGAAAACACAGTTCGCACAACTTGTCCCGGCGCAATAAATGAGGGTCGCTAGTCGGGCCACCCGAACATGAACAAAATTGTGCGTCGGTGTTCCGCACATGAATTGTTCCGGAACACATTTTTGGACTCCTAGACACTACCGAGTGGAGAAAACACAGTTTTCACAACTTGTGCCGGCGCAATAAATGCGGGTCACTAGTCGGACCACTCGAACATGAGCAAAATTGTGCGTCGGTGTTTCGCACATGAATTATTACGGAACACATTTTTGGACTCCTAGACACTACCGGGTGTGGAAAACACAGTTTTCACAACTTGTCCCGACGCAATAAATGCAGGTGACTAGAGGGGTCACCCGAAGTTGAACAAAATTGCGCACCGGTGTTTCGCACGAGGATCGTTCCGAAACACATTTTTGGACTCCTAGGCACTACCGGGTGCGGAAAACACAGTTTTCACAACTTGTCCCGACGCAATAAATGCGGGTCACTAGTCGGGCCACCCGAACATGAACAAAATTTTGCGTCGGTGTTTCGCACATGAATTGTTCCGGAACATATTTTTGGACTCCTAGACACTACCGAGTGGAGAAAACACAGTTCTCACAACTTGTGCCGACGTAATAAATGCGGGGCACTAGTCGGACCACCCAAACATGAGCAAAATTGTGCGTCGGTGTTTCGCACATGAATTATTATGGAACACATTTTTGGACTCCTAGACACTACCGGGTGTGGAAAACACAGTTTTCACAACTTGTCCCGGCGCAATAAATGCGGGTCACTAGTCGGGCCTCCCGAACATGAACAAAATTGTGCGGTGGTGTTTCGCTCAGGGATCGTTCCGAAACACATTTTTGGACTCCTAGACACTATCGGGTGCGGAAGACACAGTCTTCACAACTTGTCCCGACACAATAAATGCAGGTCACTAGTGGGGCCACCGGAACATGAACAAAATTGTGCGTTGGTGTTTCGCACATGAATTGTTCCGGAACACATTTTTGGACTCCTAGACACTACCGGGTGCGGAAATCACAGTTTTCACAACTTGTCCCGGCGCAATAAATGCGGGTCACTAGTCGGGCTACTCGAACATGAACAACATTGTGCGTCGGTGTTTCGCACGAGGATCGTTCCGAAACACATTTTTGGACTCCTAGACACTATTGGGTCCGGAAGACACAGTCTTCACAACTTGTCCCGACGCAATAAATGCTGGTCACTAGGGGGCCACCCGAAGTTGAACAAAATTGTGCGCCGGTGTTTCGCTTTCGGATCGTTGTGGAACACATTTTCATACTCCTAGACACTACCGGGTGCGGAAAACACAGTGTTCGCAACTTGTCCCTACGCAAGAAATGCAGGTTACTAGTGGGCCACCCGAACATGAACAAAATTGTGCGTCGGTGTTTCGCACATGGATTGTTCGGAAACATATTTTTGGACTCCTAGACACTACCGGGTGCGGAGGGCCACCCGAAAATGACCAAAATTGTGCTTCGGTGTTTCGGACATGAATTGTTACGGAACACATTTTTCGACTCCTAGACACTACCGGGTGCGGAAAACACAGTTTTCACAACTTGTCCCGGCGCAATAAATGAGGGTCACTAGTCGGGCCACCCAAACATGAACAAAATTGTGCGTCGGTGTTCCGCACACGAATTGTTCCGGAACACATTTTTGGACTCCTAGACACTACCGAGTGGAGAAAACACAGTATTCACAACTTGTGCCGGCGTAATAAATGCGGGTCACTAGTCGGACCACCCAAACATGAGCAAAGTTGTGCGTCGGTGTTTCGCACATGAATTATTATGGAACACATTTTTGGACTCCTAGACACTACCGGGTGTGGAAAACACAGTTTTCACAACTTGTTCCGGCGCAATAAATGCGGGTCACTAGTCGGGCCTCCCGAACATGAACAAAATTGTGCGTTGCTGTTTCACATAGGGATCGTTCCGAAACACATTTTTGGAATCCTAGACACTACCGGGTGCGGAAAACACAGTTTTCACAACTTGTCCCGACGCAATAAATGCGGTCACTAGTCGGGCCACCCGAACATGAACAAAATTGTGCCTCGGTGTTTCGCACATGAATTGTTCCGAACACATTTTTGGACTCCTAGACACAACCGAGTGCAGACAACATAGTTTTCACCACTTGTCCCGACGCAATAAATGCAGGTGACTAGAGGGGTCACCCGAAGTTGAACAAAATTGCGCGCCGGTGTTTCGCACGAGGATCGTTCCGAAACACATTTTTGGACTCCTAGACACTATCGGGTGCGGAAGACACAGTCTTCACAACTTGTCCCGGCGCAATAAATGCAGGTCACTAGTGGGGCCACCGGAACATGAACAAAATTGTGCGTTGGTGTTTCGCACATGAATTGTTCCGAACACATTTTTGGACTCCTAGACACTACCGGGTGCGGAAAACACAGTTTTCACAACTTGTCCCGACGCAATAAATGAGGTCACTTGTCGGGCCACCCGAACATGAACAAAATTGTGCATCGGTGTTTGCCACATGAATTGTTCCGAACACATTTTTGGACTCCTAGACACCCGAGTCCGGACAACATAGTTTTCACCACTTGTCCCGACGCAATAAATGCAGGTGACTAGAGGGGTCACCCGAAGTTGAACAAAATTGCGCGCCGGCGTTTCGCACAGGGATCGTTCCGAAACACATTTTTGGACTCCTAGACACTATCGGGTGCGGAAGACACAGTCTTCACAACTTGTCCCGGCACAATAAATGCACGTCACTAGTGGGGCCACCGGAACATGAACAAAATTGTGCGTTGGTGTTTCGCACATGAATTGTTCCCGAACACATTTTTGGACTCCTAGACACTACCGGGTGTGGAAAACACAGTTTTCACAACTTGTCCCGACGCAAAAAATGCGGGTCACTAGTCAGGCCACACGAAAATGACAAAAATTGTGCTTCGGTGTTTCGGACATGAATTGTTACGGAACACATTTTTGGACTCCTAGACACTATTGGGTGCGGAAAACACAGTTTTCACAACTTGTCCCGGCGCAATAAATGAGGGTCACTAGTCGGGCAACCCGAACATGAACAAAATTGTGCGTCGGTGTTTCGCACACGAATTGTTCCGGAACACATTTTTGGACTCCTAGACTCTACCGAGTGGACAAAACACAGTATTCACAACTTGTGCTGGCGTAATAAATGCGGGTCACTAGTCGGACCACCCAAACATGAGCAAAATTGTGCGTCGGTGTTTCGCACATGAATTATTATGGAACACATTTTTGAACTCCTAGACACTACCGGGTGTGGAAAACACAGTTTTCACAACTTGTCCCGGCGCAATAAATGCGGGTCACTAGTCGGGCCTCCCGAACATGAACAAAATTGTGCGTTGCTGTTTCACACAGGGATCGTTCCGAAACACATTTTTGGACTCCTTGACACTACCGGGTGCGGAAAACACAGTTTTCACAACTTGTTCCGACGCAATAAATGCGGTCACTAGTCGGGCCACCCGAACATGAACAAAATTGTGCATCGGTGTTTGCCACATGAATTGTTCCGAACACATTTTTGGACTCCTAGACACAACCGAGGGGTCACCCGAAGTTGAACAAAATTGCGCGCCGGTGTTTCGCACAGGGATCGTTCCGAAACACATTTTTGGACTCCTAGACACTACCGGGTGCGGAAAACACGAGTGTTCACAACTTGTCCCGACGCAATAAATGCGGGTCACTAGTCGGGCCACCCGAACATGAACAAAATTTTGCGTCGGTGTTTCGCACATGAATTGTTCCGGAACACATTTTTGGACTCCTAGACACTACCGAGTGGAGAAAACACAGTATTCACAACTTGTGCCGGCGTAATAAATGCGGGTCACTAGTCGGACCACCCAAACATGAGCAAAATTGTGCGTCGGTGTTTCGCACATGAATTATTATGGAACACATTTTTGAACTCCTAGACACTACCGGGTGTGGAAAACACAGTTTTCACAACTTGTCCCGGCGCAATAAATGCGGGTCACTAGTCGGGCCTCCCGAACATGAACAAAATTGTGCGTTGGTGTTTCACACGAGGATCGTTCCGAAACACATTTTTGGACTCCTAGACACTATTGGGTGCGGAAGACACAGTCTTCACAACTTGTCCCGGCACAATAAATGCAGGTCACTAGTGGGGCCACCGGAACATGAACAAAATTGTGCGTTGGTGTTTCGCACATGAATTGTTTCGGAACACATTTTTGGACTCCTAGACACTACCGGGTGCGGAAAACACAGTTTTCATAACTTGTCCCGACGCAATAAATGAGGTCACTTGTCGGGCCACCCAAACATGAACAAAATTGTGCATCGGTGTTTCGCACATGAATTGTTCCAGAACACATTTTTCGAATCCTAGACACAACCGAGTCCGGACAACATAGTTTTCACCACTTGTCCCGACGCAATAAATGCAGGTGACTAGAGGGGTCACCCGAAGTTGAACAAAATTGCGCGCCGGTGTTTCGCACGAGGATCGTTCCGAAACACATTTTTGGACTCCTAGACACTACCGGGTGCGGAAAACACGAGTGTTCGGAACTTGTCCCGACGCAATAAATGCGGGTCACTAGTGGGGCCACCGGAACATGAACAAAATTGTGCGTCGGTGTTTCGCACATGAATTGTTCCCGAACACATTTTTGGACTCCTAGACACTACCGGGTGTGGAAAACACAGTTTTCACAACTTGTCCCGACGCAAAAAATGTGGGTCACTAGTCGGGCCACCCGAAAATGACAAAAATTGTGCTTCGGTGTTTCGGACATGAATTGTTACGGAACACATTTTTGGACTCCTAGACACTATTGGGTGCGGAAAACACAGTTTTCACAACTTGTCCCGGCGCAATAAATGCGGGTCACTAGTCGGGCCTCCCGAACATGAACAAAATTGTGCGTTGGTGTTTCACACGAGGATCGTTCCGAAACACATTTTTGGACTCCTAGACACTATCGGGTGCGGAAGACACAGTCTTCACAACTTGTCCCGGCACAATAAATGCAGGTCACCGGTGGGGCCACCGGAACATGAACAAAATTGTGCGTTGGTGTTTCGCACATGAATTGTTCCGGAACACATTTTTGGACTCCTAGACACTACCGGGTGCGGAAAACACAGTTTTCACAACTTGTCCCGACGCAATAAATGCGGTCACTAGTCGGGCCACCCGAACATGAACAAAATTGTGCCTCGGTGTTTCGCACATGAATTGTTCCGGAACACATTTTTGGACTCCTAGACACTATTGGGTGCGGAAAACACAGTTTTCACAACTTGTCCCGGCGCAATAAATGCGGGTCACTAGTCGGGCCTCCCGAACATGAACAAAATTGTGCGTTGGTGTTTCACACGAGGATCGTTCCGAAACACATTTTTGGACTCCTAGACACTATCGGGTGCGGAAGACACAATCTTCACAACTTGTCCCGGCACAATAAATGCAGGTCACCAGTGGGGCCACCGGAACATGAACAAAATTGTGCGTTGGTGTTTCGCACATGAATTGTTCCGGAACACATTTTTGGACTCCTAGACACTACCGGGTGCGGAAAACACAGTTTTCACAACTTGTCCCGACGCAATAAATGCGGTCACTAGTCGGGCCACCCGAACATGAACAAAATTGTGCCTCGGTGTTTCGCACATGAATTGTTCCAGAACACATTTTTGGACTCCTAGACACAACCGAGTGCGGACAACATAGTTTTCACCACTTGTCCCGACGCAATAAATGCAGGTGACTAGAGGGGTCACCCGAAGTTGAACAAAATTGCGCGCCGGTGTTTCGCACGAGGATCGTTCCGAAACACATTTTTGGACTCCTAGACACTACCGGTTGCGGAAAACACAGTGTTCACAACTTGTCCCGACGCAATAAATGCGGGTCACTAGTCGGGCCACCCGAACATGAACAAAATTTTGCGTCGGTGTTTCGCACATGAATTGTTCCGGAACACATTTTTGGACTCCTAGACACTACCGAGTGGAGAAAACACAGTTTTCACAACTTCGCCGGCGCATTAAATGCAGGTCACTAGTCGGGCCACCCAAACATGAACAAAATGGTGTGTCGGTGTTTCGCACATGAATTATTACGGAACACATTTTTGGACTCCTAGACACTACCGGGTGCGGAAAACACAATCTTCACAACTTGTCCCGGCGCAATAAATGCAGGTCACTAGGGGGCCACCCGAAGTTGAACAAAATTGTGCGCCGGTGTTTCGCGTTCGGATCGTTGTGGAACACATTTTCATACTCCTAGACACTGCCGGGTGCGGAAAACACAGTGTTCACAACTTGTCCCTGCGCTATAAATGCAGGTTACTAGTGGGCCACCCGAACATGAACAAAATCTTGCGTCGGTGTTTCGCACATGGATTGTTCGGAAACATATTTTTGGACTCCTAGACACTACCGGGTGTGGAGGGCCACCCGAAAATGACCAAAATTGTGCTTCGGTGTTTCGGACATGAATTGTTACGGAACACATTTTTCGACTCCTAGACACTACCGGGTGCGGAAAACACAGTTTTCACAACTTGTCCCGGCGCAATAAATGAGGCTCACTAGTCGGGCCACCCGACATGAACAAAATTGTGCGTCGGTGTTCCGAACATGAATTTTTCCGGAACACATTTTTGGACTCCTAGACACTACCGAGTGGAGAAAACACAGTTTTCACAACTTGTGCCGGCGTAATAAATGTGGGTCACTAGTCGGACCAGCCAAACATGAGCAAAATTGTGCGTCGGTGTTTCGCACATCAATTATTACGGAACACATTTTTGGACTCCTAGACACTACCGGGTGTGGAAAACACAGTTTTCACAACTTGTCCCGGCGCAATAAATGCGGGTCACTAGTCGGGCCTCCCGAACATGAACAAAATTGTGCGTTGGTGTTTCACACAGGGATCATTCCGAAACACATTTTTGGACTCCTAGACACTATCGGGTGCGGAAGACACAGTCTTCACAACTTGTCCGGGCACATAAATGCAGGTCACTAGTGGGGCCACCGGAACATGAACAAAATTGTGCGTTGGTGTTTCGCACATGAATTGTTCCGGAACACATTTTTGGACTCCTAGACACTACCGGGTGCGGAAAACACAGTTTTCACAACTTGTCCCGACGCAAGAAATGCGGTCACTAGTCGGGCCACCCGAACATGAACAAAATTGTGCCTCGGTGTTTCGCACATGAATTATTACGGAACACATTTTTGGACTCCTAGACACTACCGGGTGTGGAAAACACAGTTTTCACAACTTGTCCCGACGCAATAAATGCAGGTGACTAGAGGGGTCACCCGAAGTTGAACAAAATTGCGCACCGGTGTTTCGCACAGGGATCGTTCCGAAACACATTTTTGGACTCCTAGGCACTACCGGGTGCGGAAAACACAGTTTTCACAACTTGTCCCGACGCAATAAATGCGGGTCACTAGTCGGGCCACCCGAACATGAACAAAATTTTGCGTCGGTGTTTCGCACATGAATTGTTCCGGAACATATTTTTGGACTCCTAGACACTACCGAGTGGAGAAAACACAGTTCTCACAACTTGTGCCGGCGTAATAAATGCGGGGCACTAGTCGGACCACCCAAACATGAGCAAAATTGTGCGTCGGTGTTTCGCACATGAATTATTATGGAACACATTTTTGGACTCCTAGACACTACCGGGTGTGGAAAACACAGTTTTCACAACTTGTCCCGGCGCAATAAATGCGGGTCACTAGTCGGGCCTCCCGAACATGAACAAAATTGTGCGGTGGTGTTTCGCTCAGGGATCGTTCCGAAACACATTTTTGGACTCCTAGACACTATCGGGTGCGGAAGACACAGTCTTCACAACTTGTCCCGACACAATAAATGCAGGTCACTAGTGGGGCCACCGGAACATGAACAAAATTGTGCGTTGGTGTTTCGCACATGAATTGTTCCGGAACACATTTTTGGACTCCTAGACACTACCGGGTGCGGAAATCACAGTTTTCACAACTTGTCCCGGCGCAATAAATGCGGGTCACTAGTCGGGCTACTCGAACATGAACAACATTGTGCGTCGGTGTTTCGCACGAGGATCGTTCGAAACACATTCTTGGACTCCTAGACACTATTGGGTCCGGAAGACACAGTCTTCACAACTTGTCCCGACGCAATAAATGCTGGTCACTAGGGGGCCACCCGAAGTTGAACAAAATTGTGCGCCGGTGTTTCGCTTTCGGATCGTTGTGGAACACATTTTCATACTCCTAGACACTACCGGGTGCGGAAAACACAGTGTTCGCAACTTGTCCCTACGCAAGAAATGCAGGTTACTAGTGGGCCACCCGAACATGAACAAAATTGTGCGTCGGTGTTTCGCACATGGATTGTTCGGAAACATATTTTTGGACTCCTAGACACTACCGGGTGCGGAGGGCCACCCGAAAATGACCAAAATTGTGCTTCGGTGTTTCGGACATGAATTGTTACGGAACACATTTTTCGACTCCTAGACACTACCGGGTGCGGAAAACACAGTTTTCACAACTTGTCCCGGCGCAATAAATGAGGGTCACTAGTCGGGCCACCCAAACATGAACAAAATTGTGCGTCGGTGTTCCGCACACGAATTGTTCCGGAACACATTTTTGGACTCCTAGACACTACCGAGTGGAGAAAACACAGTATTCACAACTTGTGCCGGCGTAATAAATGCGGGTCACTAGTCGGACCACCCAAACATGAGCAAAGTTGTGCGTCGGTGTTTCGCACATGAATTATTATGGAACACATTTTTGGACTCCTAGACACTACCGGGTGTGGAAAACACAGTTTTCACAACTTGTTCCGGCGCAATAAATGCGGGTCACTAGTCGGGCCTCCCGAACATGAACAAAATTGTGCGTTGCTGTTTCACACAGGGATCGTTCCGAAACACATTTTTGGAATCCTAGACACTACCGGGTGCGGAAAACACAGTTTTCACAACTTGTCCCGACGCAATAAATGCGGTCACTAGTCGGGCCACCCGAACATGAACAAAATTGTGCCTCGGTGTTTCGCACATGAATTGTTCCGAACACATTTTTGGACTCCTAGACACAACCGAGTGCGGACAACATAGTTTTCACCACTTGTCCCGACGCAATAAATGCAGGTGACTAGAGGGGTCACCCGAAGTTGAACAAAATTGCGCGCCGGTGTTTCGCACGAGGATCGTTCCGAAACACATTTTTGGACTCCTAGACACTATCGGGTGCGGAAGACACAGTCTTCACAACTTGTCCTGGCGCAATAATTGCAGGTCACTAGTGGGGCCACCGGAACATGAACAAAATTGTGCGTTGGTGTTTCGCACATGAATTGTTCCGGAACACATTTTTGGACTCCTAGACACTACCGGGTGCGGAAAACACAGTTTTCACAACTTGTCCCGACGCAATAAATGAGGTCACTTGTCGGGCCACCCGAACATGAACAAAATTGTGCATCGGTGTTTGCCACATGAATTGTTCCAGAACACATTTTTGGACTCCTAGACACCCGAGTCCGGACAACATAGTTTTCACCACTTGTCCCGACGCAATAAATGCAGGTGACTAGAGGGGTCACCCGAAGTTGAACAAAATTGCGCGCCGGCGTTTCGCACGGGGATCGTTCCGAAACACATTTTTGGACTCCTAGACACTACTCGGGTGCGGAAGACACAGTCTTCACAACTTGTCCCGGCGCAATAAATGCACGTCACTAGTGGGGCCACCGGAACATGAACAAAATTGTGCGTTGGTGTTTCGCACATGAATTGTTCCCGAACACATTTTTGGACTCCTAGACACTACCGGGTGTGGAAAACACAGTTTTCACAACTTGTCCCGACGCAAAAAATGCGGGTCACTAGTCGGGCCACACGAAAATGACAAAAATTGTGCTTCGGTGTTTCGGACATGAATTGTTACGGAACACATTTTTGGACTCCTAGACACTATTGGGTGCGGAAAACACAGTTTTCACAACTTGTCCCGGCGCAATAAATGAGGGTCACTAGTCGGGCAACCCGAACATGAACAAAATTGTGCGTCGGTGTTTCGCACACGAATTGTTCCGGAACACATTTTTGGACTCCTAGACTCTACCGAGTGGACAAAACACAGTATTCACAACTTGTGCTGGCGTAATAAATGCGGGTCACTAGTCGGACCACCCAAACATGAGCAAAATTGTGCGTCGGTGTTTCGCACATGAATTATTATGGAACACATTTTTGAACTCCTAGACACTACCGGGTGTGGAAAACACAGTTTTCACAACTTGTCCCGGCGCAATAAATGCGGGTCACTAGTCGGGCCTCCCGAACATGAACAAAATTGTGCGTTGCTGTTTCACACAGGGATCGTTCCGAAACACATTTTTGGACTCCTTGACACTACCGGGTGCGGAAAACACAGTTTTCACAACTTGTTCCGACGCAATAAATGCGGTCACTAGTCGGGCCACCCGAACATGAACAAAATTGTGCATCGGTGTTTGCCACATGAATTGTTCCGAACACATTTTTGGACTCCTAGACACAACCGAGGGGTCACCCGAAGTTGAACAAAATTGCGCGCCGGTGTTTCGCACGAGGATCGTTCCGAAACACATTTTTGGACTCCTAGACACTACCGGGTGCGGAAAACACAGTGTTCACAACTTGTCCCGACGCAATAAATGCGGGTCACTAGTCGGGCCACCCGAACATGAACAAAATTTTGCGTCGGTGTTTCGCACATGAATTGTTCCGGAACACATTTTTGGACTCCTAGACACTACCGAGTGGAGAAAACACAGTATTCACAACTTGTGCCGGCGTAATAAATGCGGGTCACTAGTCGGACCACCCAAACATGAGCAAAATTGTGCGTCGGTGTTTCGCACATGAATTATTATGGAACACATTTTTGAACTCCTAGACACTACCGGGTGTGGAAAACACAGTTTTCACAACTTGTCCCGGCGCAATAAATGCGGGTCACTAGTCGGGCCTCCCGAACATGAACAAAATTGTGCGTTGGTGTTTCACACGAGGATCGTTCCGAAACACATTTTTGGACTCCTAGACACTATTGGGTGCGGAAGACACAGTCTTCACAACTTGTCCCGGCACAATAAATGCAGGTCACTAGTGGGGCCACCGGAACATGAACAAAATTGTGCGTTGGTGTTTCGCACATGAATTGTTTCGGAACACATTTTTGGACTCCTAGACACTACCGGGTGCGGAAAACACAGTTTTCATAACTTGTCCCGACGCAATAAATGAGGTCACTTGTCGGGCCACCCAAACATGAACAAAATTGTGCATCGGTGTTTCGCACATGAATTGTTCCAGAACACATTTTTCGACTCCTAGACACAACCGAGTCCGGACAACATAGTTTTCACCACTTGTCCCGACGCAATAAATGCAGGTGACTAGAGGGGTCACCCGAAGTTGAACAAAATTGCGCGCCGGTGTTTCGCACGAGGATCGTTCCGAAACACATTTTTGGACTCCTAGACACTACCGGGTGCGGAAAACACGAGTGTTCAGAACTTGTCCCGACGCAATAAATGCGGGTCACTAGTGGGGCCACCGGAACATGAACAAAATTGTGCGTCGGTGTTTCGCACATGAATTGTTCCCGAACACATTTTTGGACTCCTAGACACTACCGGGTGTGGAAAACACAGTTTTCACAACTTGTCCCGACGCAAAAAATGTGGGTCACTAGTCGGGCCACCCGAAAATGACAAAAATTGTGCTTCGGTGTTTCGGACATGAATTGTTACGGAACACATTTTTGGACTCCTAGACACTATTGGGTGCGGAAAACACAGTTTTCACAACTTGTCCCGGCGCAATAAATGCGGGTCACTAGTCGGGCCTCCCGAACATGAACAAAATTGTGCGTTGGTGTTTCACACGAGGATCGTTCCGAAACACATTTTTGGACTCCTAGACACTATCGGGTGCGGAAGACACAGTCTTCACAACTTGTCCCGGCACAATAAATGCAGGTCACCGGTGGGGCCACCGGAACATGAACAAAATTGTGCGTTGGTGTTTCGCACATGAATTGTTCCGGAACACATTTTTGGACTCCTAGACACTACCGGGTGCGGAAAACACAGTTTTCACAACTTGTCCCGACGCAATAAATGCGGTCACTAGTCGGGCCACCCGAACATGAACAAAATTGTGCCTCGGTGTTTCGCACATGAATTGTTCCAGAACACATTTTTGGACTCCTAGACACTATTGGGTGCGGAAAACACAGTTTTCACAACTTGTCCCGGCGCAATAAATGCGGGTCACTAGTCGGGCCTCCCGAACATGAACAAAATTGTGCGTTGGTGTTTCACACAGGGATCGTTCCGAAACACATTTTTGGACTCCTAGACACTACTGGGTGCGGAAGACACAATCTTCACAACTTGTCCCGGCACAATAAATGCAGGTCACCGGTGGGGCCACCGGAACATGAACAAAATTGTGCGTTGGTGTTTCGCACATGAATTGTTCCGGAACACATTTTTGGACTCCTAGACACTACGGGTGCGGAAAACACAGTTTTCACAACTTGTCCCGACGCAATAAATGCGGTCACTAGTCGGGCCACCCGAACATGAACAAAATTGTGCCTCGGTGTTTCGCACATGAATTGTTCCAGAACACATTTTTGGACTCCTAGACACAACCGAGTGCGGACAACATAGTTTTCACCACTTGTCCCGACGCAATAAATGCAGGTGACTAGAGGGGTCACCCGAAGTTGAACAAAATTGCGCGCCGGTGTTTCGCACGAGGATCGTTCCGAAACACATTTTTGGACTCCTAGACACTACCGGTTGCGGAAAACACGAGTGTTCACAACTTGTCCCGACGCAATAAATGCGGGTCACTAGTCGGGCCACCCGAACATGAACAAAATTTTGCGTCGGTGTTTCGCACATGAATTGTTCCGGAACACATTTTTGGACTCCTAGACACTACCGAGTGGAGAAAACACAGTTTTCACAACTTGTGCCGGCGCATTAAATGCAGGTCACTAGTCGGGCCACCCAAACATGAACAAAATGGTGTGTCGGTGTTTCGCACATGAATTATTACGGAACACATTTTTGGACTCCTAGACACTACCGGGTGCGGAAAACACAATCTTCACAACTTGTCCCGGCGCAATAAATGCAGGTCACTAGGGGGCCACCCGAAGTTGAACAAAATTGTGCGCCGGTGTTTCGCGTTCGGATCGTTGTGGAACACATTTTCATACTCCTAGACACTGCCGGGTGCGGAAAACACAGTGTTCACAACTTGTCCCTGCGCTATAAATGCAGGTTACTAGTGGGCCACCCGAACATGAACAAAATCTTGCGTCGGTGTTTCGCACATGGATTGTTCGGAAACATATTTTTGGACTCCTAGACACTACCGGGTGTGGAGGGCCACCCGAAAATGACCAAAATTGTGCTTCGGTGTTTCGGACATGAATTGTTACGGAACACATTTTTCGACTCCTAGACACTACCGGGTGCGGAAAACACAGTTTTCACAACTTGTCCCGGCGCAATAAATGAGGCTCACTAGTCGGGCCACCCGACATGAACAAAATTGTGCGTCGGTGTTCCGAACATGAATTTTTCCGGAACACATTTTTGGACTCCTAGACACTACCGAGTGGAGAAAACACAGTTTTCACAACTTGTGCCGGCGTAATAAATGTGGGTCACTAGTCGGACCAGCCAAACATGAGCAAAATTGTGCGTCGGTGTTTCGCACATCAATTATTACGGAACACATTTTTGGACTCCTAGACACTACCGGGTGTGGAAAACACAGTTTTCACAACTTGTCCCGGCGCAATAAATGCGGGTCACTAGTCGGGCCTCCCGAACATGAACAAAATTGTGCGTTGGTGTTTCACACGGGGATCATTCCGAAACACATTTTTGGACTCCTAGACACTATCGGGTGCGGAAGACACAGTCTTCACAACTTGTCCGGGCACATAAATGCAGGTCACTAGTGGGGCCACCGGAACATGAACAAAATTGTGCGTTGGTGTTTCGCACATGAATTGTTCCGGAACACATTTTTGGACTCCTAGACACTACCGGGTGCGGAAAACACAGTTTTCACAACTTGTCCCGACGCAAGAAATGCGGTCACTAGTCGGGCCACCCGAACATGAACAAAATTGTGCCTCGGTGTTTCGCACATGAATTGTTCCAGAACACATTTTTGGACTCCTAGACACAACCGAGTGCGGACAACATAGTTTTCACCACTTGTCCCGACGCAATAAATGCAGGTGACTAGAGGGGTCACCCGAAGTTGAACAAAATTGCGAGCCGCTGTTTTGCACGGGGATCGTTCCGAAACACATTTTTGGACTCCTAGACACTACCGGGTGCGGAAAACACAGTTTTCACAACTTGTCCCGACGCAATAAATGCGGGTCACTAGTCGGGCCACCCGAACATGAACAAAATTTTGCGTCGGTGTTTCGCACATGAATTGTTCCGGAACATATTTTTGGACTCCTAGACAATACCGAGTGGAGAAAACACAGTTTTCACAACTTGTGCCGGCGCAATAAATGCGGGTCACTAGTCGGGCCACCCAAACATGAACAAAATGGTGTGTCGGTGTTTCGCACATGAATTATTACGGAACACATTTTTGGACTCCTAGACACTACCGGGTGCGGAAAACACAGTTTTCACAACTTGTCCTGGCGCAATAAATGCGGGTCACTAGTCGGGCCACCCGAACATGAACAAAATTGTGCGTCGGTGTTTCGCACAGGGATCGTTCCGAAACACATTTTTGGACTCCTAGACACTATTGGGTGCGGAAGACACAGTCTTCACAACTTGTTCCGGCGCAATAAATGCAGGTCACTAGGGGGCCACCCGAAGTTGAACAAAATTGTGCGCCGGTGTTTCGCGTTCGGATCGTTGTGGAACTCATTTTCATACTCCTAGACACTACCCGGTGCGGAAAACACGAGTGTTCACAACTTGTCCCTGCGCAATAAATGCAGGTTACTAGTGGGCCACCCGAACATGAACGAAATTGTGCGTCGGTATTTCGCACATGGATTGTTCGGAAACACATTTTTGGACTCCTAGACACTACCGGGTGCGGAGGGCCACCCGAAAATGACCAAAATTGTGCTTCGGTGTTTCGGACATGAATTGTTACGGAACACATTTTTCGACTCCTAGGCACTACCGGGTGCGGAAAACACAGTTTTCACAACTTGTCCCGGCGCAATAAATGAGGGTCACTAGTCGAGCCACCCGAACATGAACAAAATTGTGCGTCGGTGTTTCGGACATGAATTATTACGGAACACATTTTTGGACTCCAAGACACTACCGGGTGTGGAAAACACAGTTTTCACAACTTGTCCCGGCACAATAAATGCGGGTCACTAGTCGGGCCTCCCGAACATGAATAAAATTGTGCGTCGGTGTTTCACACGAGGATCGTTCCGAAACACATTTTTGGACTCCTAGACACTATCGGGTGCGGAAGACACGGTCTTCACAACTTGTCCCGGCGCAATAAATGCACGTCACTAGTGGGGCCACCGGATCATGAACAAAATTGTGCGTTGGTGTTTCGCACATGAATTGTTCCCAAACACATTTTTGGACTCCTAGACACTACCGGGTGTGTAAAACACAGTTTTCACAACTTGTCCCGACGCAAAAAATGCGGGTCACTAGTCGGGCCACCCGAAAATGACCAAAATTGTGCTTCGGTGTTTCGGACATGAATTGTTACGGAACACATTTTTCGACTCCTAGACACTATCGGGTGCGGAAAACATAGTTTTCACAACTTGTCCCAGCGCAATAAATGAGGGTCACTAGTCGGGCAACCCGAACATGAAGAAAATTGTGCGTCGGTGTTTCGCACATGAATTGTTCCGGAACACATTTGTGGACTCCTAGACACTACCGAGTGGAGAAAACACAGTTTTCACAACTTGTGCCGGCGCAATAAATGCGGGTCGCTAGTCGGGCCACCCGAACAGGAGCAAACTTGTGCGTCGGTGTTTCGCATATGAATTATTACGGAACACATTTTTGGACTCCTAGACACTACCGGGTGCGGAAATCACAGTTTTCACAACTTGTCCTGGCGCAATAAATGCGGGTCACTAGTCGGGCCACTCGAACATGAACAACATTGTGCGTCGGTGTTTCGCACGAGGATCGTTCCGAAACACATTTTTGAACTCCTAGACACTATTGGGTCCGGAAGACACAGTCTTCACAACTTGTCCCAGCGCAATAAATGCAGGTCACTAGGGGGCCACCCGAAGTTGAACAAAATTGTGCGCCGGTGTTTCGCGTTCGGATCGTTGTGGAACACATTATCATACTCCTAGACACTACCGGGTGCGGAAAACACGAGTGTTCACAACTTGTCCCTGCGCAAGAAATGCAGGTTACTATTGGGCCACCCGAACATGAACAAAATTGTGCGTCGGTGTTTCGCACATGGATTGTTCGGAAACATATTTTTGGACTCCTAGACACTACCGGGTGCGGAGGGCCACCCGAAAATGACCAAAATTGTGCTTCGGTGTTTCGGACATGAATTGTTACGGAACACATTGTTGGACTCCTAGACACTACCGGGTGCGGAAAACACAGTTTTCACAACTTGTCCCGGCGCAATGAATGAGGGTCACTAGTCGGGCCACCCGAACATGAACAAAATTGTGCGTCGGTGTTTCGCACATGAATTATTACGGAACACATTTTTGGACTCCTAGACACTACCGGGTGTGGAAAACACAGTTTTCACAACTTGTCCCGACGCAATAAATGCAGGTGACTAGAGGGGTCACCCGAAGTTGAACAAAATTGCGCGCCGGTGTTTCGCACGAGGATCGTTCCGAAACACATTTTTGGACTCCTAGGCACTACCGGGTGCGGAAAACACAGTTTTCACAACTTGTCCCGACGCAATAAATGCGGGTCACTAGTCGGGCCACCCGAACGTGAACAAAATTTTGCGTCGGTGTTTCGCACATGAATTGTTCCGGAACATATTTTTGGACTCCTAGACACTACCGAGTGGAGAAAACACAGTTTTCACAACTTGTGCCGGCGCAATAAATGCGGGTCACTAGTCGGGCCACCCAAACATGAACAAAATGGTGTGTCGGTGTTTCGCACATGAATTATTACGGAACACATTTTTGGACTCCTAGACACTACCGGGTGCGGAAAACACAGTTTTCACAACTTGTCCTGGCGCAATAAATGCGGGTCACTAGTCGGGCCACCCGAACATGAACAAAATTGTGCGTCGGTGTTTCGCACAGGGATCGTTCCGAAACACATTTTTGGACTCCTAGACACTATTGGGTGCGGAAGACACAGTCTTCATAACTTGTTCCGGCGCAATAAATGCAGGTCACTAGGGGGCCACCCGAAGTTGAACAAAATTGTGCGCCGGTGTTTCGCGTTCGGATCGTTGTGGAACTCATTTTCATACTCCTAGACACTACCCGGTACGGAAAACACAGTGTTCACAACTTGTCCCTGCGCAATAAATGCAGGTTACTAGTGGGCCACCCGAACATAAACAAAATTGTGCATCGGTGTTTCGCACATGGATTGTTCGGAAACATATTTTTGGACTCCTAGACACTACCGGGTGCGGAGGGCCACCCGAAAATGACCAAAATCGTGCTTCGGTGTTTCGGACATGAATTGTTACGGAACACATTTTTCGACTCCTAGACACTACCGGGTGTGGAAAACACAGTTTTCACAACTTGTCCCGGCGCAATAAATGCGGGTCACTAGTCGGGCCTCCCGAACATGAACAAAATTGTGCGTTGGTGTTTCACACGAGGATCGTTCCGAAACACATTTTTGGACTCCTAGACACTATCGGGTGCGGAAGACACAGTCTTCACAACTTGTCCCGGCACAATAAATGCAGGTCACTAGTGGGGCCACCGGAACATGAACAAAATTGTGCGTTGGTGTTTCGCACATGAATTGTTCCGGAACACATTTTTGGACTCCTAGACACTACCGGGTGCGGAAAACACAGTTTTCACAAGTTGTCCCGACGCAATAAATGCGGTCACTAGTCGGGCCACCCGAACATGAACAAAATTGTGCCTCGGTGTTTCGCATATGAATTGTTCCAGAACACATTTTTGGACTCCTAGACACAACCGAGTGCGGACAACATAGTTTTCACCACTTGTCCCGACGCAATAAATGCAGGTGACTAGAGGGGTCACCCGAAGTTGAACAAAATTGCGCGTCGGTGTTTCGCACAGTGGATCGTTCCGAAACACATTTTTGGACTCCTAGACACTACCGGGTGCGGAAAACATAGTTTTCACAACTTGTCCCGACGTAATAAATGCGGGTCACTAGTCGGGCCACCCGAACATGAACAAAATTTTGCGTCGGTGTTTCGCACATGAATTGTTACGGAACACATTTTTGGACTCCTAGACACTACCGGGTGCGGAAAACACAGTTTTCACAACTTGTCCTGGCGCAATAAATGCGGGTCACTAGTCGGGCCACCCGAACATGAACAAAATTGTACGTCGGTGTTTCGCACAGGGATCGTTCCGAAACACATTTTTGGACTCCTAGACACTATTGGGTGCGGAAGACACAGTCTTCACAACTTGTTCCGGCGCAATAAATGCAGGCCACTAGGGGGGCCACCCGAAGTTGAACAAAATTGTGCGCCGGTGTTTTGCGTTCGGATCGTTGTGGAACTCATTTTCATACTCCTAGACAAGTACCGGTGCGGAAAACACAGTGTTCACAACTTGTCCCTGCGCAATAAATGCTGGTTACTAGTGGGCCACCCGAACATGAACAAAATTGTGCGTCGGTGTTTCGCACATGGATTGTTCGGAAACACATTTTTGGACTCCTAGACACTACCGGGTGCGGAGGGCCACCCGAAAATGACCAAAATTGTGCTTCGGTGTTTCGGACATGAATTGTTACGGAACACATTTTTCGACTCCTAGACACTACCGGGTGCGGAAAATATAGTTTTCACAACTTGTCCCGGCGCAATAAATGAGGCTCACTAGTCGGGCCACCCGACATGAACAAAATTGTGCGTCGGTGTTCCGAACATGAATTTTTCCGGAACACATTTTTGGACTCCTAGACACTACCGAGTGGAGAAAACACAGTTTTCACAACTTGTGCCGGCGTAATAAATGTGGGTCACTAGTCGGACCAGCCAAACATGAGCAAAATTGTGCGTCGGTGTTTCGCACATCAATTATTACGGAACACATTTTTGGACTCCTAGACACTACCGGGTGTGGAAAACACAGTTTTCACAACTTGTCCCAGCGCAATAAATGCGGGTCACTAGTCGGGCCTCCCGAACATGAACAAAATTGTGCGTTGGTGTTTCACACAGGGATCATTCCGAAACACATTTTTGGACTCCTAGACACTATCGGGTGCGGAAGACACAGTCTTCACAACTTGTCCGGGCACATAAATGCAGGTCACTAGTGGGGCCACCGGAACATGAACAAAATTGTGCGTTGGTGTTTCGCACATGAATTGTTCCGGAACACATTTTTGGACTCCTAGACACTACCGGGTGCGGAAAACACAGTTTTCACAACTTGTCCCGACGCAAGAAATGCGGTCACTAGTCGGGCCACCCGAACATGAACAAATTTGTGCCTCGGTGTTTCGCACATGAATTGTTCCGGAACACATTTTTGGACTCCTAGACACAACCGAGTGCGGACAACATAGTTTTCAGCACTTGTCCCGACGCAATAAATGCAGGTGACTAGAGGGGTCACCCGAAGTTGAACAAAATTGCGAGCCGGTGTTTTGCACGAGGATCGTTCCGAAACACATTTTTGGACTCCTAGACACTACCGGGTGCGGAAAACACAGTTTTCACAACTTGTCCCGACGCAATAAATGCGGGTCACTAGTCGGGCCACCCGAACATGAACAAAATTTTGCGTCGGTGTTTCGCACATGAATTGTTCCGGAACATATTTTTGGACTCCTAGACACTACCGAGTGGAGAAAACACAGTTTTCACAACTTGTGCCGGCGCAATAAATGCGGGTCACTAGTCGGGCCACCCAAACATGAACAAAATGGTGTGTCGGTGTTTCGCACATGAATTATTACGGAACACATTTTTGGACTCCTAGACACTACCGGGTGCGGAAAACACAGTTTTCACAACTTGTCCTGGCGCAATAAATGCGGGTCACTAGTCGGGCCACCCGAACATGAACAAAATTGTGCGTCGGTGTTTCGCACGAGGATCGTTCCGAAACACATTTTTGGACTCCTAGACACTATTGGGTGCGGAAGACACAGTCTTCACAACTTGTTCCGGCGCAATAAATGCAGGTCACTAGGGGGCCACCCGAAGTTGAACAAAATTGTGCGCCGGTGTTTCGCGTTCGGATCGTTGTGGAACTCATTTTCATACTCCTAGACACTACCCGGTGCGGAAAACACAGTGTTCACAACTTGTCCCTGCGCAATAAATGCAGGTTACTAGTGGGCCACCCGAACATGAACGAAATTGTGCGTCGGTATTTCGCACATGGATTGTTCGGAAACACATTTTTGGACTCCTAGACACTACCGGGTGCGGAGGGCCACCCGAAAATGACCAAAATTGTGCTTCGGTGTTTCGGACATGAATTGTTACGGAACACATTTTTCGACTCCTAGGCACTACCGGGTGCGGAAAACACAGTTTTCACAACTTGTCCCGGCGCAATAAATGAGGGTCACTAGTCGAGCCACCCGAACATGAACAAAATTGTGCGTCGGTGTTTCGGACGTGAATTATTACGGAACACATTTTTGGACTCCAAGACACTACCGGGTGTGGAAAACACAGTTTTCACAACTTGTCCCGGCACAATAAATACGGGTCACTAGTCGGGCCTCCCGAACATGAATAAAATTGTGCGTCGGTGTTTCACACAGGGATCGTTCCGAAACACATTTTTGGACTCCTAGACACTATCGGGTGCGGAAGACACAGTCTTCACAACTTGTCCCGGCGCAATAAATGCACGTCACTAGTGGGGCCACCGGAACATGAACAAAATTGTGCGTTGGTGTTTCGCACATGAATTGTTCCCAAACACATTTTTGGACTCCTAGACACTACCGGGTGTGTAAAACACAGTTTTCACAACTTGTCCCGACGCAAAAAATGCGGGTCACTAGTCGGGCCACCCGAAAATGACCAAAATTGTGCTTCGGTGTTTCGGACATGAATTGTTACGGAACACATTTTTCGACTCCTAGACACTATCGGGTGCGGAAAACATAGTTTTCACAACTTGTCCCAGCGCAATAAATGAGGGTCACTAGTCGGGCAACCCGAACATGAAGAAAATTGTGCGTCGGTGTTTCGCACATGAATTGTTCCGGAACACATTTGTGGACTCCTAGACACTACCGAGTGGAGAAAACACAGTTTTCACAACTTGTGCCGGCGCAATAAATGCGGGTCGCTAGTCGGGCCACCCGAACAGGAGCAAACTTGTGCGTCGGTGTTTCGCATATGAATTATTACGGAACACATTTTTGGACTCCTAGACACTACCGGGTGCGGAAATCACAGTTTTCACAACTTGTCCTGGCGCAATAAATGCGGGTCACTAGTCGGGCCACTCGAACATGAACAACATTGTGCGTCGGTGTTTCGCACGAGGATCGTTCGAAACACATTTTTGAACTCCTAGACACTATTGGGTCCGGAAGACACAGTCTTCACAACTTGTCCCGGCGCAATAAATGCAGGTCACTAGGGGGCCACCCGAAGTTGAACAAAATTGTGCGCCGGTGTTTCGCGTTCGGATCGTTGTGGAACACATTATCATACTCCTAGACACTACCGGGTGCGGAAAACACAAGTGTTCAGAACTTGTCCCTGCGCAAGAAATGCAGGTTACTATTGGGCCACCCGAACATGAACAAAATTGTGCGTCGGTGTTTCGCACATGGATTGTTCGGAAACATATTTTTGGACTCCTAGACACTACCGGGTGCGGAGGGCCACCCGAAAATGACCAAAATTGTGCTTCGGTGTTTCGGACATGAATTGTTACGGAACACATTTTTGGACTCCTAGACACTACCGGGTGCGGAAAACACAGCTTTCACAACTTGTCCCGGCGCAATGAATGAGGGTCACTAGTCAGGCCACCCGAACATGAACAAAATTGTGCTTCGGTGTTTCGCACATGAATTATTACGGAACACATTTTTGGACTCCTAGACACTACCGGGTGTGGAAAACACAGTTTTCACAACTTGTCCCGACGCAATAAATGCAGGTGACTAGAGGGGTCACCCGAAGTTGAACAAAATTGCGCGCCGGTGTTTCGCACGAGGATCGTTCCGAAACACATTTTTGGACTCCTAGGCACTACCGGGTGCGGAAAACACAGTTTTCACAACTTGTCCCGACGCAATAAATGCGGGTCACTAGTCGGGCCACCCGAACATGAACAAAATTTTGCGTCGGTGTTTCGCACATGAATTGTTCCGGAACATATTTTTGGACTCCTAGACACTACCTAGTGGAGAAAACACAGTTTTCACAACTTGTGCCGGCGCAATAAATGCGGGTCACTAGTCGGGCCACCCAAACATGAACAAAATGGTGTGTCGGTGTTTCGCACATGAATTATTACGGAACACATTTTTGGACTCCTAGACACTACCGGGTGCGGAAAACACAGTTTTCACAACTTGTCCCGGCGCAATAAATGCGGGTCACTAGTCGGGCCACCCGAACATGAACAAAATTGTGCGTCGAGTGTTTCGCACAGGGATCGTTCCGAAACACATTTTTGGACTCCTAGACACTATTGGGTGCGGAAGACACAGTCTTCATAACTTGTTCCGGCGCAATAAATGCAGGTCACTAGGGGGCCACCCGAAGTTGAACAAAATTGTGCGCCGGTGTTTCGCGTTCGGATCGTTGTGGAACTCATTTTCATACTCCTAGACACTACCCGGTACGGAAAACACAGTGTTCACAACTTGTCCCTGCGCAATAAATGCAGGTTACTAGTGGGCCACCCGAACATAAACAAAATTGTGCATCGGTGTTTCGCACATGGATTGTTCGGAAACATATTTTTGGACTCCTAGACACTACCGGGTGCGGAGGGCCACCCGAAAATGACCAAAATCGTGCTTCGGTGTTTCGGACATGAATTGTTACGGAACACATTTTTCGACTCCTAGACACTACCGGGTGTGGAAAACACAGTTTTCACAACTTGTCCCGGCGCAATAAATGCGGGTCACTAGTCGGGCCTCCCGAACATGAACAAAATTGTGCGTTGGTGTTTCACACAGGGATCGTTCCGAAACACATTTTTGGACTCCTAGACACTATCGGGTGCGGAAGACACAGTCTTCACAACTTGTCCCGGCACAATAAATGCAGGTCACTAGTGGGGCCACCGGAACATGAACAAAATTGTGCGTTGGTGTTTCGCACATGAATTGTTCCGGAACACATTTTTGGACTCCTAGACACTACCGGGTGCGGAAAACACAGTTTTCACAAGTTGTCCCGACGCAATAAATGCGGTCACTAGTCGGGCCACCCGAACATGAACAAAATTGTGCCTCGGTGTTTCGCATATGAATTGTTCCAGAACACATTTTTGGACTCCTAGACACAACCGAGTGCGGACAACATAGTTTTCACCACTTGTCCCGACGCAATAAATGCAGGTGACTAGAGGGGTCACCCGAAGTTGAACAAAATTGCGCGTCGGTGTTTCGCACGAGGATCGTTCCGAAACACATTTTTGGACTCCTAGACACTACCGGGTGCGGAAAACATAGTTTTCACAACTTGTCCCGACGCAATAAATGCGGGTCACTAGTCGGGCCACCCGAACATGAACAAAATTTTGCGTCGGTGTTTCGCACATGAATTGTTACGGAACACATTTTTGGACTCCTAGACACTACCGGGTGCGGAAAACACAGTTTTCACAACTTGTCCTGGCGCAATAAATGCGGGTCACTAGTCGGGCCACCCGAACATGAACAAAATTGTACGTCGGTGTTTCGCACAGGGATCGTTCCGAAACACATTTTTGGACTCCTAGACACTATTGGGTGCGGAAGACACAGTCTTCACAACTTGTTCCGGCGCAATAAATGCAGGCCACTAGGGGGCCACCCGAAGTTGAACAAAATTGTGCGCCGGTGTTTTGCGTTCGGATCGTTGTGGAACTCATTTTCATACTCCTAGACAAGTACCGGTGCGGAAAACACGAGTGTTCACAACTTGTCCCTGCGCAATAAATGCTGGTTACTAGTGGGCCACCCGAACATGAACAAAATTGTGCGTCGGTGTTTCGCACATGGATTGTTCGGAAACACATTTTTGGACTCCTAGACACTACCGGGTGCGGAGGGCCACCCGAAAATGACCAAAATTGTGCTTCGGTGTTTCGGACATGAATTGTTACGGAACACATTTTTCGACTCCTAGACACTACCGGGGTGCGGAAAATATAGTTTTCACAACTTGTCCCGGCGCAATAAATGAGGGTCACTAGTCGGGCCACCCGAACATGAACAAAATTGTGCGTCGGTGTTCCGCACATGAATTGTTCCGGAACACATTTTTGTACTCCTAGACACTACCGAGTGGAGAAAACACAGTTTTCACAACTTGTGCCGGCGTAATAAATGCGGGTCACTAGTCGGACCACCCAAACATGAGCAAAATTGTGCGTCGGTGTTTCGCACATGAATTATTACGGAACACATTTTTGGACTCCTAGACACTACCGGGTGTGGAAAACACAGTTTTCACAACTTGTCCCAGCGCAATAAATGCGGGTCACTAGTCGGGCCTCCCGAACATGAACGAAATTGTGCGTTGGTGTTTCACACGATGATCGTTCCGAAACACATTTTTGGACTCCTAGACACTATCGGGTGCGGAAGACACAGTCTTCACAACTTGTCCCGGCACAATAAATGCAGGTCACTAGTGGGGCCACCGGAACATGAACAAAATTGTGCGTTGGTGTTTCGCACATGAATTGTTCCGGAACACATTTTTGGACTCCTAGACACTACCGGGTGCGGAAAACACAGTTTTCACAACTTGTCCCGACGGAATAAATGCGGTCACTAGTCGGGCCACCCGAACATGAACAAAATTGTGCCTCGGTGTTTCGCACATGAATTGTTCCGAACACATTTTTGGACTCCTAGACACAACCGAGTGCGGACAACATAGTTTTCACCACTTGTCCCGACGCAATAAATGCAGGTGACTAGAGGGGTCACCCGAAGTTGAACAAAATTGCGCGCCGGTGTTTCGCACAGGGATCGTTCCGAAACACATTTTTGGACTCCTAGACACTACCGGGTGCGGAAAACACAGTTTTCACAACTTGTCCCGACGCAATAAATGCGGGTCACTAGTCGGGCCACCCGAACATGAACAAAATTTTGCGTCGGTGTTTCGCACATGAATTGTTCCGGAACACATTTTTTGACTCCTAGACTCTACCGAGTGGAGAAAACACAGTTTTCACAACTTGTGCCGGCGCAATAAATGCAGGTCACTAGTCGGGCCACCCAAACATGAACAAATGGTGTGTCGGTGTTTCGCACATGAATTATTACACAACACATTTTTGGACTCCTAGACACTACCGGGTGCGGAAAACACAGTTTTCACAACTTGTCCTGGAGCAATAAATGCGGGTCACTAGTCGGGCCACCCGAACATGAACAAAATTGTGCGTCGGTGTTTCGCACAGGGATCGTTCCGAAACACATTTTTGGACTCCTAGACACTATTGGGTGCGGAAGACACAGTCTTCACAACTTGTTCCGGCGCAATAAATGCAGGCCACTAGGGGGCCACCCGAAGTTGAACAAAATTATGCGCCGGTGTTTTGCGTTCGGATCGTTGTGGAACTCATTTTCATACTCCTAGACACGTACCGGTGCGGAAAACACAAGTGTTCACAACTTGTCCCTGTGCAATAAATGCTGGTTACTAGTGGGCCACCCAAACATGAACAAAATTGTGCGTCGGTGTTTCGCACATGGATTGTTCGGAAACACATTTTTGGACTCCTAGACACTACCGGGTGCGGAGGGCCACCCGAAAATGACCAAAATTGTGCTTCGGTGTTTCGGACATGAATTGTTACGGAACACATTTTTCGACTCCTAGACACTACCGGGTGCGGAAAATATAGTTTTCACAACTTGTCCCGGCGCAATAAATGAGGGTCACTAGTCGGGCCACCCGAACATGAACAAAATTGTGCGTCGGTGTTCCGCACATGAATTGTTCCGGAACACATTTTTGTACTCCTAGACACTACCGAGTGGAGAAAACACAGTTTTCACAACTTGTGCCGGCGTAATAAATGCGGGTCACTAGTCGGACCACCCAAACATGAGCAAAATTGTGCGTCGGTGTTTCGCACATGAATTGTTCCGGAACACATTTTTGGACTCCTAGACACTACCGACTGGAGAAAACACAGTTTTCACAACTTGTGCCGGCGCAATAAATGCGGGTCACTAGTCGGGCCACCCGAACATGAGCAAACTTGTGCGTCGGTGTTTCGCACATGAATTATTACGGAACACATTTTTGGACTCCTAGACACTACCGGGTGCGGAAATCACAGTTTTCACATCTTGTCCTGGCGCAATAAATGCGGGTCACTAGTCGGGCCACTCGAACATGAACAACATTGTGCGTCGGTGTTTCGCACGAGGATCGTTCCGAAACACATTTTTGGACTCCTAGACACTATTGGGTCCGGAAGACACAGTCTTCACAACTTGTCCCGGCGCAATAAATGCAGGTCACTAGGGGGCCACCCGAAGTTGAACAAAATTGTGCGCCGGTGTTTCGCGTTCGGATCGTTGTGGAACACATTTTCATACTCCTAGACACTACCGGGTGCGGAAAACACGAGTGTTCACAACTTGTCCCTGCGCAATAAATGCAGGTTACTAGTGGGCCACCCGAACATGAACAAAATCTTGCGTCGGTGTTTCGCACATGGATTGTTCGGAAACATATTTTTGGACTCCTAGACAATACCGGGTGCGGAGGGCCACCCGAAAATGACCAAAATGGTGCTTCGGTGTTTCGGACATGAATTGTTACGGAACACATTTTTCGACTCCTAGACACTACCGGGTGCGGAAAACACAGTTTTCACAACTTGTCCCGACGCAATAAATGAGGGTCACTAGTCGGGCCACCCGACATGAACAAAATTGTGCGTCGGTGTTCCGCACATGAATTATTCCGGAACACATTTTTGGAGTCCTAGACACTACCGAGTGGAGAAAACACAGTTTTCACAACTTGTGCCGGCGTAATAAATGCGGGTCACTAGTCGGACCATCCAAACATGAGCAAAATTGTGCGTCGGTGTTTCGCACATCAATTATTACGGAACACATTTTTGGACTCCTAGACACTACCGGGTGTGGAAAACACAGTTTTTACAACTTGTCCCGGCGCAATAAATGCGGGTCACTAGTCGGGCCTCCCGAACATGAATAAAATTGTGCGTTGGTGTTTCACACAGGGATCGTTCCGAAACACATTTTTGGACTCCTAGACACTACTCGGGTGCGGAAGACACAGTCTTCACAACTTGTCCCGGCACAATAAATGCAGGTCACTAGTGGGGCCACCGGAACATGAACAAAATTGTGCGTTGGTGTTTCGCACATGAATTGTTCCGGAACACATTTTTGGACTCCTAGACACTACCGGGTGCGGAAAACACAGTTTTCACAACTTGTCCCGACGCAATAAATGCGGTCACTAGTCGGGCCACCCGAACATGAACAAAATTGTGCCTCGGTGTTTCGCACATGAATTGTTCCAGAACACATTTTTGGACTCCTAGAACAACCGAGTGCGGACAACACAGTCTTCACCACTTGTCCCGACGTAATAAATGCAGGTGACTAGAGGGGTCACCCGAAGTTGAACAAAATTACGCGCCGGTGTTTCGCACAGGAATCGTTCCGAAACACATTTTTGGACTCCTAGACACTACCGGGTGCGGAAGACACAGTTTTCACAACTTGTCCCGGCACAATAAATGCAGGTCACTAGTCGGGCCTCCCGAACATGAACAAAATTGTGCGTCGGTGTTTCGCACATGGATTGTTCGGAAACATATTTTTGGACTCCTAGACACTACCGGGTGCGGAGGGCCACCCGAAAATGACCAAAATTGTGCTTCGGTGTTTCGGACATGAATTATTACGGAACACATTTTTGGACTCCTAGACACTACCGGGTGCGGAAAACACAGTTTTCACAACTTGTCCTGGCGCAATAAATGCGGGTCACTAGTCGGGCCACCCGAACATGAACAAAATTGTGCGTCGGTGTTTCGCACGAGGATCGTTCCGAAACACATTTTTGGACTCCTAGACACTATTGGGTGCGGAAGACACAGTCTTCACAACTTGTTCCGGCGCAATAAATGCAGGTCACTAGGGGGCCACCCGAAGTTGAACAAAATTGTGCGCCGGTGTTTCGCGTTCGGATCTTCGCGTTCGGATCGTTGTGGAACTCATTTTCATACTCCTAGACACTACCCGGTGTTCACAACTTGTCCCTGCGCAATAAATGCAGGTTACTAGTGGCCCACCCGAACATGAACAAAATTGTGCGTCGGTGTTTCGCACATGGATTATTCGGAAACACATTTTTGGACTCCTAGACACTACCGGGTGCGGAGGGCCACCCGAAAATGACCAAAATTGTGCTTCGGTATTTCACACAGGGATCGTTCCGAAAAACATTTTTGGACTCCTAGACACTACTCGGGTGTGGAAGACACGGTCTTCACAACTTGTCCCGACGCAATAAATGCGGTCACTAGTCGGGCCACCCGAACATGAACAAAATTGTGCCTCGGTGTTTCGCACATGAATTGTTCCAGAACACATTTTTGGACTCCTAGACACAACCGAGTGCGGACAACATAGTTTTCACCACTTGTCCCGACGCAATAAATGCAGGTGACTAGAGGGGTCACCCGAAGTTGAACAAAATTGCGCGCCGGTGTTTCGCACAGGGATCGTTCCGAAACACATTTTTGGACTCCTAGACACTACCGGGTGCGGAAAACACAGTTTTCACAACTTGTCCCGACGCAATAAATGCGGGTCACTTGTCGGGCCACCCGAACATGAACAAAATTTTGCGTCGGTGTTTCGCACATGAATTGTTCCGGAACACATTTTTGGACTCCTAGACACTACCGAGTGGAGAAAACACGAGTATTCACAACTTGCGCCGGCCCAATAAATGCGGGTCACTAGTCGGGCCACCCAAACATGAACAAAATGGTGTGTCGGTGTTTCACACATGAATTATTACGGAACACATTTTTGGACTCCTAGACACTACCGGGTGCGGAAAACACAGTTTTCACAACTTGTCCTGGCGCAATTAATGAGGGTCACTAGTCGGGCCACACGAACATGAACAAAATTGTGCGTCGGGGTTCCGCATATGAATTGTTCCGGAACACATTTTTGGACTCCTAGACACTACCGAGTGGAGAAAACACAGTTTTCACAACTTGTGCCGGCGTAATAAATGCGGGTCACTAGTCGGACCACCCAAACATGAGCAAAATTGTGGTCGGTGTTTCGCACATGAATTATTACGGAACACTTTTTTGGACTCCTAGACACTACCGGGTGTGGAAAACACAGTTTTCACAACTTGTCCCGACGCAATAAATGCGGGTCACTAGTCGGGCCTCCCGAACATGAACAAAATTGTGCGATGGTGTTTCACACAGGGATCGTTCCGAAACACATTTTTGGACTCCTAGACACTATCGGGTGCGGAAGACACGAGTCTTCACAACTTGTCCCGGCACAATAAATGCAGGTCACTAGTGGGGCCACCGGAACATGAACAAAATTGTGTGTTGGTGTTTGGCACATGAATTGTTCCGGAACACATTTTTGGACTCCTAGACACTACCGGGTGCGGAAAACACAGTTTTCACAACTTGTCCCGACGCAATAAATGCGGTCACTAGTCGGGCCACCCGAACATGAACAAAATTGTGCCTCGGTGTTTCGCACATGAATTGTTCCAGAACACATTTTTGGACTCCTAGACACAACCGAGTGCGGACAACATAGTTTTCACCACTTGTCCCGACGCAATAAATGCAGGTGACTAGAGGGGTCACCCGAAGTTGAACAAAATTGCGCACCGGTGTTTCGCACGAGGATCGTTCCGAAACACATTTTTGGACTCCTAGACACTACCGGGTGCGGAAAACACAGTTTTCACAAATTGTCCCGACGCAATAAATGCGGGTCACTAGTCGGGCCACCCGAACATGAACAAAATTTTGCGTCGGTGTTTCGCACATCAATTGTTCCGGAACATATTTTTGGACTCCTAGACACTACCGAGTGGAGAAAACACAGTTTTCACAACTTGTGCCGGCGCAATAAATGCGGGTCACTAGTCGGGCCACCCAAACATGAACAAAATGGTGTGTCGGTGTTTCGCACATGAATTATTACGGAACACATTTTTGGACTCCTAGACACTACCGGGTGCGGAAAACACAGTTTTCACAACTTGTCCTGGCAATAAATGCGGGTCACTAGTCGGGCCACCCGAACATGAACAAAATTGTGCGTCGGTGTTTCGGACATGAATTATTACGGAACACATTTTTGGACTCCTAGGCACTACCGGGTGTGGAAAACACAGTTTTCACAACTTGTCCCGGCACAATAAATGCGGGTCACTAGTCGGGCCTCCCGAACATGAACAAAATTGGGCGTCGGTGTTTCACACGGGGATCGTTCCCAAACACATTTTTGGACTCCTAGACACTATCGGGTGCGGAAGACAGAGTCTACACAACTTGTCCGGCGCAATAAATGCACGTCACTAGTGGGGCCACCGGAACATGAACAAAATTGTGCGTTGGTGTTTCGCACATGAATTGTTCCCGAACACATTTTTGGACTCCTAGACACTACCGGGTGTGGAAAACACAGTTTTCACAACTTGTCCCGACGCAAAAAATGCGGGTCACTAGTCGGGCAACCCGAAAATGACAAAAATTGTGCTTCGATGTTTCGGACATGAATTGTTACGGAACACATTTTTCGACTCCTAGACACTACCGGGTGCGGAAAACATAGTTTTCACAACTTGTCCCGACGCAATAAATGAGGGTCACTAGTCGGGCAACCCGAAAATGAACAAAATTGTGCGTCGGTGTTTCGCACATGAATTGTTCCGGAACACATTTTTGGACTCCTAGACACTACCGAGTGGAGAAAACACAGTTTTCACAACTTGTGCCGGCGCAATAAATGCGGGTCACTAGTCGGGCCACCCAAACATGAGCAAACTTGTGCGTCGGTGTTTCGCACATGAATTATTACGGAACACATTTTTGGACTCCTAGACACTACCGGGTGCGGAAATCACAGTTTTCACAACTTGTCCTTTCGCAATAAATGCGGGTCACTAGTCGGGCCACCCGAAGTTGAACAAAATTGTGCGCCGGTGTTTCGCGTTCGGATCGTTGTGGAACACATTTTCATACACCTAGACACTACCGGGTGCGGAAAACACGAGTGTTCACAACTTGTCCCTGCGCAATAAATGCAGGTTACTAGTGGGCCACCCGAACATGAACAAAATTGTGCGTCGGTGTTTCGCACATGGATTGTTCGGAAACATATTTTTGGACTCCTAGACACTACCGGGTGCGGAGGGCCACCCGAAAATGACCAAAATTGTGCTTCGGTGTTTCGGACATGAATTGTTACGGAACACATTTTTCGACTCCTAGACACTACCGGGTGCGGAAAACACAGTTTTCACAACTTGTCCCGGCGCAATAAATGAGGGTCACTAGTCGGGCCACCCGAACATGAACAAAATTGTGCGTCGGTGTTCCGCACATGAATTGTTCCGGAACACATTTTTGGACTCCTAGACACTACCGAGTGGAGAAAACACAGTTTTCACAACTTGTGCCGGCGTAATAAATGCGGGTCACTAGTCGGACCACCCAAACATGAGCAAAATTGTGCGTCGGTGTTTCGCACATGAATTATTACGGAACACATTTTTTGACTCCTAGACACTACCGGGTGTGGAAAACACAGTTTTCACAACTTGTCCCGACGCAATAAATGCGGGTCACTAGTCGGGCCTCCCGAACATGAACAAAATTGTGCGTTGGTGTTTCACACGAGGATCGTTCCGAAACACATTTTTGGACTCCTAGACACTATCGGGTGCGGAAGACACAGTCTTCACAACTTGTCCCGGCACAATAAATACAGGTCACTAGTGGGGCCACCGAAACATGAATAAAATTGTGCGTTGGTGTTTCGCACATGAATTATTACGGAACACATTTTTGGACTCCTAGACACTACAGGGTGCGGAAAACACAGTTTTCACAACTTGTCCTGGCGCAATAAATACGGGTCACTAGTCGGGCCACCCGAACATGAACAAAATTGTGCGTCGGTGTTTCGCACATAAATTATTACGGAACACATTTTTGGACTTCTAGAAACTACCGGGTGTGGAAAACACAATTTTCACAACTTGTCCCGGCGCAATAAATGCGGGTCACTAGTCGGGCCTCCCGAACATGAACAAAATTGTGCGTCGGTGTTTCGCACATGGATTGTTCGGAAACACATTTTTGGACTCCTAGACACTGCCGGGTGCGGGAAACACAGTTTTCACAACTTGTCCCGGCCTATAAATGAGAGTCACTAGTCGGGCCACCGGAACATGAACAAAATTGTGCGTCGGTGTTTCGCACACGAATTGTTCCGGAACACATTTTTGGACTCTTAGGCACTACCGAGTGGAGAAAACACAGTTTTCACAACTTGTGTCGGCGCAATAAATGCGGGTCACTAGTTGGGCCTTCCGAACATGAACAAAATTGTGCGTCGGTGTTTCGCATAGGGATCGTTCCGAAACACATTTTTGGACTCCTAGACACTATTGGGTGCGAAAGACACAGTCTTCACAACTTGTCCCGGCGCAATAAATGCAGGTCACTAGGGGGCCACCCGAATTTGAACAAAATTGTGCGCCGGTGTTTCGCGTTCGGATCGTTGTGGAACACATTTTCATACTCCTAGACACTACCGGGTGCGGAAAACACAGTGTTCACAAGTTGTCCCTGCCCAATAAATGCAGGTTACTAGTGGGCCACCCGAACATGAACAAAATTGTGCGTCGGTGTTTCGCACATGGATTGTTCGGAAACATATTTTTGGATTCCTAGACACTACCGGGTGCGGAGGGCCACCCGAAAATGACCAAAATTGTGCTTCGGTGTTTCGGACATGAATTGTTACGGAACACATATTTTGACTCCTAGACACTACCGGGTGCGGAAAACACAGTTTTCACAACTTGTCCCGACGCAATAAGTGCGGGTCACTAGTCGGGCCACCCGAACATGAACAAACTTGTGCGTTGGTGTTTCGCACGTGAATTGCTCCGGAACACATTTTTGCACTCCTAGATACTACCGAGTGGAGAAAACACAGTTTTCACAACTTGTCTCGGCGCAATAAATGCGGGTCACTAGTCGGGCCACCCGAACATGAACAAAATTGTGCGTCGGTGTTTCGCACAAAAATTATTACGGAACACATTTTTGGACTCCTAGACACTACCGGGTGTGGAAAACACAATTTTCACAACTTGTCCCGGCGCAATAAATGCGGGTCACTAGTCGGGCCTCCCGAACATGAACAAAATTGTGCGTCGGTGTTTCGCACATGGATTGTTCGGAAACACATTTTTGGACTCCTGGACACTGCCGGGTGCGGAAAACACAGTTTTCACAACTTGTCCCGACCTATAAATGAGGGTCACTAGTCGGGCCACCGGAACATGAACAAAATTGTGCATCGGTGTTTCGCACACGAATTGTTCCGGAACACATTTTTGGACTCCTAGGCACTACCGAGTGGAGAAAACACAGTTTTCACAACTTGTGCCGGCGCAATAAATGCGCGTCACTAGTTGGGCCTCCCGAACATGAACAAAATTGTGCGTCGGTGTTTCGCACGAGGATCGTTCCGAAACACATTTTTGGACTCCTAGACACTATTGGGTGCGGAAGACACAGTCTTCACAACTTGTCCCGGCGCAATAAATGAAGGTCACTAGGGGGCCACCCGAAAATGACCAAAATTGTGCTTCGGTGTTTCGGACATGAATTGTTACGGAACACATTTTTTGACTCCTAGACACTACCGGGTGCGGAAAACACAGTTTTCACAAGTTGTCCCGACGCAATAAATGCGGGTCACTAGTCGGGCCACCCGAACATGAACAAACTTGTGCGTCGGTGTTCGCACACGAATTGTTCCGGAACACATTTTTGGACTCCTAGGCACTACCGAGTGGAGAAAACACAGTTTTCACAACTTGTGCCGGCGCAATAAATGCGGGTCACTAGTCGGGCCACCCAAACATGAATAAAATTGTGCGTCGGTGTTTCGCACATGAATTATTACGGAACACATTTTTGGACTCCTAGACACTACCGGGTGCGGAAAACACAGTTTTCACAACTTGTCCCGGCGCAATAAATTCGGGTCACTAGACGGGCCACCCGAACATGAACAAAATTGTGCCTCGGTGTTTCGCACATAAATTATTATGGAACACATTTTTGGACTCCTAGACACTACCGGGTGTAGAAAACACAGTTTTCACAACTTGTCCCGACGCAATAAATGCGGGTCACTAGTCGGGCCTCCCGAATATGAACAAAATTGTGCGTCGGTGTTTCGCACGAGGTTCGTTCCGAAACACATTTTTGGACTCCTAGACACTATCGAGTGCGGAAGACACAGTCTTCACAACTTGCCCGGTGCAATAAATGCAGGTTACTAGTGGGGCCACCGGAACATGAACAAAATTGTGCGTTGGTGTTTCGCACATGAATTGTTTCCGAGCACATTTTTGGACTCCTAGACACTACGGGTGTGGAAAACACGAGTTTTCACAACTTGTCCCGACGCAATAAATGCGGGTCACTAGTCGGGCCACCCGAACATGAACAAACTTGTGCATCGGTGTTTTGCACATAAATTGTTCCGGAACACATTTTTGGACTCCTAGACACGACCGAGTGGAGAAATCACCGTTTTCACAACTTGTGCCGACGCAATAAATGCGGGTCACTGCTCTTCGCCGAAGCTCACCGTCGGGGTGCTACCGCCGCAGCTCCAAATTGACGAGCTTTGGTGAGCCGTTGTCGCCCATTCTTCTCCGGTTTGTGCGCAGCTAGCTACCCTTCCTTGTGAGCAACTTCTCATCAGAATTCATCCACAGGTCGTCGCGCAAACCGCCGTCTTCTTCACGTCCGGTCGCTGCCGTCTCCGCCTCTCACGGTGAGCACCCCTTCCGCGCTTGCTCATGTACCTAGGACCCCGAGTCGAGCGTGCTTATGCTCCGTGCAAGCTCATCGTCCTTGTTTCCCTAATTTTTGTGTACTCCGACGAGCGTCGTACCATGCCGGAGCTTCCGCCGCATCCGAACCTCGCCGCCGGCGTGCTTCGGAGGGAGCTCATGCTGCGTGGATACCACGGTTGTTTTCGCCGCGTTGTGTAGAGTAGGAAGGAGCTATCGTGGAGAGCTTTGGCTCGAGCCGGCCAACTCCGGCCGTCGCGCCGCCGCGAGCTCGCCGCCGCGGCGAAGCCACACCGCGGGCCACACGCGGGTGGGATCGCGTGTGGCCACGGCGGATCGGGTGTGGCCAACCCTCCGGCCCTCCGTGTGGCACGAGAATTGATTTTAAATTTCCAAAATTAGTAGAAAATTCATTAAAAATCGGAAAAATGCCAAACCAACTTTGTTAGACTCGGAAAAATAAGATCTAGTTATTTGTGAAATAAAATATTTATTTTGAGTAAATTATTTTATAATTAGTAATTAATCACTTTCTTTGATTAAAGAAAAGCTATTATTTTATAGAAATAAAATGTTTAATTATGAAAAATAATTTTATTTCATGAAGGAGATACTATGAGACAAAATTAATGATGAAATTTATTTTCCAAATTAAACTTAAATTGTATTATTTTATGTAATCACAAGCTATTAACATTTAATCATTAAAGGTAATTATTTATTTATTGCTTAATAAACCAGAATAATTTATAAATCATTAAACTTAAGTAATTAAGGAAACAAAACTAATTAACAATGATTTTGATTAAACATTTCTTAATCAGCATAATTAATTGTTAATTAATGCTTAATGAACATATTTATCCATAATTTGTTAATTAACTAAGGTGATTAAGCACTAATGGTTAATTATTGCTTATTGGACGTAATTAATGAATCCTTGCATACTTTCATCATGCGCATCCATGCATACATGATTGTGATTCGCGACGCATTCTTTGGTCGACTAGGTTCGAAGTGATCGAGGTTCCACCGAGGCGAACCAGGAGCGGGAATCTCGACGTCGACCCAGCCGCCGAGGAAACTAACTTCGAGCGAGACTCAAGGCAAGCCCGGTGCATCCTACCTATGTCTTTAAATATTTTACTTTATCACATAGTACAGTTATGCTTGTGCATTAGGTGTTAGGGTTTGGTTGACACCCTAGATGCATTATGGTAGGTTTCCGGTTGTTTATTCTATCTTGGTACGGGTAGCTCAATAGAGGCTAAGCTTAATTCATAGTGGCAACGGTAGATGGTTAGGGCACTTAAAGCATGGAGGCTTTAAGAGTTTTGTGTTGACATTAAAGATGATGAGAGTGTTAATGAAGTTGAGACCGGACGGGCCCCGTAGGAGAAAGGGCAAGACGGAGATGAGGTCTTGCAAGGTGGTAGCCCCGTCCGAGTCGGTCAAGGACCGTACCGTTGTCGGCCTAGTTGAACAAGTTTGAACGTACCGTGCTACATGCTGGTATCATGGGCCCGAGCAAGTCGATGTACCCTATCGCCCCGAGAGATGTAGCGTAGCCGGCTCTCTTTTGCCGGTCGATAGTGAGAGGATAGTCTCACGGGAGGGAGATGGGTCGACCACGAGGGAAGTCGTGGCTTCACCATACTCCCGGGGAGTTGGAAATGGCTAGTCTGCTGTCAGGTGCTAGCGGGAAAGGTTGCCGTATACGATCGGTGTGATGCGTATACGTCGTGTAGTCGGGTTTTGCCAGCTGGTATAAAATCGATTCGAATCGCTGTCCCTCGCGATAATGAGTACCGCTTGTTTTGCTCGTCACATCGTAGTAAATTATATGGAAGATGAAGATGAGAGATGGAAGGGTTAAGATCTATATATCTTGATTGAGAACTTGATTGAAATAGAGATAGGTTGCAAACACCAAGGCTAATGAACATAAAGCCGAGCTAAAATACTGAAAGTAAGGACCCAACCTTTAATGCTGTTTTTCGCAAAGGAGTAAACCCCACAGCCAGAAAGCCTTTGCATACTAGGTGTCGGCCTTAGTGTGCCATGTTGACGGGTCGGTCTTGCTGAGTATTAGAATACTCGGGGTTTGTTCGTTACCTTTCGGGGATCGAGTCGTACTTTCACGACTTGTATGGCAGCTTCCCGAAGAGGAGCAATGTCCGGAGGGAGGTTCCCTTCGGTGGGAACGTATCCCCACACCTTGAAGAGAGAGGACCGTGATGTGCGAAGGGCTCGGTGCATCACGTTGTTTCGTTTGAAGTCTTTTGAGTTGTATAATAGAACAAGCTTCCGCTAAATACTCGTAGGATGTTAAACTTCAATAATGTCTTATTCCGCTGCAAGAATGTTTGTTTTCAAAAACCTAGTTGTATTATACCATGATGTATATATTCGGGCTTGTATGAGATGATGTTTCTGTTGTAACTCGCTTCGTCGAGTGTCCCTCTGTTCCGATTCCCGGGTGTCCCGGAGGGGATGTCACAGCTGGTATCGGAGCGGTTCGGAGGCAACAGCACATCATTACAAGTCTATTTTCAAAATTTAACACGTTCATACGATAGACAACGAGAGAGTACGGAGCCTATAAGGATGTATAATAGTTAGATTTTTACTAACTGTTCGACGTTTGGGTTTTTGGGAAGTGCTAACTATTCGTCGTAGTTTTCTATACTATGGTACGTATAGTTAGTTCACGAGCATGCATCATGTTATATTATGTACTAAATAAATATTTGGGTATGTACTTAGTTAGTTCGTAGTACTCTATAGGTTGTTCTGTTCGTTTTCTTACGTGGGAAGAAGTGTTTAACTTGTTTAAACATGTTCCCTGCAGATGCCGGTCACTCGTGGTAGGAAGCGCGCCCGGGAGGAGGAGGACGCACGAGCTGCACGTGTGGCGGAGCTGGAGCAGCAGCTTCACGGCTTGGAGCCGAGGACACGGAGCCGGGACCGACGGTTGGGTGCTTGGAAGCACCGCTGTCGAGTGGACTGTCGGGGAGGTCCGGAGGTCCCACGCCGGGATCGCGGAGCTGGAGGAGCAGCTAGTGGAGGTGACCCGCGCGCGTGACGAGTACCGTGAGGCGGTCATCGCCTTTGACGAGCAGGCGACTACGGTTACCGAGGAGCGAGACGCCGCCCGCGCGGCGGACGACGCGCACGAGCTACGATCGAGAGATAGTGACGACACAGCGGGACCACTTCGTGGAGATCCTGGTCACGAGAGAGGTCGAGCTGGGTCCGCTGGAGGCACGGTACAACGGGCGGCCGAGGCACACCACGCACTTGCTCCACGACCACGACGACCTGGTTGAGCGGTTCGAGCGATTGCAGCAGCAGCGAGCAGGGTCCACCGAACGACGCCGAGGAGGTCTGCGGGATGGACTACGAGCCACAACCCGCTCGTCGACCGATCGCGCGGCTTAGTTGTGTTGTGTTTCCACCGATGTAGGAGGGTAGCCACATTTTGTCGACGTAGGTCGGATGTGTATAGGGTACTAGCGGGCGTTGGGCAGGCTGGGAGTGTATGAAAAGTGGGGTTGAGTTTGTACCAACAATAACAAAGGGAAAGGAAGTGGTAGTACTATATATATATGCAGTTGTTAGAATAAAAAGATTTGCTAAAATCTTAGGATTAGTTTCTACTTGTATCCGATGCTCTTACTTCTTCACGAGAGATGGACAGACACGAGTACGGGTGTGAGTGAAGTAAGAGGATCAAGGGAGGATGTTCGTGTAGTCAAGCTGGAGAGACAGACTGTAGGAAAAGGAGGAGTTGTTAGCACTTAGAGAGGCGCGGTTGCTAAACAAGGAGCAGCAGATTCAATTTAAGGATCAGCAACTAGCAAACGCGCATGCACCGATCACTCGGTTAGAGGAAGATCCACTGCAAGCACACAACGCTATAATGAATGAAGCAATAGGACAACAACCTCCAGGAGATGAACCAATAGTGCGGGAACATCCTATGGAGGCTGAATCGAAGAAGAAGAGGAGGATCTCGAAGAGATAATGGATGTGGATTCAGTCATAGACTTCACGGAGATTCCACGACTAGAGGATGCGAGAATCCGAGACAGGCGGTTCCATAAGCCAGGAGGTGACATCCGGGCGTCGCGAAGAATAATGGAGTGCTAGCTATTAGCGAGTGAGAAAACTAGTATGTAAAATAGGCGCTAGTTAAATAATGAGCGTGATGTAACCACGCATGAGTGTATCATAGGAACCGTTGTAACGTGAGTGTATAAATATGTGTTACTTGGATTTGGTGGTGCTTTAATAAAGATGGCTTGTTGCATAAAGATCCCTTTGGAAGTCCTCGTCTACGTATTCCTGTTTCTTCCATTATTATGTTGGAATGAAGATGTCTAACGTAAACTTTTCTTGGACAGAATGATTGGAACAAGGAGACGCGATGAGCCCGAGAGTTCTCAACGCGGGGCGGGAACACCACCACCACCCCCGACCTTGGCACGAGCCATCGCAGCAGATCTGGATTCTCGCGCGGAGCAGCGGGAATTATTGGAGCAATTGGTTCGTAACACGGCTCCACAGGAACGTCACCGGGGCCGCAATGCACCGGAAGAAAGGGTGACTTTCTCGGACTTCTTATCGGTTCGCCCCCGGTCTTCTTAGATGCGGGTGAGCCCTTGGAAGGCGACAAGCGGCTACGCACCATCAAGTCGAAGTTGGAGCTGTTCCCATGCACGGATCATCGGAAGACCCTCTTCGCCTCCAAGCAAGCTGCAAGGATTTGCTGGAGCCTGGTGGGCAAATTACAAAGCAATGTTTCCTCCAGGACATCAAATTTCATGGGCGAGTTCACTAAAGCCTTCGAGAGAGCATCATATTCCGGAAGGCTTAATGAATCGGAAGAGGAAGGAGTTCCTCTCACCGAAGCAAGGGGATATGAATGTGCACACCTACTCCAAGGTGTTTAACCGTCTTGCTCGGTACGCGCTCGAACATGTGGACACAGATGCCAAGAAGAAGAATTTGTTCAAGGAGGGAATGAGTACCAAGCTACGGTCTCGCTTGGTGTTGAACAAGATCGACGGCTTCACCGACTTTGTCGGTGACGCTATTGCACTGGAAGACTCTATCCGTCTTCATCGGACGGAGAAGAACAAGAAGAGGCCGGCTACTTGGACAAGGAAGTGGGGGACCATCAAAGTAGAGGCTGGTCTACACTACACCGTCGAGTCGGCGTTATCAGCATACACCTTCTCGTCCTAATTTTTACCGGCAGAATCAATCACCCCGAGCAACCTCAGCAACAGCGGTCGAATCGGTATCGTCCGCCCTATCAGCAACAGAACCCTCAAAATCCCGGACCGATGGGTCAAGCACCGCAGCGGAATGGACCGCCATGTTTCAATTGTGGCCGTTCGGGACATTATTACCGCAATTGTCCCTATCCTCGGAAGGCACCATATGCACCCGGACCTCAAGGGCAGCCACGGAACCAACGAGAGGGCACCAGCCAAGAATACACCAGCAAAGACGGGCCATGCCAACTTTACTACGGCTGAGGAGCTACCCGAAGGAGGACAAATCTTAGCGGGTATGTTTTCTATCGCTGAACATCCTGCTATGGTTTTATTTGATTCGGGAGCTACGCATAATTTCATCGACAAGTCATATATTGCTAAGCATTGCATCATGCCATCCAAGTTACTATGTGCTCATATTATTTCGACACACTGGGGTAAAATCCTTACAAATGAAGAAGCTACCAATATGCCATTAAGATTGGGTAGCAAGGTTTATCCTACTTCATTAATCATACTTGGATGGGCAAGGGTTAGATGCAATTATTGGCATGCAATGGATGAATTTCCATAAGGCAGTATTGGATATAGCATCTCGAGCCGTATATCCGAACTCCCCTGTTCATGGTCGTGATTGCTTGCTCTTAGCCTTTCCTCAAGCTATGCTGCCAATGGTCAATAAGGTTGTAGGTAAGAGTCCGGAGGATATACCCATAGTCCGTGAATATCCGGATGTCTTTCCGGACGACTTGCCGGGACTACCGCCGGACCGAGCGGTAGAATTTAAAATAGAGTTACAGCACTGGAACAGCACCCATATCAAGAAGGCCGTATCGGATGCCGCCGAATGAGTTGACAGAACTAAAGGTACAACTAAAGGAATTATTGGACAAAGGATATATACGTCCAAGTTCATCACCATGGGGATGCCCGGCCTTGTTCGTAAAGAAGAAAGACAAGACTTTGAGGCTATGTGTGGATTATAGACCTCCGAATTCGGTTACCATCAAGAATAAGTATCCTCTTCCGAGGATTGATATCTTGTTTGATCAACCGATGGGAGCTAAAGTCTTCTCCAAGATAGATCTTCGCTCGGGGTATCATTAGATTAAGATAAGAGCGGAAGATATACCGAAGACTGCATTTTCCACGAGGTATGGACTTTATGAGTATCCGGTGATGTCATTTGGGTTGACCAACGCACCAGCACATTTCATGTATCTCATGAATTCGGTGTTCATGCCTGAGCTGGACAAATTTGTCGCGGTATTCATGGACGACGTCTTGATCTACTCTAAGTCGGAAGAAGAACATGCCAATCACTTAAAAGTGGTGTTGCAACGACTCGGGGATCATTAGCTCTATGCTAAGTTCAGCAAGTGCGAGTTTTGGCTAAAGGAAGTACCGTTCCTAGGTCACGTGATATCAGCCGAAGGAGTGGCCGTTGACCCCGGCAAAGTTCAAGAAGTGTTGGATTGGGAATCACCGAAGTCTGTCTCACAGATCGGTAGTTTCTTGGGATTAGCTGGTTATTATAGAAGGTTTATCCCAAACTTCTCAAAGATCGCCAAGCCAATGACTAAGCTATTGGAAAAGGATAAGAAGTACGTATGGAGCAAAGAATGTGAAGAAGCTTTTCAAACATTGAAGAAGTTGTTGACCACGGCTCCGTACTTGCTCAGCCAGATCTAACGAAGCCTTTTGATGTGTATTGTGATGCATCGGGAACAGGACTCGGATGTGTTCTAATGCGGGAAGGTCGAGTGATTGCCTATGCGTCCCGACAACAAAGGCGTCATGAGGAACACTACCCTACCCATGATCTGGAACTAGCAGCGGTAGTACTCGCATTGAAAGGTTGGAGACACTATCTCTTGAGTAATTTGGTACATTTATACACGGACCACAAGAGTCTCAAGTACATCTTCACTCAAGCGGATCTGAATATGCGACAGTGAAGATGGTTAGAATTGATCAAGGATTATGAACTGGAAATTCACTACCACCCAGGAAAGGCAAACGTGGTAGCTGATGCTTTAAGTTGCAAGGCCCATTGCAATAACCTCGCGGCTCAACTTATGTATTCAAGCACAACCATCCGAAGGTGAGGAGCCAAACCTTAGGATCATTCCGTATGGAACCTTGACTAATTTGGCTCCGATTCCTACCATTCGCGAAGAAGTGGTAGCAGCTCAACGGAAAAGCGTTGGTATAGGGCACATAAGGAGACGACTCGGGAAGGGTGAAGTCAAATGTTTCGGGGAGGACGAAGCGGGAGTTATTTGGTTTAAGGAGCGATTGGTAGTACCAAAAGATCTACCACTTCGCAAGAAGATAATGGATGAAGCTCATATGTCCAAATATTCTATTCATCCTGGAACTAATAAGATGTATCAAGATCCGAAGCAAACATTTTGGTGGACGCGCATGAAGCGAGAAATAGCCAAGTATGTCAATGAATGTGATGTTTGTCGACGGGTCAAAGCCAAACACTTGAAGCAAGCAGGACCCTTACAACCTCCGAATATTCCTGAATGGAAATGGGAGGACGTCGGCATGGATTTCATCGTGGGATTACCACTAAGTCCACGGAAACATGACTCTATCCGGGTTATTGTGGACCGGTTGACGAAGTCTGCTCACTTTATACCGGTACATGCACGGTACACTGCCGAGAAGTATGCGGAACTCTACCTTGCTCGAATTCTCTCGTTTGCATGGAGTGCCGAAGACCATTATATCGGACGAGAGGAACACAATTTGTCTCCAGATTACGGGAACAACTACAAGAATCCTTGGGAACCAAGTTGATACGAAGCTCGGCATATCATCCTCAAACGGATGGACGAGACCGAAAGGATCAATCAATATCTCGAGGATATGCTTCGAGCATGTGTCTTGGCCTATGGTAAAGACCGGGAGAAGTGTTTACCTTTGGCAGAGTTTTCCTACAATAACAGCTATCAAGAGAGTGCGGGAATGTCGCCGTTCCAAGCTCTATATGGACGTAGTTGTCGTACACCCTTGAATTGGTCCGAAAGTGGAGAAAGAGTAATCTTCGGACCAGATTTGGTAAGAGCGCGAGAAGAACAGGTACGTCTCATTCAGCAAAATCTTAAAAGGGCTAAATCTCGACGGATCGGTTATACCGACAAAGGACGTCGAGAGTTAGTATTTCAGGTTGGAGATCAAGTCTATCTTTGAGTATCTCCTACCAAAGGTGTTCAAAGATTCGGAATCAAGGGCAAGTTAGCACCACGATACATTGGACCTTTTCCAATCTTGGAAAGATGTGGAGCTGTGGCATGTCGACTAGAATTGCCATCTCACCTGGCAGGTATCCATAACATATTTCATGTATCTCAATTGAAGAAGTGCTTAAAACCACCCATGGATGTACCGACAGCTGAGGTGGAACGAGTTACAACCAGACTTGACATATGACGAACGACCGGTTAAAGTTCTCGACACCAAGGACAGAGTGACTCGTCATCGGACCATCAAGTTCTACAAGATCCAATGGAGTAATCACTCGGAAGCTGAAGCTACTTGGGAACAAGAAGAGTTTCTTCGAACAAACTACCCCGAGTTCTTTAGCACGATCACCTAGTCATTTCGACCGTGAATCTCGGGACGAGATTCCTGTAAGGGGAGGGCTGTAACAACCCTAAAGAATAAACATGCATTTCATGTCACTTATCATCATGTCATCATGAGCATCTATGAAAATTATTTACTTTTGTGTGAAGAAGATGCACATAAAATATCAAATTAACTAAAGAATAAAGGAAGTGTTAAAAAGAAATAAAATGAGAAGAAAATTCAAGTTTAACATTTTCTATAGCTTAATTATCATAAATAAAGATTTATGAAAATTTCCTGAAAGCATTTTGTCATGTAAAAATATTTACGAGAAAATAAACAAAGTCTCTCTTATTAATTTAGCTATGAAATTTTAATCCGAAAATGATTTGGAATTTCTGCTTGGACTTAATAGGAAAAAGGTCTATAATGTTTTCATTTAAACCCCTGTAAAATTTGGGAATTTTTGGAGCTCGGGAAGAACACTTTTTAATTTTGCGAAAGGAGAAGGTTCTTTTTGCAAAATGGCCAAGCCGAGGCCCGAGCATCAGCCTCTTCTCCTCTCTTTCTCTCTCACCGCGCCCTCGCCACCGCCCGCGGCGCACCGCCTCTCCGCCCTGGTGCCACGACCCCGGGCCACGCAGCTGCCGCTGGCCGGAACCGCCACGGGAGGGAGATAAAGACTCCGCCGGCTCCCATTTTTTCTCCCTCTCCCTCTCATTTCGCCCCCGCCATTGCCGCACCTCCTGCTCCACCGTCGCCGGGCCACTCCGGCCACCCTTCGTCCCGGACCACCGCACCACCCGCCTCGCCGAGCCCGTAGCAACTCCCTGCAGAGCCGCTCGTCCTTCCACCCCTTGAAGACCGAGCATTTCATCGCTCTTCGCTAGAAGCTCACCGTCGGGGTGCTACCGCCGCAGCTCCAAATTGACGACATTTGGTGAGCCGTTGTCGCCCATTCTTCTCCGGTTTGTGCGCAGCTAGCTACCCTTCCTTGTGAGCAACTTCTCATCGGAATTCATCCACAGGTCGTCGCGCAAACCGCCGTCTTCTTCACGTACGGTCGCCGCCGTCTCCGCCTCTCACGGTGAGCACCCCTTCCGCGCTTGCTCATGTACCTAGGACCCCGGGTCGAGCGTGCTTATGCTCCGTGCAAGCTCATCGTCCTTGTTTCCCTAATTTTTGTGTACTCCGACGAGCGTCGTACCATGCCGGAGCTTCCACCGCATCCGAACCTCGCCGCCGGCGTGCTTCGGAGGGAGCTCATGCTGCGTGGATACCACGGTTGTTTTCGCCTCGTTGTGTAGAGTAGGAAGGAGCTATCGCGGCGAGCTTTGGCTCGGAGCCGGCCAACTCCGGCCGTCGCACCGCCGCGAGCTCGCCACCGCGGCGCAGCCACACCGCGGGCCACGCGAGGGTGGGATCGCGTGTGGCCACGGCGGATCGGGTGTCGCCAACCCCGTGGCCCTCCGTGTGGCCCGGAATTGATTTTAAATTTCCAAAATTCGTAGAAAATTCATTAAAAAACGGAAAAAATGCCAAACCAACTTTGTTAGACTAAGAAAAATAAGATCTACTCCCTCCGTTTCAAATTATAAGACGTTTTTGACTTTCGGAGATTATGTTTGACCGCTCGTCTTATTCAAAAATTTTGTGCAAATATACAAATAAATAAGTCATTTATAAAATATCTTTAATAATAAAACAAATCATAATCAAATTAATAGCATTTGCATAAATTTTTTGAATAAGACGAACGGTCAAACGTGAAGTCCGAAAGTCAAAAACGTCTTATAATTTGAAACGAGAGGGAGTAGTTATTTGTGAAATAAAATATTTATTTTGAGTAAATTATTTTATAATTAGTAATTAATCACTTTCTTTCATTAAAGAAAAGCTATTATTTTATGGAAATAAAATGTTTAATTATGAAAAATAATTTTATTTGATGAAGGAGATACTTGCAGACGAAATTAATGATGAAATTTATTTTCCAAATTAAACTTAAATTGTACTCCCTCCTTTACTAAATTGTTGTCCTCATTGACTTTTTTCGTGACGTTTGACCATTCGTCTCATTCAAAAAAATTCTTCAAATACAAAAAGTAATATGCTACATTTCAAGTTTCTTTAGTGATAAAACATATTCCAATAAAATATATGACATTTGTTAAACTTTATTTGAATAAGACAAATGGTGAAACTTAACAAAAAAGTCAACGGCGACAACAATTTAGTAAGGGAGTAGTATTATTTTATGTAATCACAAGCTATTAACCTTTAATCATTTAAGGTAATTATTTATTTATTGCTTAATAAACCAGAATAATTTATAAATCATTAAACTTAAGTAATTAAGGAAACAAAACTAATTAACGATGATTTTGATTAAACATTTCTTAATCAGCATAATTAATTGTTAATTAATGCTTAATGAACATATTTATCCATAATTTGTTAATTAACTAAGGTGATTAAGCACTAATGGTTAATTATTGCTTATTGGACGTAATTAATGAATCCTTGCATACTTTCATCATGCGCATCCATGCATACATGATTGTGATTCCTGACGCATGGTCGACTAGGTTCGAAGTGATCGAGGTTCCACCCGAGGCGAACCAGGAGCGGGAATCTCGACGTCGACCCAGCCGCCGAGGAAACTAACTTCGAGCGAGACTCAAGGCAAGCCCCGGTGCATCCTACCTATGTCTTTAAATATTTTACTTTATCACATAGTACGGTTATGCTTGTGCATTAGGTGTTAGGGTTTGGTTGACACCCTAGATGCATTATGGTAGGTTTCCGGTTGTTTATTCTATACTTGGTACGAGTAGCTCAATAGAGGCTAAGCTTAATTCATAGTGGCAACGGTAGATGGTTAGGGCACTTAAAGCATGGAGGCTTTAAGAGTTTTGTGTTGACATTAAAGATGATGAGAGTGTTAATGAAGTTGAGACCGGACGGGCCCCGTAGGAGAAAGGGCAAGACGGAGATGAGGTCTTGCAAGGTGGTAGCCCCGTCCGAGTCGGTCAAGGACCGTACCGTTGTCGGCCTAGTTGAACAAGTTTGAACGTACCGTGCTACATGCTGGTATCATGGGCCCAGCAAGCCGATGTACCCTATCGCCCCGAGAGATGTAGCGTAGCCGGCTCTCTTTTACCGGCCGATAGTGAGAGGATAGTCTCACGGGAGGGAGATGGGTCGACCACGAGGGAAGTCGTGGCTTCACCATACTCCCGGGGAGTTGGAAATGGCTAGTCTGCTGTCAGGTGCTAGCGGGAAAGGTTGTCGTATACGATCGGTGTGATGTGTATACGTCGTGTAGTCGGGTTTTGCCAGCTGGTATAAAATCGATTCGAATCGCCGTCCCTCGCAGTAATGAGTACCGCTTGTTTTGCTCGTCACATCGTAGTAAATTATATGGAAGATGAAGATGAGAGATGGAAGGGTTAAGATCTATTATATCTTGATTGAGAACTTGATTGAAATAGAGATAGGTTGCAAACACCAAGGCTAATGAACATAAACCGAGCTAAAATACCGAAAGTAAGGACCCAACCTTTAATGCTGTTTTTCGCAAAGGAGTAAACCCCACAGACCGTAAAGCCTTTGCATACTAGGCGTCGGCCTTAGCGTGCCATGTTGACGGGTCGGTCTTGCTGAGTATTAGAATACTCGTGGTTCGTTCGTTATCTTTCGGGGATCGAGTCGTACTTTCACGACTTGTATGGCAGCTTCCCGAAGAGGAGCAATGTCCGGAGGGAGGTTCCCTTCAGTGGGAACGTATCCCCACACCTTCAAGAGAGAGGACCGTGATGTGCGAAGGGCTCGGTGCATCACGTTGTTTCGTTTGAAGTCTTTTGAGTTGTATAATAGAACAAGCTTCCGCTAAATACTCGTAGGATGTTAAACTTCGATAATGTCTTATTCCGCTGCAAGAATGTTTGTTTTCAAAAACCTGGTTGTATTATACCATGATGTATATATTCAGGCTTGTATGAGATGATGTTTTTGTTGTAACTCGCTTCGTCGAGTGTCCCTCTGTTCCGATTCCCGGGTGTCCCGGAGGGGATGTCACACTAGTCGGGCCATCCGAACATGAACAAAATTGTGCGTCGGTGTTTCGCACATAAATTATTACGGAACACATTTTTGGACTCCTAGACACTACCGGGTGTGGAAAATACAGTTTTCACAACTTGTGCCGGCGCAATAAATGCGGGTCACTAGTCGGGCCTCCCGAACATGAACAAAATTGTGCTTCGGTGTTTCGCACGAGGATCGTTCCGAAACACATGTTTGGACTCCTAGACACTATCGGGTGCGGAAGACACAGTCTTCACAACTTGTCCCGGCGCAATAAATGCAGGTCACTAGTGGGGCCACCGGAACATGAACAAAATTGTGCGTTGGTATTTCGCACATGAATTGTTCCCGAACACATTTTTGGACTCCTAGGCACTACCGAGTGGAGAAAACACAGTTTTCACAACTTGTGCCGGCGCAATAAATGCGGGTCACTAGTCGGGCCACCCAAACATGAGCAAAATTGTGCGTCGGTGTTTCGTACGAGGATCGTTCCGAAACACATTTTTGGACTCCTAGACACTATTGGGTGCGGAAGACACAGTCTTCACAACTTTTCCGGCGCAATAAATGCAGGTCACTAGGGCGGCCACCCGAAGTTGAACAAAATTGTGCGCCGGTGTTTCGCGTTCAGATCGTTGTGGAACACATTGTCATACTCCTAGACACTACCGAGTGCGGAAAACACGAGTGTTCACAACTTGTCCCTGCGCAATAAATGCAGGTTAGTAGTGGGCCACCCGAACTTGAACAAAATTGTGCGTAGGTGTTTCACACATGGATTGTTCGGAAACACATTTTTGGACTCCTAGACACTACCGGGTGCGAAGGGCCACCCGAAAATGACCAAAATTGTGCTTCGGTGTTTCGGACATGAATTGTTACGGAAAACATTTTTCGACTCCTAGACACTACCGGGTGCGGAAAACACAGTTTTCACAACTTGTCCCGGCGTAATAAATGAGGGTCACTAGTCGGGCCACCCGAACATGAACAAAATTGTGCGTCGGTGTTTCGCACACGAATTGTTCCGAACACATTTTTGGACTCCTAGGCACTACCGAGTGGAGAAAACACAGTTTTCACAACTTGTGCCGGCGCAATAAATGCGGGTCACTAGTCGGGCCACCCAAACATGAGCAAAATTGTGCGTCGGTGTTTCGCACATGAATTATTACGGAACACATTTGTGGACTCCTAGACACTACCGAGTGCGGAAAACACAGTTTTCACAACTTGTACTCGGCGCAATAAATGCGGGTCACTAGTCGGGCCACGCGAACATGAACAAAATTGTGCGTCGGTGTTTCGCACATAAATTATTACGGAACACATTTTTGGATTCCTAGACACTACCGGGTGTGGAAAACACAGTTTTCACAACTTGTCCCGGCGCAATAAATGCGGGTCGCTAGTCGAGCCTCCCGAACATGAACAAAATTGTGCGTCGAGTGTTTCGCACGAGGATCGTTCCGAAACACATGTTTGGACTCCTAGACACTACCGGGTGCGGAAGACACAGTCTTCACAACTTGTCCCGACGCAATAAATGCAGGTCACTAGTGGGGCCACCGGAACATGAACAAAATTGTGCGTTGGTGTTTCACACATGAATTGTTCCCGAACACATTTTTGGATCCTAGACACTACCGGGTGTGGAAAACACAGTTTTCACAACTTGTCCCGACGCAATAAATACGGGTCACTAGTCGGGCCACTCGAACATGAACAAACTTGTGCGTCGGTGTTTCGCACATGAATTGTTCCGGAACACATTTTTGGACTCCTAGACACTACCGAGTGGAGAAATCACAGTTTTCACAACTTGTGCTGGCGCAATAAATGCGGGTCACTAGTCGGGCCACCCAAACATGAACAAAATTGTGCGTCGGTGTTTCGCACATGAATTATTACGGAACACATTTTTGGACTCCTAGACACTACCGGGTGGGGAAAACACAGTTTTCACAACTTGTCCTGGCGCAATAAATGCGGGTCACTAGTCGGGCCACCCGAACATGAACAAAATTGTGCGTCGGTGTTTCGCACGAGAGATCGTTCCGAAACACATTTTTGGACACCTAGACACTATTGGGTGCGGAAGACACAGTCCTCACAACTTTTCCCGGCGCAATAAATGCAGGTCACTAGGGTGGCCACCCGAAGTTGAACAAAATTGTGCGCCGGTGTTTCGCACATGGATTGTTCGGAAACACATTTTTGGACTCCTAGACACTACCGGGTGCGGAGGGCCACCCGAAAATGACCAAAATTGTGGTTCGGTGTTTCGGACATGAATTGTTACGGAACACATTTTTCATCTCCTAGACACTACCGGGTGCGGAAAACACAGTTTTCACAACTTGTCCCGACCAATAAATGAGGGTCACTAGTCGGGCCACCGAACATGAACAAAATTGTGCGTCGGTGTTTCGCACACGAATTGTTTCTGAACACATTTTTCGACTCCTAGGCACTACCGAGTGGAGAAAACACAGTTTTCACAACTTGTGCCGGCGCAATAAATGCGGGTCACTAGTCGGGCCTCCCGAACATGAACAAAATTGTGCGTCGGTGTTTCGCACGAGGATCGTTCCGAAACACATTTTTGGACTCCTAGACACTATCGGGTGCGGAAGACACAGTCTTCACAACTTGTCCCGGCGCAATAAATGCAGGTCACTAGTGGGGCCACCGGAACATGAACAAAATTGTGCGTTGGTGTTTCGCACATGAATTGTTCCGGAACATATTTTTGGACTCCTAGGCACTACCGAGTGGAGAAAACACAGTTTTCACAACTTGTGCTGGCGCAATAAATGCGGGTCACTAGTTGGGCCACCCAAACATGAGCAAAATTGTGCGTCGGTGTTTCGCACATAAATTATTACGGAACACATTTTTGGACTCCTAGACACTACCGGGTGTGGAAAACACAGTTTTTACAACTTGTCCCGGCGCAATGAATGCGGGTCACTAGTCGGGCCACCCGAACATGAACAAAATTGTGCGTCGGTGTTTCGCACATGAATTATTACGGAACACATTTTTGGACTCCTATACACTACCGGGTGCGGAAAACACAGTTTTCAGAACTTGTCCCGGCGCAATAAATGCGGGTCACTAGTCGGGCCACGCGAACCTCGAACAAAATTGTGCGTCGGTGTTTCGCACATAAATTATTACGGAACACATTTTTGGACTCCTAGACACTACCGGGTGTGGAAAACACAGTTTTCACAACTTGTCCCGGCGCAATAAATGCGGGTCACTAGTCGAGCCTCCCGAAAATGAACAAAATTGTGCGTCGAGTGTTTCGCACAGGGATCGTTCCGAAACACATTTTTGGACTCCTAGACACTATTGGGTGCGGAAGACACAGTCTTCACAACTTTTCCCGACGCAATAAATGCAGGTCACTAGGGGGCCACCCGAAGTTGAACAAAATTGTGCGCCGGTGTTTCGCGTTCAGATCGTTGTGGAACACATTGTCATACTCCTAGACACTACCGGGTGCGGAAAACACAGCGTTCACAACTTGTCCCTGCGCAATAAATGCAGGTTACTAGTGGGCCACCCGAACATGAACAAAATTGTGCGTCGTTGTTTCGCACATGGATTGTTCGGAAACACATTTTTGGACTCCTAGACACTACCGGGTGCGGAGGGCCACCCGAAAATGACCAAAATTGTGCTTCGGTGTTTCGGACATGAATTGTTACGGAACACATTTTTCGACTCCTAGACACTACCGGGTGCGAAAAACACATTTTTCACAACTTGTCCCGGCGCAATAAATGAGGGTCACTAATCGGGCCACCCGAACATGAACAAAATTGTGCGTCGGTGTTTCGCACACGAATTGTTCCGGAACACATTTTTGGACTCCTAGGCACTACCGAGGGAGAAAACATAGTTTTCACAACTTGTGTCGGCGCAATAAATGCGGGTCACTAGTCGGGCCACCCAAACATGAGCAAAATTGTGCGTCGGTGTTTCGCACATGAATTATTACGGAACACATTTTTGGACTCCTAAACACTACCGGGTGCGGAAAACACAGTTTTCACAACTTGTCCTGGCGCAATAAATGCGGGTGACTAGTCGGGCCACCCGAACATGAACAAAATTGTGCGTCGGTGTTTCGCACATAAATTTTTACGGAACACATTTTTGGACTCCTAGACACTACCGGGTGTGGAAAACACAGTTTTCACAACTTGTCCCGGCGCAATAAATGCGGCTCACCGGTCGGGCCTCCCGAACATGAACAAAATTGTGCGTCGAGTGTTTCGCACGAGGATCGTTCCGAAACACATGTTTGGACTCCTAGACACTATCGGGTGCGGAAGACACAGTCTTCACAACTTGTCCCGACGCAATAAATACAGGTCACTAGTGGGGCCACCGGAACCTGAACAAAATTGTGCGTTGGTGTTTCGCACATGAATTGTTCCCGAACACATTTTTTGACTCCTAGACACTACCGGGTGTGGAAAACACAGTTTTCACAACTTGTCCCGACGCAATAAATGCGGGTCACTAGTCGGGCCACCCGAACATGAACAAACTTGTGCGTCGGTGTTTCGCACATGAATTGTTCCGGAACACATTTTTAGACTCCTAGACGCGACCGAGTGGAGAAATCACAGTTTTCACAAGTTGTGCCGGCGCAATAAATGTGGGTCACTAGTCGGGCCACCCAAACATGACCAAAATTGTGCTTCGGTGTTTCGGACATGAATTGTTACGGAACACATTTTTGGACTCCTAGACACTACCGGGTGCGGAAAACACAGTTTTCACAACTTGTCCTGGCGCAATAAATGCGGGTCACTAGTCGGGCCACCCGAACATGAACAAAATTGTGCGACGGTGTTTCGCACAGGGATCGTTCCGAAACACTTTTTGGACTCCTAGACACTATTGGGTGCAGAAGACACAGTCTTCACAACTTTTCCAGGCGCAATAAATGCAGGTCACCGGGGGGCCACCCGAAGTTGAACAAAATTGTGCGCCGGTGTTTCGCGTTCGGATCGTTGGGGAACACATTTTCATACTCCTAGACACTACCGGGTGCGGAAAACACAGTGTTCACAACTTGTCCCTGCGCAATAAAATGTAGGTTACTAGTGGGCCACCCGAACATGAACAAAATTGTGCGTCGGTGTTTCGCACATGGATTGTTCGGAAACACATTTTTGGACTCCTAGACACTACCGGGTGCGGAGGGCCACCCGAAAATGACCAAAATTGTGCTTCGGTGTTTCGGACATGAATTGTTACGGAACACATTTTTGGACTCCTAGACACTACCGGGTGCGGAAAACACAGTTTTCACAACTTGTCTCGGCGCAAAAAATGCGGGTGACTAGTCGGGCCACCCGAACATGAACAAAATTGTGCGTCGGTGTTTCGCACATAAATTATTACGGAACACATTTTTGGACTCCTAGACACTACCGGGTGTGGAAAACACAGTTTTCACAACTTGTCCCGGCGCAATAAATGCGGGTCACCGGTCGGGCCTCCCGAACATGAACAAAATTGTGCGTCGGTGTTTCGCACGAGGATCGTTCCGAAACACATTTTTCGACTCCTAGACACTATCGGGTGCGGAAGACACAGTCTTCACAACTTGTCCCGGCGCAATAAATGCAGGTCACTAGTGGGGCCACCGGAACATAAACAAAATTGTGCGTTGGTGCTTCGCACATGAATTGTTCCCGATCACATTTTTGGACTCCTAGACACTATCGGGTGTGGAAAGCACAGTTTTCACAATTTGTCCCGATGCAATAAATGCGGGTCACTAGTCGGGCCACCCAAACATGAACAAAATTGTGCGTCGGTGTTTCGCACATGAATTATTACGGAACACATTTTTGGACTCCTAGACACTACCGGGTGCAGAAAACACAGTTTTCACAACTTGTCCTCGCGCAATAAATGCGGGTCACTAGTCGGGCCACCCGAACATGAACAAAATTGTGCGTCGGTGTTTCGCACGAGGATCGTTCCGAAACACATTTTTGAACTCCTAGACACCATCGGGTGCGGAAGACACAGTCTTCACAACTTGTCCCGGCGCAATAAATGCAGGTCACTAGTGGGGCCACCGGAACATGAACAAAATTGTGCGTTGGTGTTTCGCACATGAATTGTTCCCGATCACATTTTTGGACTCCTAGACACTACCGGGTGTGGAAAACACAGTTTTCACAACTTGTCCCGACGCAATAAATGCGGGTCACTAGTCGGGCCACCCGAACATGAACAAACTTGTGCGTCGATGTTTCGCACATGAATTGTTCCGGAACACATTTTTGGACTCCTAGACACTACCGAGTGGGGAAATCACAGTTTTCACAACTTGTGCCAGCGCAATAAATGTGGGTCACTGGTCGGGCCACCCGAACATGAACAAAATTGTGCGTCGGTGTTTCGCACATAAATTATTACGGAACACATTTTTGGACTCCTAGACACTACCGGGAGTGGAAAACACAGTTTTCACAACTTGTCCCGGCGCAATAAATACGGGTCACTAGTGGGGCCACCGGAACATGAACAAAATTGTGCGTTGGTGTTTCGCACATGAATTTTTCCCGAACACATTTTTGGACTCCTAGACACTACCGGGTGTGGAAAACACAGTTTTCACAACTTGTCCCGACACAATAAATGCGGGTCACTAGTCAGGCCACCCAAACATGAACAAAATTGTGCGTCGGTGTTTCGCACATGAATTATTACGGAACACATTTTTCGACTCCTAGACACTACCGGGTGCGGAAAACACAGTTTTCACAAATTGTCCCGGCGCAATAAATGAGGGTCACTAGTCGGGCCACCCGAACATGAACAAAATTGTGCGTCGGTGTTTCGCACACGAATTATTACGGAATACATTTTTGTACTCCGAGACACTACCGGGTGTGGAAAACACAGTTTTCACAACTTGTCCCGGCGCAATAAATGCGGGTCACTGGTCGGGCCTCCCGAACATGAACAAAATTGTGCGTCGGTGTTTCGCACGAGGATCGTTCCGAAACACATTTTTGGACTCCTAGACACCATCGGGTGCGGAAGACACGAGTCTTCACGACTTGTCCCCGCGCAATAAATGCAGGTCACTAGTGGGGCCACCGGAACATGAACAAAATTGTGCGTTGGTGCTTCGCACATGAATTGTTCCCGATCACATTTTTGGACTCCTAGACTCTACCGGGTGTGGAAAACACAGTTTTCACAACTTGTCCCGATACAATAAATGCGGGTCACTAGTCAGGCCACCCAAACATGAACAAAATTGTGCGTCGGTGTTTCGCACATGAATTATTACGGAACACATTTTTGGACTCCTAGACACTACCGGGTGCAGAAAACACAGTTTTCACAACTTGTCCCAGCGCAATAAATGCAGGTTACTAGTGGGGCCACCCGAACATGAACAAACTTGTGCGTCGGTGTTTCGCACATGAATTATTACGGAACACATTTTTGGACTCCTAGATACTACCGGGTGTGGAAATCACAGTTTTCACTACTTGTGCCGGCGCAATAAATGCGGGTCACTAGTCGGGCCACCCAAACATGAACAAAATTGTGCGTCGGTGTTTCGCACATGAATTATTACGGAACACATTTTTGGACTGCTACACACTATCGGCTGCGGAAAACACAATGTTCACAACTTGTCCCGGCGCAATAAATGTGGGTCACTAGTCGGGCCACCCGAACATGAACAACATTGTGCGTCGGTGTTTCGCACATAAATTATTACGGAACACATTTTCATACTCCTAGACACTACCGGGTGCGGAAAACACAGTTTTCACAACTTGTCCCTGCGCAATAAATGCAGGTCACTAGTCGGGCCACCCGAACATGAACAAAATTGTGCGTCGGTGTTTCGCACATGGATTGTTCGGAAACACATTTTTGGACTCCTAGACACTACCGGGTGCGGAGGGCCACCCGAAAATGACCAAAATTGTGCTTCGATGTTTCGGACATGAATTGTTACGGAACACATTTTTTGACTCCTAGACCCTACCGGGTGAGGAAAACACGGTTTTCACAACTTGTCCCGGCGCAATAAATGCGGGTCACTAGTCGGGCCACCCGAACATGAACAAAATTGTGCGTCGGTGTTTCGCACATGAATTATTACGGAACACATTTTTAGACTCCTAGACACTACCGGGTGCGGAAAACACAGTTTCCACAACTTGTCCTGGCGCAATAAATGCGGGTCACTAGTCGGGCCACCCGAACATGAACAAAATTGTGCGTCGGTGTTTCGCACGAGGATCGTTCCGAAACACATTTTTGGACTCCTAAACACTATTGGGTGCGGAAGACTCTGTCTTCACAACTTTTCCGGCGCAATAAATGCAGGTCACTAGGGCGGCCACCCGAAGTTGAACAAAATTGTGCGCCGGGGTTTCGCGTTTGGATCGTTGTGGAACACATTTTCATACTCCTAGACACTATCGGGCGCGGAAAACACAGTGTTCACAACTTGTCCCTGCGCAATAAATGCAGGTTACTAGTGGGCCACCCCAACATGAACAAAATTGTGCGTCGGTGTTTCGCACATGGATTGTTCGGAAACACATTTTTGGACTCCTAGACACTACCGGGTGCGGAGGGCCACCCGAAAATGACCAAAATTGTGCTTCGGTGTTTCGGACATGAATTGTTACGGAACATATTTTTCGACTCCTAGACACTACCGGGTGCGGAAAACATAGTTTTCACAACTTGTCCCGGCGCAATAAATGAGGGTCACTAGTCGGGCCACCCGAACATGAACAAAATTATGCGTCGGTGTTTCGCACACGAATTGTTCCGGAACACATTTTTGGACTCCTAGACACTACCGAGTGGAGAAAACACAGTTTTCACAACTTGTGCCGGCGCAATAAATGCGGGTCACTAGTCGGGCCACCCAAACATGAGCAAAATTGTGCGTCGGTGTTTCGCACATAAATTATTACGGAACACATTTTCATACTCCTAGACACTACCGGGTGCGGAAAACACAGTTTTCCCAACTTGTCCCTGCGCAATAAATGCAGGTCACTAGTCGGGCCACCCGAACATGAACAAAATTGTGCGTCGGTGTTTCGCACATGGATTGTTCGGAAACACATTTTTGGACTCCTAGACACTACCGGGTGCGGAGGGCCACCCGAAAATGACCAAAATTGTGCTTCGGTGTTTTGGACATGAATTGTTACGGAACACATTTTTCGACTCCTAGACCCTACCGGGTGCGGAAAACTCAGTTTTCACAACTTGTCCTGGCGCAATAAATGCGGTTCACTAGTCGGGCCACCCGAACAGGAACAAAATTGTGCGTCGGTGTTTCGCACATAAATTATTACAGAACACATTTTTTGACTCCTAGACACTATCGGGTGCGGAAAACACAGTTTTCACAACTTGTCCCGACGCAATAAATGCGGGTCACTAGTCGGGCCACTCGAACATGAATAAAATTGTGCGCCGGTGTTTGGCGTTCGGATCGTTGTGGAACACATTTTCATACTCCTAGACACTACCAGGTGCGGAAAACACAGTTTTCACAACTTGTCCCGGCGCAATAAATGAGGGTCACTAGTCGGGCCACCCGAACATGAACAAAATTGTGCGTCGGTGTTTCGCACATGAATTATTACGGAACACGTTTTTGGACTCCTAGACACTAGCGGGTGCGGAAAACACAGTTTTCACAACTTGTCCTGGCGCAATAAATGCGGGTCACTAGTCGGGCCACGCGAACATGAACAAAATTGTGCGTCGGTGTTTCGCACATGAATTATTACGGGACACATTTTTGGACTCCTAGACACTACCGGGTGCGGAAAACACAGTTTTCACAACTTGTCCCGGCGCAATAAATGAGGGTCACTAGTCGGGCCACCCGAACATGAACAAAATTATGCGTCGGTGTTTCGCACACGAATTGTTCCGGAACACATTTTTGGACTCCTAGACACTACCGAGTGGAGAAAACACAGTTTTCACAACTTGTGCCGGCGCAATAAATGCGGGTCACTAGTCGGGCCACCCAAACATGAGCAAAATTGTGCGTCGGTGTTTCGCACATAAATTATTACGGAACACATTTTCATACTCCTAGACACTACCGGGTGCGGAAAACACAGTTTTCACAACTTGTCCCTGCGCAATAAATGCAGGTCACTAGTCGGGCCACCCGAACATGAACAAAATTGTGCGTCGGTGTTTCGCACATGGATTGTTCGGAAACACATTTTTGGACTCCTAGACACTACCGGGTGCGGAGGGCCACCCGAAAATGATCAAAATTGTGCTTCGGTGTTTTGGACATGAATTGTTACGGAACACATTTTTCGACTCCTAGACCCTACCGGGTGCGGAAAACTCAGTTTTCACAACTTGTCCTGGCGCAATAAATGCGGTTCACTAGTCGGGCCACCCGAACAGGAACAAAATTGTGCGTCGGTGTTTCGCACATAAATTATTACAGAACACATTTTTTGACTCCTAGACACTATCGGGTGCGGAAAACACAGTTTTCACAACTTGTCCCGACGCAATAAATGCGGGTCACTAGTCGGGCCACTCGAACATGAATAAAATTGTGCGCCGGTGTTTGGCGTTCGGATCGTTGTGGAACACATTTTCATACTCCTAGACACTACCAGGTGCGGAAAACACAGTTTTCACAACTTGTCCCGGCGCAATAAATGAGGGTCACTAGTCGGGCCACCCGAACATGAACAAAATTGTGCGTCGGTGTTTCGCACATGAATTATTACGGAACACGTTTTTGGACTCCTAGACACTAGCGGGTGCGGAAAACACAGTTTTCACAACTTGTCCTGGCGCAATAAATGCGGGTCACTAGTCGGGCCACGCGAACATGAACAAAATTGTGCGTCGGTGTTTCGCACATGAATTATTACGGAACACATTTTTGGACTCCTAGACACTACCGGGTGCGGAAAACACAGTTTTCACAACTTGTCCCGGCGCAATAAATGAGGGTCACTAGTCGGGCCACCCGAACATGAACAAAATTATGCGTCGGTGTTTCGCACACGAATTGTTCCGGAACACATTTTTGGACTCCTAGACACTACCGAGTGGAGAAAACACAGTTTTCACAACTTGTGCCGGCGCAATAAATGCAAGTCACTAGTCGGGCCACCCAAACATGAGCAAAATTGTGCGTCGGTGTTTCGCACATGAATTATTACGGAACACATTTTCATACTCCTAGACACTACCGGGTGCGGAAAACACAGTTTTCACAACTTGTCCCTGCGCAATAAATGCAGGTCACTAGTCGGGCCACCCGAACATGAACAAAATTGTGCGTCGGTGTTTCGCACATGGATTGTTCGGAAAGACATTTTTGGACTCCTAGACACTACCGGGTGCGGAGGGCCACCCGAAAATGACCAAAATTGTGCTTCGGTGTTTTGGACATGAATTGTTACGGAACACATTTTTCGACTCCTAGACCCTACCGGGTGCGGAAAACATAGTTTTCACAACTTGTCCTGGCGCAATAAATGCGGGTCACTAGTCGGGCCACCCGAACATGAACAAAATTGTGCGTCGGTGTTTCGCACGAGGATCGTTCCGAAACACATTTTTGGACTCCTAAACACTATTGGGTGCGGAAGACTCTGTCTTCACAACTTTTCCGGCGCAATAAATGCAGGTCACTAGGGCGGCCACCCGAAGTTGAACAAAATTGTGCGCCGGGGTTTCGCGTTTGGATCGTTGTGGAACACATTTTCATACTCCTAGACACTATCGGGCGCGGAAAACACAGTGTTCACAACTTGTCCCTGCGCAATAAATGCAGGTTACTAGTGGGCCACCCCAACATGAAATCACAGTTTTGGACTCCTGGACACTACCGAGTGGAGAAATCACAGTTTTCACAACTTGTGCTGGCGCAATAAATGCGGGTCACTAGTCGGGCCACCCAAACATGAACAAAATTGTGCGTCGGTGTTTCGCACATGAATTATTACGGAACACATTTTTGGACTCCTAGACACTACCGGGTGGGGAAAACACAGTTTTCACAACTTGTCCTGGCGCAATAAATGCGGGTCACTAGTCGGGCCACCCGAACATGAACAAAATTGTGCGTCGGTGTTTCGCACGAGAGATCGTTCCGAAACACATTTTTGGACACCTAGACACTATTGGGTGCGGAAGACACAGTCCTCACAACTTTTCCCGGCGCAATAAATGCAGGTCACTAGGGTGGCCACCCGAAGTTGAACAAAATTGTGCGCCGGTGTTTCGCACATGGATTGTTCGGAAACACATTTTTGGACTCCTAGACACTACCGGGTGCGGAGGGCCACCCGAAAATGACCAAAATTGTGGTTCGGTGTTTCGGACATGAATTGTTACGGAACACATTTTTCATCTCCTAGACACTACCGGGTGCGGAAAACACAGTTTTCACAACTTGTCCCGGCCAATAAATGAGGGTCACTAGTCGGGCCACCAGAACATGAACAAAATTGTGCGTCGGTGTTTCGCACACGAATTGTTTCGGAACACATTTTTCGACTCCTAGGCACTACCGAGTGGAGAAAACACAGTTTTCACAACTTGTGCCGGCGCAATAAATGCGGGTCACTAGTCGGGCCTCCCGAACATGAACAAAATTGTGCGTCGGTGTTTCGCACGAGGATCGTTCCGAAACACATTTTTGGACTCCTAGACACTATCGGGTGCGGAAGACACAGTCTTCACAACTTGTCCCGGCGCAATAAATGCAGGTCACTAGTGGGGCCACCGGAACATGAACAAAATTGTGCGTTGGTGTTTCGCACATGAATTGTTCCGGAACATATTTTTGGACTCCTAGGCACTACCGAGTGGAGAAAACACAGTTTTCACAACTTGTGCTGGCGCAATAAATGCGGGTCACTAGTTGGGCCACCCAAACATGAGCAAAATTGTGCGTCGGTGTTTCGCACATAAATTATTACGGAACACATTTTTGGACTCCTAGACACTACCGGGTGTGGAAAACACAGTTTTTACAACTTGTCCCGGCGCAATGAATGCGGGTCACTAGTCGGGCCACCCGAACATGAACAAAATTGTGCGTCGGTGTTTCGCACATGAATTATTACGGAACACATTTTTGGACTCCTATACACTACCGGGTGCGGAAAACACAGTTTTCAGAACTTGTCCTGGCGCAATAAATGCGGGTCACTAGTCGGGCCACGCGAACCTCGAACAAATTTGTGCGTCGGTGTTTCGCACATAAATTATTACGGAACACATTTTTGGACTCCTAGACACTACCGGGTGTGGAAAACACAGTTTTCACAACTTGTCCCGGCGCAATAAATGCGGGTCACTAGTCGAGCCTCCCGAAAATGAACAAAATTGTGCGTCGGTGTTTCGCACAGGGATCGTTCCGAAACACATTTTTGGACTCCTAGACACTATTGGGTGCGGAAGACACAGTCTTCACAACTTTTCCCGACGCAATAAATGCAGGTCACTAGGGGGCCACCCGAAGTTGAATTAAAATTGTGCGCCGGTGTTTCGCGTTCAGATCGTTGTGGAACACATTGTCATACTCCTAGACACTACCGGGTGCGGAAAACACAGCGTTCACAACTTGTCCCTGCGCAATAAATGCAGGTTACTAGTGGGCCACCCGAACATGAACAAAATTGTGCGTCGTTGTTTCGCACATGGATTGTTCGGAAACACATTTTTGGACTCCTAGACACTACCGGGTGCGGAGGGCCACCCGAAAATGACCAAAATTGTGCTTCGGTGTTTCGGACATGAATTGTTACAGAACACATTTTTCGACTCCTAGACACTACCGGGTGCGAAAAACACATTTTTCACAACTTGTCCCGGCGCAATAAATGAGGGTCACTAATCGGGCCACCCGAACATGAACAAAATTGTGCGTCGGTGTTTCGCACACGAATTGTTCCGGAACACATTTTTGGACTCCTAGGCACTACCGAGGGAGAAAACATAGTTTTCACAACTTGTGTCGGCGCAATAAATGCGGGTCACTAGTCGGGCCACCCAAACATGAGCAAAATTGTGCGTCGGTGTTTCGCACATGAATTATTACGGAACACATTTTTGGACTCCTAAACACTACCGGGTGCGGAAAACACAGTTTTCACAACTTGTCCTGGCGCAATAAATGCGGGTGACTAGTCGGGCCACCCGAACATGAACAAAATTGTGCGTCGGTGTTTCGCACATAAATTTTTACGGAACACATTTTTGGACTCCTAGACACTACCGGGTGTGGAAAACACAGTTTTCACAACTTGTCCCGGCGCAATAAATGCGGCTCACTGGTCGGGCCTCCCGAACATGAACAAAATTGTGCGTCGAGTGTTTCGCACAGGGATCGTTCCGAAACACATGTTTGGACTCCTAGACACTACTGGGTGCGGAAGACACAGTCTTCACAACTTGTCCCGGCGCAATAAATACAGGTCACTAGTGGGGCCACCGGAACTCGAACAAAATTGTGCGTTGGTGTTTCGCACATGAATTGTTCCCGAACACATTTTTTGACTCCTAGACACTACCGGGTGTGGAAAACACAGTTTTCACAACTTGTCCCGACGCAATAAATGCGGGTCACTAGTCGGGCCACCCGAACATGAACAAACTTGTGCGTCGGTGTTTCGCACATGAATTGTTCCGGAACACATTTTTAGACTCCTAGACGCGACCGAGTGGAGAAATCACAGTTTTCACAAGTTGTGCCGGCGCAATAAATGTGGGTCACTAGTCGGGCCACCCAAACATGAACAAAATTGTGCGTCGGTGTTTCGCACATGAATTATTACGGAACACATTTTTCGACTCCTAGACACTATCGGGTGCGGAAAACACAGTTTTCACAAATTGTCCCGGCGCAATAAATGAGGGTCACTAGTCGGGCCACCCGAACATGAACAAAATTGTGCGTCGGTGTTTCGCACACGAATTATTACGGAATACATTTTTGTACTCCGAGACACTACCGGGTGTGGAAAACACAGTTTTCACAACTTGTCCCGGCGCAATAAATGCGGGTCACTGGTCGGGCCTCCCGAACATGAACAAAATTTAGCGTCGGTGTTTCGCACGAGGATCGTTCCGAAACACATTTTTGGACTCCTAGACACCACTGGGTGCGGAAGACACGGTCTTCACGACTTGTCCCAGCGCAATAAATGCAGGTCACTAGTGGGGCCACCCGAACATGAACAAAATTGTGCGTTGGTGCTTCGCACATGAATTGTTCCCGATCACATTTTTGGACTCCTAGACTCTACCGGGTGTGGAAAACACAGTTTTCACAACTTGTCCCGATACAATAAATGCGGGTCACTAGTCGAGGCCACCCAAACATGAACAAAATTGTGCGTCGGTGTTTCGCACATGAATTATTACGGAACACATTTTTGGACTCCTAGACACTACCGGGTGCAGAAAACATAGTTTTCACAACTTGTCCTGGCGCAATAAATGCGGGTCACTAGTCGGGCCACCCGAACATGAACAAAATTGTGCGTCGGTGTTTCGCACAGGGATCAGTCCGGAACGCATTTTTGGACTCCTAGACACCACCGGGTGTGAAAAACACAGTTTTCACAACTTGTCCTGGCGCAATAAATGCGGGTCACTAGTCGGGCCACCCGAACATGAACAAAATTGTGCGACGGTGTTTCGCACGAGGATCGTTCCGAAACACATTTTTGGACTCCTTAACACTATTGCGTGCGGAAGACACGGTCTTCACAACTTTTCTCGGCGCAATAAATGCAAGTCACTAGGGGGCCACCCGAAGTTGAACAAAATTGTGCGCCGGTTTTCGCGTTCGGATCGTTGTGGAACACATTTTCATACTCCTAGACACTACCGGGTGCGGAAAACACGAGTGTTCACAACTTGTCCCTGCGCAATAAATGCAGGTTACTAGTGGGCCACCCGAACATGAACAAAATCGTGCGTCGGTGTTTCGCACGAGGATCGTTCCGAAACACATTTTTGGACTCCTAAACACTATCGGGTGCGGAAGACACAGTCTTCACAACTTGTCCCAGCGCAATAAATGCAGGTTACTAGTGGGGCCACCCGAACATGAACAAACTTGTGCGTCGGTGTTTCGCACATGAATTATTACGGAACACATTTTTGGACTCCTAGACACTACCGGGTGTGGAAATCACAGTTTTCACTACTTGTGCCGGCGCAATAAATGCGGGTCACTAGTCGGGCCACCCAAACATGAACAAAATTGTGCGTCGGTGTTTCGCACATGAATTATTACGGAACACATTTTTGGACTGCTACACACTATCGGGTGCGGAAAACACAATGTTCACAACTTGTCCCGGCGCAATAAATGTGGGTCACTAGTCGGGCCACCCGAACATGAACAACATTGTGCGTCGGTGTTTCGCACATAAATTGTTACGGAACACATTTTCATACTCCTAGACACTACCGGGTGCGGAAAACACAGTTTTCACAACTTGTCCCTGCGCAATAAATGCAGGTCACTAGTCGGGCCACCCGAACATGAACAAAATTGTGCGTCGGTGTTTCGCACATGGATTGTTCGGAAACACATTTTTGGACTCCTAGACACTACCGGGTGCGGAGGGCCACCCGAAAATGACCAAAATTGTGCTTCGATGTTTCGGACATGAATTGTTACGGAACACATTTTTTGACTCCTAGACCCTACCGGGTGAGGAAAACACAGTTTTCACAACTTGTCCCGGCGCAATAAATGCGGGTCACTAGTCGGGCCACCCGAACATGAACAAAATTGTGCGTCGGTGTTTCGCACATGAATTATTACGGAACACATTTTTAGACTCCTAGACACTACCGGGTGCGGAAAACACGGTTTCCACAACTTGTCCCGGCGCAATAAATGCGGGTCACTAGTCGGGCCACCCGAACATGAACAAAATTGTGCGTCGGTGTTTCGCACGAGGATCGTTCCGAAACACATTTTTGGACTCCTAAACACTATTGGGTGCGGAAGACTCTGTCTTCACAACTTTTCCGGCGCAATAAATGCAGGTCACTAGGGCGGCCACCCGAAGTTGAACAAAATTGTGCGCCGGGGTTTCGCGTTTGGATCGTTGTGGAACACATTTTCATACTCCTAGACACTATCGGGCGCGGAAAACACGAGTGTTCACAACTTGTCCCTGCGCAATAAATGCAGGTTACTAGTGGGCCACCCCAACATGAACAAAATTGTGCGTCGGTGTTTCGCACATGGATTGTTCGGAAACACATTTTTGGACTCCTAGACACTACCGGGTGCGGAGGGCCACCCGAAAATGACCAAAATTGTGCTTCGGTGTTTCGGACATGAATTGTTACGGAACATATTTTTCGACTCCTAGACACTACCGGGTGCGGAAAACACAGTTTTCACAACTTGTCCCGGCGCAATAAATGAGGGTCACTAGTCGGGCCACCCGAACATGAACAAAATTATGCGTCGGTGTTTCGCACACGAATTGTTCCGGAACACATTTTTGGACTCCTAGACACTACCGAGTGGAGAAAACACAGTTTTCACAACTTGTGCCGGCGCAATAAATGCGGGTCACTAGTCGGGCCACCCAAACATGAGCAAAATTGTGCGTCGGTGTTTCGCACATAAATTATTACGGAACACATTTTCATACTCCTAGACACTACCGGGTGCGGAAAACACAGTTTTCACAACTTGTCCCTGCGCAATAAATGCAGGTCACTAGTCGGGCCACCCGAACATGAACAAAATTGTGCGTCGGTGTTTCGCACATGGATTGTTCGGAAACACATTTTTGGACTCCTAGACACTACCGGGTGCGGAGGGCCACCCGAAAATGACCAAAATTGTGCTTCGGTGTTTTGGACATGAATTGTTACGGAACACATTTTTCGACTCCTAGACCCTACCGGGTGCGGAAAACTCAGTTTTCACAACTTGTCCTGGCGCAATAAATGCGGTTCACTAGTCGGGCCACCCGAACAGGAACAAAATTGTGCGTCGGTGTTTCGCACATAAATTATTACAGAACACATTTTTTGACTCCTAGACACTATCGGGTGCGGAAAACACAGTTTTCACAACTTGTCCCGACGCAATAAATGCGGGTCACTAGTCGGGCCACTCGAACATGAATAAAATTGTGCGCCGGTGTTTGGCGTTCGGATCGTTGTGGAACACATTTTCATACTCCTAGACACTACCAGGTGCGGAAAACACAGTTTTCACAACTTGTCCCGGCGCAATAAATGAGGGTCACTAGTCGGGCCACCCGAACATGAACAAAATTGTGCGTCGGTGTTTCGCACATGAATTATTACGGAACACGTTTTTGGACTCCTAGACACTAGCGGGTGCGGAAAACACAGTTTTCACAACTTGTCCTGGCGCAATAAATGCGGGTCACTAGTCGGGCCACGCGAACATGAACAAAATTGTGCGTCGGTGTTTCGCACATGAATTATTACGGAACACATTTTTGGACTCCTAGACACTACCGGGTGCGGAAAACACAGTTTTCACAACTTGTCCCGGCGCAATAAATGAGGGTCACTAGTCGGGCCACCCGAACATGAACAAAATTATGCGTCGGTGTTTCGCACACGAATTGTTCCGGAACACATTTTTGGACTCCTAGACACTACCGAGTGGAGAAAACACAGTTTTCACAACTTGTGCCGGCGCAATAAATGCGGGTCACTAGTCGGGCCACCCAAACATGAGCAAAATTGTGCGTCGGTGTTTCGCACATAAATTATTACGGAACACATTTTCATACTCCTAGACACTACCGGGTGCGGAAAACACAGTTTTCACAACTTGTCCCTGCGCAATAAATGCAGGTCACTAGTCGGGCCACCCGAACATGAACAAAATTGTGCGTCGGTGTTTCGCACATGGATTGTTCGGAAACACATTTTTGGACTCCTAGACACTACCGGGTGCGGAGGGCCACCCGAAAATGACCAAAATTGTGCTTCGGTGTTTTGGACATGAATTGTTACGGAACACATTTTTCGACTCCTAGACCCTACCGGGTGCGGAAAACTCAGTTTTCACAACTTGTCCTGGCGCAATAAATGCGGTTCACTAGTCGGGCCACCCGAACAGGAACAAAATTGTGCGTCGGTGTTTCGCACATAAATTATTACAGAACACATTTTTTGACTCCTAGACACTATCGGGTGCGGAAAACACAGTTTTCACAACTTGTCCCGACGCAATAAATGCGGGTCACTAGTCGGGCCACTCGAACATGAATAAAATTGTGCGCCGGTGTTTGGCGTTCGGATCGTTGTGGAACACATTTTCATACTCCTAGACACTACCAGGTGCGGAAAACACAGTTTTCACAACTTGTCCCGGCGCAATAAATGAGGGTCACTAGTCGGGCCACCCGAACATGAACAAAATTGTGCGTCGGTGTTTCGCACATGAATTATTACGGAACACGTTTTTGGACTCCTAGACACTAGCGGGTGCGGAAAACACAGTTTTCACAACTTGTCCTGGCGCAATAAATGCGGGTCACTAGTCGGGCCACGCGAACATGAACAAAATTGTGCGTCGGTGTTTCGCACATGAATTATTACGGAACATATTTTTGGACTCCTAGACACTACCGGGTGCGGAAAACACAGTTTTCACAACTTGTCCCGGCGCAATAAATGAGGGTCACTAGTCGGGCCACCCGAACATGAACAAAATTATGCGTCGGTGTTTCGCACACGAATTGTTCCGGAACACATTTTTGGACTCCTAGACACTACCGAGTGGAGAAAACACAGTTTTCACAACTTGTGCCGGCGCAATAAATGCAGGTCACTAGTCGGGCCACCCAAACATGAGCAAAATTGTGCGTCGGTGTTTCGCACATGAATTATTACGGAACACATTTTCATACTCCTAGACACTACCGGGTGCGGAAAACACAGTTTTCACAACTTGTCCCTGCGCAATAAATGCAGGTCACTAGTCGGGCCACCCGAACATGAACAAAATTGTGCGTCGGTGTTTCGCACATGGATTGTTCGGAAAGACATTTTTGGACTCCTAGACACTACCGGGTGCGGAGGGCCACCCGAAAATGACCAAAATTGTGCTTCGGTGTTTTGGACATGAATTGTTACGGAACACATTTTTCGACTCCTAGACCCTACCGGGTGCGGAAAACATAGTTTTCACAACTTGTCCTGGCGCAATAAATGCGGGTCACTAGTCGGGCCACCCGAACATGAACAAAATTGTGCGTCGGTGTTTCGCACGAGGATCGTTCCGAAACACATTTTTGGACTCCTAAACACTATTGGGTGCGGAAGACTCTGTCTTCACAACTTTTCCCGGCGCAATAAATGCAGGTCACTAGGGCGGCCACCCGAAGTTGAACAAAATTGTGCGCCGGGGTTTCGCGTTTGGATCGTTGTGGAACACATTTTCATACTCCTAGACACTACCAGGTGCGGAAAACACAGTGTTCACAACTTGTCCCTGCGCAATAAATGCAGGTTACTAGTGGGCCACCCCAACATGAACAAAATTGTGCGTCGGTGTTTCGCACATGGATTGTTCGGAAACACATTTTTGTACTCCTAGACACTACCGGGTGCGGAGGGCCACCCGAAAATGACCAAAATTGTGCTTCGGTGTTTCGGACATGAATTGTTACGGAACATATTTTTCGACTCCTAGACACTACCGGGTGCGGAAAACACAGTTTTCACAACTTGTCCCGACGCAATAAATGAGGGTCACTAGTCGGGCCACCCGAACATGAACAAAATTATGCGTCGGTGTTTCGCACACGAATTGTTCCGGAACACATTTTTGGACTCCTAGACACTACCGAGTGGAGAAAACACAGTTTTCACAACTTGTGCCGGCGCAATAAATGCGGGTCACTAGTCGGGCCACCCAAACATGAGCAAAATTGTGCGTCGGTGTTTCGCACATAAATTATTACGGAACACATTTTCATACTCCTAGACACTACCGGGTGCGGAAAACACAGTTTTCACAACTTGTCCCTGCGCAATAAATGCAGGTCACTAGTCGGGCCACCCGAACATGAACAAAATTGTGCGTCGGTGTTTCGCACATGGATTGTTCGGAAACACATTTTTGGACTCCTAGACACTACCGGGTGCGGAGGGCCACCCGAAAATGACCAAAATTGTGCTTCGGTGTTTTGGACATGAATTGTTACGGAACACATTTTTCGACTCCTAGACCCTACCGGGTGCGGAAAACTCAGTTTTCACAACTTGTCCTGGCGCAATAAATGCGGTTCACTAGTCGGGCCACCCGAACAGGAACAAAATTGTGCGTCGGTGTTTCGCACATAAATTATTACAGAACACATTTTTTGACTCCTAGACACTATCGGGTGCGGAAAACACAGTTTTCACAACTTGTCCCGACGCAATAAATGCGGGTCACTAGTCGGGCCACTCGAACATGAATAAAATTGTGCGCCGGTGTTTGGCGTTCGGATCGTTGTGGAACACATTTTCATACTCCTAGACACTACCAGGTGCGGAAAACACAGTTTTCACAACTTGTCCCGGCGCAATAAATGAGGGTCACTAGTCGGGCCACCCGAACATGAACAAAATTGTGCGTCGGTGTTTCGCACATGAATTATTACGGAACACGTTTTTGGACTCCTAGACACTAGGGGGTGCGGAAAACACAGTTTTCACAACTTGTCCTGGCGCAATAAATGCGGGTCACTAGTCGGGCCACCCGAACATGAACAAAATTGTGCGTCGGTGTTTCGCACATAAATTATTACGGAACACATTTTTGGACTCCTAGACACTACCGGGTGTGGAAAACACAGTTTTCACAACTTGTGCCGGTGCAATAAATGCGGGTCACTAGTCGGGCCACCCAAACATGAGCAAAATTGTGCTTCGGTGTTTCGCACATGAATTATTACGGAACACATTTTTGGACTCCTAGACACTACCGGGTGCGGAAAACACAGTTTTCACAACTTGTCCTGGCGCAATAAATGCGGGTCACTAGTCGGGCCACCCGAACATGAACAAAATTGTGCGTCGGTGTTGCGCACATAAATTATTACGGAACACATTTTTGGACTCCTAGACACTACCGGGTGTGGAAAACACAGTTTTCACAACTTGTCCCGGCGCAATAAATGCGGGTCACTAGTCGGGCCTCCCGAACATGAACAAAATTGTGCGTCGGTGTTTCGCACGAGGATCGTTCCGAAACACATTTTTGGACTCCTAGACACTATCTGGGTGAGGAAGACACGAGTCTTCACAACTTGTCCCGGCGCAATAAATGCAGGTCACTAGTGGGGCCACCGGAACATGAACAAAATTGTGCGTTGGTGTTTCGCACATGAATTGTTCCCGAACACATTTTTGGACTCCTAGACACTACCGGGTGTGGAAAACACAGTTTTCACAACTTGTCCCGACACAATAAATGCGGGTCACTAGTCAGGCCACCCAAACATGAACAAAATTGTGCGTCGGTGTTTCGCACATAAATTATTACGGAACACATTTTTGGACTCCTAGACACTACCGGGTGCAGAAAACACAGTTTTCACAACTTGTCCTGGCGCAATAAATGCGGGTCACTAGTCGGGCCACCCGAACATGAACAAAATTGTGCGTCGGTGTTTCGCACGAGGATCATTCCGGAACACATTTTTGAACTCCTAGACACCACCGGGTGTGGAAAACACAGTTTTCACAACTTGTCCTGGCGCAATAAATGCGGGTCACTAGTCGGGCCACCCGAACATGAACAAAATTGTGCGACGGTGTTTCGCACGGGGATCGTTCCGAAACATATTTTTGGACTCCTAAACACTATTGCGTGCGGAAGACACAGTCTTCACAACTTTTTCTGGCGCAATAAATGCAAGTCACTAGGGGGCCACCCGAAGTTGAACAAAATTGTGCGCCGGTGTTTCGCGTTCGGATCGTTGTGGAACACATTTTCATACTCCTAGACACTACCGGGTGCGGAAAACACAGTGTTCACAACTTGTCCCTGCGCAATAAATGCAGGTTACTAGTGGGCCACCCGAACATGAACAAAATCGTGCGTCGGTGTTTCGCACGGGGATCGTTCCGAAACACATTTTTGGACGCCTAGACACTCATCGGGTGCGGAAGACACAGTCTTCACAACTTGTCCCAGCGCAATAAATGCAGGTTACTAGTGGGGCGACCCGAACATGAACAAACTTGTGCGTCGGTGTTTCGCACATGAATTATTACGGAACACATTTTTGGACTCCTAGACACTACCGGGTGTGGAAATCACAGTTTTCACTACTTGTGCCGGCGCAATAAATGCGGGTCACTAGTCGGGCCACCCAAACATGAACAAAATTATGCGTCGGTGTTTCGCACATGAATTATTACGGAACACATTTTTGGACTGCTACACACTACCGGGTGCGGAAAACACAATGTTCACAACTTGTCCCGGCGCAATAAATGTGGGTCACTAGTCGGGCCACCCGAACATGAACAACATTGTGCGTCGGTGTTTCGCACATAAATTATTACGGAACACATTTTCATACTCCTAGACACTACCGGGTGTGGAAAACACAGTTTTCACAACTTGTCCCTGCGCAATAAATGCAGGTCACTAGTCGGGCCACCCGAACATGAACAAAATTGTGCGTCGGTGTTTCGCACATGGATTGTTCGGAAACACATTTTTGGACTCCTAGACACTACCGGGTGCGGAGGGCCACCCGAAAATGACCAAAATTGTGCTTCGATATTTCGGACATGAATTGTTACGGAACACATTTTTCGACTCCTAGACCCTACCGGGTGAGGAAAACACAGTTTTCACAACTTGTCCCGGCGCAATAAATGCGGGTCACTAGTCGGGCCACCCGAACATGAACAAAATTGTGCGTCGGTGTTTCGCACATGAATTATTACGGAACACATTTTTGGACTCCTAGACACTACCGGGTGCGGAAAACACAGTTTCCACAACTTGTCCTGGCGCAATAAATGCGGGTCACTAGTCGGGCCACCCGAACATGAACAAAATTGTGCGTCGGTGTTTCGCACGAGGATCGTTCCGAAACACATTTTTGGACTCCTAAACACTATTGGGTGCGGAAGACTCTGTCTTCACAACTTTTCCCGACGCAATAAATGCAGGTCACTAGGGCGGCCACCCGAAGTTGAACAAAATTGTGCGCCGGGGTTTCGCGTTTGGATCGTTGTGGAACACATTTTCATACTCCTAGACACTATCGGGTGCGGAAAACACAGTGTTCACAACTTGTCCCTGCGCAATAAATGCAGGTTACTAGTGGGCCACCCCAACATGAACAAAATTGTGCGTCGGTGTTTCGCACATGGATTGTTCGGAAACACATTTTTGTACTCCTAGACACTACCGAGTGGAGAAAACACAGTTTTCACAACTTGTGCCGGCGCAATAAATGCGGGTCACTAGTCGGGCCACCCAAACATGAGCAAAATTGTGCGTCGGTGTTTCGCACATAAATTATTACGGAACACATTTTCATACTCCTAGACACTACCGGGTGCGGAAAACACAGTTTTCACAACTTGTCCCTGCGCAATAAATGCAGGTCACTAGTCGGGCCACCCGAACATGAACAAAATTGTGCGTCGGTGTTTCGCACATGGATTGTTCGGAAACACATTTTTGGACTCCTAGACACTACCGGGTGCGGAGGGCCACCCGAAAATGACCAAAATTGTGCTTCGGTGTTTTGGACATGAATTGTTACGGAACACATTTTTCGACTCCTAGACCCTACCGGGTGCGGAAAACTCAGTTTTCACAACTTGTCCTGGCGCAATAAATGCGGTTCACTAGTCGGGCCACCCGAACAGGAACAAAATTGTGCGTCGGTGTTTCGCACATAAATTATTACAGAACACATTTTTGGACTCCTAGACACTACCGGGTGCGGAAAACACAGTTTTCACAACTTGTCCCGACGCAATAAATGCGGGTCACTAGTCGGGCCACTCGAACATGAACAAAATTGTGCGCCGGTGTTTGGCGTTCGGATCGTTGTGGAACACATTTTCATACTCATAGACACTACCAAGTGCGGAAAACACAGTTTTCACAACTTGTCCCGGCGCAATAAATGAGGGTCACTAGTCGGGCCACCCGAACATGAACAAAATTGTGCGTCGGTGTTTCGCACATGAATTATTACGGAACACGTTTTTGGACTTCTAGACACTACCAGGTGCGGAAAACACAGTTTTCACAACTTGTCCGGCGCAATAAATGAGGGTCACTAGTCGGGCCACCCGAACATGAACAAAATTGTGCGTCGGTGTTTCGCACATGAATTATTACGGAACACGTTTTTGGACTTCTAGACACTACCGGGTGCGGAAAACACAGTTTTCACAACTTGTCCTGGCGCAATAAATGCGGGTCACTAGTCGGGCCACCCGAACATGAACAAAATTGTACGTCGGTGTTTCGCACATAAATTATTACGGAACACATTTTTGGACTCCTAGACACTACCGGGTGTGGAAAACACAGTTTTCACAACTTGTGCCGGTGCAATAAATGCGGGTCACTAGTCGGGCCACCCAAACATGAGCAAAATTGTGCTTCGGTGTTTCGCACATGAATTATTACGGAACACATTTTTGGACTCCTAGACACTACCGGGTGCGGAAAACATAGTTTTCACAACTTGTCCTGGCCCAATAAATGCGGGTCACTAGTCGGGCCACTCGAACATGAACAAAATTGTGCGCCGGTGTTTGGCGTTCGGATCGTTGTGGAACACATTTTCATACTCATAGACACTACCAAGTGCGGAAAACACGGTTTGCACAACTTGTCCCGGCGCAATAAATGAGGGTCACTAGTCGGGCCACCCGAACATGAACAAAATTGTGCGTCGGTGTTTCGCACATGAATTATTACGGAACACGTTTTTGGACTTCTAGACACTACCGGGTGCGGAAAACACAGTTTTCACAACTTGTCCCGGCGCAATAAATGCGGGTCACTAGTCGGGCCACCCAAACATGAGCAAAATTGTGCGTCGGTGTTTCGCACATGAATTATTACGGAACACATTTTTGGACTCCTAGACACAACCGGGTGCGTAAAACATAGTTTTCACAACTTTTCCTGGCGCAATAAATGCGGGTCACTAGTCGGGCCACCCGAACATGAACAAAATTGTGCGTCGGTGTTTCGCACATAAATTATTACGGAACACATTTTTGGACTCCTAGACACTACCGGGTGTGAAAAACACAGTTTTCACAACTTGTCCCGGCGCAATAAATGCGGGTCACTAGTCGGGCCTCCCGAACATGAACAAAATTGTGCGTCGGTGTCTCGCACGAGGATCGTTCCGAAACACATTTTTGGACTCCTACACACTACGGGTGCGGAAGAAATAGTCTTCACAACTTGTCCCGGCGCAATAAATGCAGGTCACTAGTGGGGCCACCGGAACATGAACAAAATTGTGCGTTGGTGTTTCGTACATGAATGGTTCCCGAGCATATTTTTGGACTCCTAGACACTACCGGGTGTGGAAAACACAGTTTTCACAACTTGTCCCGACGCAATAAATGCGGGTCACTAGTCGGGCCACCCGAACATGAACAAACTTGTGCGTCGGTGTTTCACACATGAATTGTTCCGGAACACATTTTTGGACTCCTAGACACTACCGAGTGGAGAAATCACAGTTTTCACAACTTGTGCCGGCGCAATAAATGCGGGTCACTAGTCGGGCCACCCAAACATGAACAAAATTGTGCGTCGGTGTTTCGCACATGAATTATTACGGAACACATTTTTGGACTCCTAGACAAGTATCGGGTGCGGAAAACACAGTTTCCACAACTTGTCCTGCCGCAATAAATGCGGGTCACTAGTCGGGCCACCGGAACATGAACAAAATTGTGCGTCGGTGTTTCGCACGAGGATCGTTCCGAAATACATTTTTGCACAACTAGACACTATTGGGTGCGGAAGACACAGTCTTCACAACTTTTCCGGCGCAATAAATGTAGGTCACTAGGGGGCCACCCGAAGTCGAACAAAATTGTGCGCCGGTGTTTCGTGTTCGGATCGTTGTGGAACACATTTTCATACTCCTAGACACTACCGGGTGCGGAAAACACGGTGTTCACAACTTGTCCCTACGCAATAAATGCATGTTACTAGTGGGCCACCCGAATATGAACAAAATTGTGCGTCGGTGTTTCGCACATGGATTGTTCGGAAACACATTTTTGGACTCCTAGACACTACCGGGTGCGGAGGGCCACCCGAAAATGACCAAAATTGTGCTTCGGTGTTTCCGACATGAATTGTTACGGAACACATTTTTTGACTCCTAGACACTATCGGGTGCGGAAAACACAGTTTTCACAACTTGTCCGGCGCAATAAATGAGGGTCACTAGTCGGGCCACCCGAACATGAACAAAATTGTGCGTCGGTGTTTCGCACACGAATTGTTTCGGAACACATTTTTGGACTCCTAGACACTACCGAGTGGAGAAAACACAGTTTTCACAACTTGTGCCGGCGCAATAAATTCAGGCTGACTAGAGGGGTCACCCGAAGTTGAACAAAATTGCGCGCCGGTGTTTCGCACGAGGATCGTTTCGAAACATATTTTTGGACTCCTAGACACTACGGGTGCGGAAAACACAATTTTCACAACTTGTCCCGGCGCAATAAATGAGGGTCACTAGTTGGGCCACCCAAACATGAACAAAATTGTGCGTCGGTGTTTCGCTCATAGATTGTTCGGAAACACATTTTTCGACTCCTGGACACTACCGGGTGCGAAGGGCCACCCGAAAATGACCAAAATTGTGCTTCGGTGTTTCGGACATGAATTGTTATGGAACACATTTTTCGACTCCTAGACCCTACCGGGTGCGGAAAACACAGTTTTCAGAACTTGTCTCGGCGCAATAAATGAGGGTCACTAGTCGGGCCACCCGAACATGAACAAAATTGTGCTTCGGTGTTTCGCACATGAATTGTTTCGGAACACATTTTTGGACTCCTAGACACTACCGCGTGGAGAAAACACAGTTTTCACAACTTGTGCCTGGCGCAATAAATGCGGGTCACTAGTCGGGCCACCCGAACATGAACAAAATTGTGCATCGGTGTTTCGCACATAAATTATTACGGAACACATTTTGGACTCCTAGACACTACGGGTGTGGAAAACACAGTTTTCACAACTTGTCCGGCGCAATAAATACGGGTCACCGGTCGGGCCTCCCGAACATGAATAAAATTGTGCGTCGGTGTTTCGCACGAGGATCGTTCCGAAACACATTTTTGGACTCCTAGACACTCATCGGGTGCGGAAGATACGATCTTCACAACTTGTCCGGCGCATAAATGCAGGTCACTAGTGGGGCCACCGGAACATTGTCGCATCCCAAAATTCAAGTTTTGGAATGTTAACCATTTTTAATAAAATCCTTTATTTTCCCCCAAAAAGAAAGCTAAATTGTTTGAATTTATAAATTTACCAAGGATTTGTTTTATGGTAAAAATGTTTTATAAATGCATTTAAATTGTGAAAATGATTTATGCAACAAATATAAATTATGAAAAATAATCTATGTTAAGAAAATGCATTTGATTTACTTTACAAAATACATGTGATTTTATAAAAAGAATTTATTTAATGCTAACCCTTTTCTATTAAAGTATTTTATAAGCAGTTCTATCGTAACAGACATTTTTAAGAGCAATAAAAAGGTGTTCTCTTATTTTTGGATAGGTTTATTTGGAAACAAATTATTTTCATACTTCTTTACTTATTTTCAATTAAATAAAATAGGCTATATAAATATATAAATTATTGTTTGTTGCATACATGCTTGGCATAGTTGCATTAGGGATTTTTGAGTGTAAAACATATTAAAAATTCAAATGGGAATCGATTTGAGTTATAATATAGGCATGATATGAAACGAGAAAATAGAAAAAGAAAAGAAGGAAGGAAATAGCCATCCGTGGGCCAAATGTCCCCTTGGCCCATTTCTTCTCTCTCTCTCTCTCTCTCTCTCTCTCTCTCTCTCTCTCTCTCTCTCTCCGACCCGCCCGCAGCCGGCCCGACCCGCACCACGCCCACACCCAACCCTAGCTCGCGGCCGACCTCGCCTCGGCGTGCGCGCTCGGCCGCCTAGGGCACCGCACCCATAAAAGGCGAACCCTAGGACCCACGCTCCCTTTCCCCCACTCCGCCGCCGGCTCCCACGCCTCCGCATCACCTCGCGTCGCCGCGCCATTGCCGCCGCCACGGCCCGACCCGACGTGCTCCCGTCTCCGGCCGCTCCCGTCCTCACGCGACCACGGGACGACGTACCCCGTCCTCCACCGCCCCGCACGGACCAACAAGAAGAAGAAAGAGGCCCGGACGAGGACGCGCTACCCCGCCGAACCCCGCCGTCTTCATCTCGTCGCCGTTGACCTCTCTCCGGCCACCCCCGCCGTGCTTGAACGCCCGGTGAGGATCCCCGAGCTCCCCTCTCTGTTTTCCCCTCTTGCGGCCGTGATCCGGCCACCGGAGCTCGACTCCGGCGAGCTCCACGGGCGCCGCCCGGCCGCCGGCCGCCGCCACCCGGCCTCGCCCCACCGGAGCCGTCCGATCCGGGATCAAGGTCCCAGATTAGAAGGGGCTCATACCCCCTCATAATCGGTCCACCGTGGACCATGGACCATGGGTCCACGGGGCCCATGCACCCGGTCCACGGAATTTCCAATTTATTTTAATCCCTTTTATTCCCTAGTAAATGGTAATTGTACAAATAGGCCCCTGCGATATTAGTTAATAGCGGCTAGATCCTAATCTTTTACATAGGAGACCCTAGGTTTAGTTTTAATTACATCCTTACCCTCGTTGTGCGCTAGGACAGTAGCATTTCCATAATAACCCTCGTAGTCTGCTAATTTTACCCGCGCAAGTTTCTGTGTATAGGTAAAATTACGTGCTACCCCTGTAGTCTATAGTTAATTATAAATAGGTCCTTTATTTTAAAGAATAAGTTATAAGCTTTGTTTTAATTCTGTTTTAACCCTAGTCTTTTGCAATAAACTTTATATTTAAATTGCAAATTAATTTTAAGCCCCTGGACTATTTTGTAGTAATGTTTCAGCCATAGGACCTTTTTACATCAACACCCCCGCCCTTTTCTAAAATTACGTTTTAGCCCTATTTACTCAAATAACAAGATATCCTGTACTTTTACATAAACAACCCTAGTGTTTTATAAAATTATATTTTGGCCCTTATACCTTTACACTTTAATCCCTAAACTTTTCTGTATTTACAAAATAGTCTCTACGTTGGCTGTTTTTGCGTTTTAGCCCCTGAAACCTCAAACCTTCGTAACTTCTCGCTCGTAGCTCCGATTAAAATGATTCTTGCGCTCACGGAATCATGGCGACGCGTACTTCCTTTTAGTAATGCTTTTATAGTCTTTTGTATGGTGTACTGTTCTGTTTCTTAGTTATTTGTGTGTTTATTTGCATGCTTGATTGACGTGACATAATTAGAAGACGATCGAAGCACGGGATTCGAAGAGCAAGAGTTGAAGATATAATCAAGAGCAAAAAGAGAAAGAGGCAAGTGTCCTTGACGCATCTTGCACCTATTTCCTTTTCTATCTGCACATGCTTGCATTGCTTGTGATAAATATGAATCCTATGTGTCATGTCTTGTTCCATACTTGTCCTTGTCGCCTTGGTGGTATTAGTTGTGTAGACTTGGGTAGACTCATGCTTAGCTTGCTTTAATTGGGTTTAAGACATGCTAAATGTTAATCTTGTTAATGATCCAGTTGAACATAATGATCATGGTTGCTTGTTAATTATTGAACATTGATTTTGGTGACGGGTGGAGGAACTATGGTCGGGGTGTACCGGTAGTTCCATGGAATGCTATCACCCGAATCATAAGGACCGGTTCGTGGAGCGACCATCCATGTTAAACCGTACAACCACGAGCCAAGTATGGGCGCGGCTTGGCGTAGTATGCGGTGGAGACCGGTCGAGTACGCGCGATGGAGAGGGGGCTATGGCTGGTGTTATACCGGTAGTCCCGGGGAGGTGTGGTGAGGAGACAAGGTCTCACAACCATCCGGCTCAAGGGAAGGAAGCTACCGATGACGGGTGTACACGTCGGGTGAGTGGAAATCCTAGTGGGCGCGTACAAAGCTGGAGGAACCCGTGAACCGCCTTGGAAGTGATCTCCTGGCCACACACCAAAGGAAGTGTGTAAGTGCTTGGCCGGCACGGGCATAATGGAGATTTTTAGTCCACCGGCAACAGGGGATGGAATCACTTTCTCGTGGTGAATTGTGTACAACCTCTGCAGAGTGTAAGCTGTCATGACAGCCGTGCTCACGGTCAAGAGCGGCATGGACCCTCACGCGGATTAGAGGGATGGTAATGATTTGGATGCATGGTTCTCGGGAAGGAGACATGCGTGGTTTGGATAATTGATGGATCTCCGGAGTTACATCACATAGTAAATAGCCTGCTTAATTAATGAACTAGACATAGGTGCTTCTATGCCTTAAACCCTGTGTTAGCCTTTCTTGACTGGCCAATCATGTCATACTTTCCCCCACTTGCTGAGTACGTAATGTACTCATACGTTTGTTGCCTCTCTTTTTGCATCATGCCACAATTCGAAGTGAAGGTTGAAGTACATCATTCGAGGAGACGATGAAGTGGTGGTCTAGGCCTGCGGTCTTCCGGTCGACTTCTGTGGGAGTCGAAGGACGCTAACGCTTAGTTTAATTTCCGCTGCAATTAATGTAATCTTTTACTTTAGACCTACGGGTCATTGATGTAAGTATTTATAATGAATTAATAAAGATATTGTTCTTCTATCACATAATTTGTCCTGTTGCGTGAAAAATTGATCCTGGGCACGCATACGGATGAATCCGATTTCGGTTATTGAAATCGGGTGTGACAAGATGGTATCGAGCAATATCGACCGCCGGACGCAAGCCTAGATAGAGTGACCATGCTATAGATGCTATTTTCAAAACTAGTGTTCTAAATATTTTATTTGTACAAAACTCTCCTATACCTTTTACAAATCTTTCCCTCTCCTGTTCCAACAAATTGGACAAATTTATTCTCCCACCCTACCGTTTCAAAATATTAGCTCGATGGGTCTGATTTGGAAGATTTGAGGAATTGGTTCTGTTTGGAATGAAGTTTGGAAACATGAAGCTCAAGGATCCATATAATCATGCCAACACGAATACCTCTAGGAGAATGAAAGCTTAGGAATCGCCATTCCCATAGTAGCCACGTTAGTGACGATGCTTGTAAGTGTTGCTTGCATTGCTTGTGCTGTGCCTTGTTTTGATTGGATCTTTGATTGTCTCGTTAGTGTGATTGCATAGATAGATTTGCCTTAGTTTGGGTAATCGTTCTCGCCATTCATTGTTCTCCTCTTTTTCCTCAATCTCATTTCTTATCCTTTGTGCTCATGCAAAGCCGAATCGATTTTTCTCGGATGGAGGACACAAGAATCGCAACCCTTGATGGCAATAGCATTGATGATAAGAACAACATCCAAGACAGTTCACCCGGCACCCTACTGGTTACGAACAAAAGGGTCAAGATTGGAATCTTCCCACGGAAAAGGCCGCGATCAACTTCTAACAACAAACAAGTCACTGCGAAGGTATTAGCTATGGATGTGGAAGGTACGTCAACGAAGAAGATGAAGCACGGATCAAATGATTCTACGTGGGTCTTAAATGAACACCCCAAGCGCAATGAAGTTCATGAAACTTGCTACTGCTGTAAACGTCGTAGTCACTCATGTCTCCTTCGAGCCACCCAAAGTGAACATATGGCGCAACATCAACCCTCGAAAGAGATGAGTTTCAACATTGGTGATTTCAATGGAATTTTAACAAGGCATAAATTTGGAGTAAATCAATGCACCCTTTGCGGTCAACGGGGTCACTACTTCGAGACTTGCCCAAAGAAGGATACAATGTGTTACAATTGTGAACAATATGGTCATTTCTCTAATAGATGTCCGATGAGAAGACTTACTCGCATCACAGCTCGGATCTTGGTTGTTCATGAGACAGGTGGAAACAGAAACGCTTAGCCGCGCAATGAGTTGTTGTTCACTAGAGGATCACCCTTTAAATTCTGGACTCAACAACGATTCCCCTCGGTTTGGAGAGAAGCATAAAGAATCATTTAAAGCTCAAGGTGCCCCAAAGTGTGTAGTTTGCTATAGATGCAAGGAGACAGGACATTATGCTAATCGATGTCCCAAGTCCAACAAGAGGAAACTTCCATAACAACCCAACATGACATCATCAAGTCGGATGACTAAAATTGTGAATCGTGGTCCACGAGGTTCTAGTACGTGCAACAAGAGACAAGTCATAATTCCTCCCATGAATAAGTTAATTCGGATGATTCAATCATTGTACTGATTATGGTCGTTGCAAATAAAGCATTGTCGTTGGTTTATTTAACTTTCTCGCGTGATGGTTGTCAAATATCTCAATCATGTTATGAAGGCAAAGAGTTATGTTATAAAGATAATCAGACTGTACCATTAAGTGGTACTTACTTTGGGAAAGATGAAATGGTGATGATTTATATCGTTGAAGGTTATGTATACTTGAAAGGTAGAGATCACCACCAACCACAAGAAGGGGAACTTTAAGAAACGTGTCATGTACCATGAAGTAAAGTTTATGGAATTAAAGACCATCCAACATTGGATGAGTACCAAGGAACATATACAGCCCATCCGTAGTGAGAAGTTCAAGATCACGAAAAAAAAATCACCCACCTTACCCATTTCTTGCTAGCCACGCCGAATCTCGAGGCGAGATTCCTGTTAAGGGGTAGATATTGTCACATCCCAAAATTCAAGTTTTGGAATGTTAACCATTTTTAATAAAATCCTTTATTTTCCCCCAAAAAGAAAGCTAAATTGTTTGAATTTATAAATTTACCAAGGATTTGTTTTATGGTAAAAATGTTTTATAAATGCATTTAAATTGTGAAAATGATTTATGCAACAAATATAAATTATGAAAAATAATCTATGTTAAGAAAATGCATTTGATTTATTTTACAAAATACATGTGATTTTATAAAAAGAATTTATTTAATGCTAACCCTTTTCTATTAAAGTATTTTATAAGCGAGTTTCTGTAATAAGCATTTTTAAGAGCAATAAAAAGGAGTTCTCTTATTTTTGGATAGGTTTATTTGGAAACAAATTATTTTCATACTTCTTTACTTATTTTCAATTAAATAAAATAGGCTATATAAATATATAAATTATTGTTTGTTGCATACATGCTGGCATAGTTGCATTAGGGATTTTTGAGTGTAAAACATTTTAAAAATTCAAATGGGAATCGATTTGAGTTATAATATAGGCATGATATGAAACGAGAAAATAGAAAAAGAAAAGAAGGAAGGAAATAGCCATCCGTGGGCCAAATGTCCCCTTGGCCCATTTCTTCTCTCTCTCTCTCTCTCTCTCTCTCTCTCTCTCTCTCTCTCTCTCTCTCTCTTTCCCGACCCGCCCGCAGCTCGGCCCAGCCCGCACCGCGCCCACACCCAACCCTAGCTCGCCGCCGACCCCGCCTCGGCGTGCGCGCTCGGCCGCCTAGGGCACCGCACCCATAAAAGGCGAACCCTAGGACCCGCGCTCCCTTTCCCCGACTCCGCCGCCGGCTCCCGCGCCTCCGCATCACCTCGCGCCGCCGCGCCATTGCCGCCGCCACGGCCCGACCCGACGTGCTCCCGTCTCCGGCCGCTCCCGTCCTCACGCGACCACGGGACGACGTACCCCGTCCTCCACCGCCCCGCACGGACCAACGCGACGAAGAAAGAGGCCCGGACGAGGACGCGCTACCCCGCCGAACCCCGCCGTCTTCATCTCGTCGCCGTTGACCTCTCTCCGGCCACCCTCGCCCGTGCTTGAACGCCTCGGTGAGGATCCCCGAGCTCCCCTCTCTGTTTTCCCCCTCTTGCGGCCGTGATCCGGCGACCGGAGCGCCACTCCGGTGAGCCACGGGCGCCGCCCATGGCGCCACCGCGCCGCCCGGCCGCCGGCCACCGCCACCGGCCACGCCCCACTGCAGCCGTCCGATCCGGGATCAAGGTCCCGGATTAGAAGGGGCTCATACCCCCTCATAATCGGTCCACCGTAGACCATGGACCACGGGTCCACCGGGCCCATGCACCCGGTCCACGAATTTCCAATTTATTTTAATCCCTTTTATTCCCTGGTAAATGGTAATTGTGCAAATAGGCCCTCGCGATATTATTTAATAGCGGCTAGATCCTAATCTTTTACACAGGAGACCCTAGGTTTAGTTTTAATTACATCCTTACCCCTGTTGTGCGCTAGGACAGTAGCATTTGCATAATAACCCCTATAGTCTGCTAATTTTACCCGCGCAAGTTTCTTGGTATAGGTAAAATTACGTGCTACCCCTGTAGTCTATAGTTAATTATAAATAGGTCCTTTATTTTATAGAATAAGTTATAAGCATTGTTTTAATTCTGTTTTAACCCTAGTCTTTTGCAATAAACTTTATATTTAAATTGCAAATTAATTTTAAGCCCCTGGACTATTTTGTACTAATGTTTCAGACCATAGGACCTTTTTACATAAACACCCCCGCCCTTTTCTAAAAGGTAAAATTGTCCGTAACACACTAAGAAAGCGTGTTTTCGTCTCCAACACATCAACAAAGTCTTATTTGTCCGCAACACACTATGATTTTGTGATTTTTTGTTTGAGACACATTATGACTATTTAGCAATTGATGCTAGATTTTTTATCTCAATACTCATAGTACATAGCACTTGAAACTTGGCACAAATATACATTGTCCTATTATCTATCAATAAAAAATAGTGCTAGATTTTATTTTATTATTTTTATGGGTTTTTGGATAAATTGAATATTAAAACAATCGAGTAAACAAGACAAACATTTGAAAAAAATTAAGCTCTACTTTTTAATGATAGATAAAGCAAAAATGTATATTTATACCAAGTTTCGAGTCCTAATGTACTATGCCTATTGAGATAAAAAAGTTGAAAACAATTATTAAATGACCATAATGTGTCCTAGACAATAAATCACAAAATCGTAGTGTGTTGCGGACAAATTCGACTTTGTTGATGTGTTTGAGACAAATCCACATTTTCTTAGTGTGTTACGGACAATTTTATAGAATAAGTTATAAGCTTTGTTTTAATTCTGTTTTAACCCTAGTCTTTTGCAATAAACTTTATATTTAAATTGCAAATTAATTTTAAGCCCCTGGACTATTTTGTAGTAATATTTCAGCCATAGGACCTTTTTACATAAACACCCCTGCCCTTTTCTAAAATTACGTTTTAGCCCTATTTACTCAAATAACAAGATATCCTGTACTTTTACATAAACAACCCTAGTGTTTTATAAAATTATATTTTGGCCCTTATACTTTTACACTTTAATCCCTAAACTTTTCCGTATTTACAAAATAGTCTCTACGTTGGCTGTTTTTGCGTTTTAGCCCCGAAACCTCAAACCTTCGTAACTTCAAGCTCGTAGCTCCGATTAAAATGATTCTTGCGCTCACGGAATCATGGCGACGCGTACTTCCTTTTAGTAATGCTTTTATAGTCTTTTTGTATGGTGTACTGTTCTGTTTCTTAGTTATTTGTGTGTTTATTTGCATGCTTGATTGACGCGACATAATTAGAAGACGATCGAAGCACGGGATTCGAAGAGCAAGAGTTGAAGATATAATCAAGAGCAAAAAGAGAAAGAGGCAAGTGTCCTTGATGCATCTTGCACCTATTTCCTTTTCTATCTGCACATGCTTGCATTGCTTGTGATAAATATGAATCCTATGTGTCATGTCTTGTTCCATACTTGTCCTTGTCGCCTTGGTGGTATTAGTTGTGTAGACTTGGGTAGACTCATGCTTAGCTTGCTTTAATTGGGTTTAAGACATGCTAAATGTTAATCTTGTTAATGATCCAGTTGAACATAATGATCATGGTTGCTTGTTAATTATTGAACATTGATTTTGGTGACGGGTGGAGGAACTATGGCTGGGGTGTACCGGTAGTTCCATGGAATGCTATCACCGAATCATAAGGACCGGTTCGTGGAGCGACCATCCATGTTAAACCGTACAACCACGAGCCAAGTATGGGCGCGGCTTGGCGTAGTATGCGGTGGAGACCGATCGAGTACGCGCGATGGAGAGGGAGCTATGGCTGGTGTTATACCGGTAGTCCCGGGGAGGTGTGGTGAGGAGACAAGGTCTCACAACCATCCGGCTCAAGGGAAGGAAGCTACCGATGACGGGTGTACACGTCGGGTGAGTGGAAATCCTAGTGGGCGCGTACAAAGCTGGAGGAACCCGTGAACCGCCTTGGAAGTGATCTCCTAGCCACACACCAAAGGAAGTGTGTAAGTGCTTGGCCGGCACGGGCATAATGGAGATTTTTAGTCCACACGGCAACGAGGGATGGAATCACTTTCTCGTGGTGAATTGTGTACAACCTCTGCGAGTGTAAGCTGTCATGACAGCCGTGCTCACGGTCAAGAGCGGCATGGACCCTCACGCGGATTAGAGGGATGGTAATGATTTGGATGCATGGTTCTCGGGAAGGAGACATACGTGGTTTGGATAATTGATGGATCTCCGGAGTTACATCACATAGTAAATAGCTCTGCTTAATTAATGAACTAGACATAGTTGCTTCTATGCCTTAAACCCTGTGTTAGCCTTTCTTGGTCGGCCAATCATGTCATACTTTCCCCCACTTGCTGAGTACGTAATGTACTCATACGTTTGTTGCCTCTCTTTTTGCATCATGCCACAATTCGAAGTGAAGGTTGAAGTACATCATTCGAGGAGACGATGAAGTGGTGGTCTAGGCCTGCGGTCTTCCGGTCGACTTCTGTGGGAGTCGAAGGACGCTAACGCTTAGTTTAATTTCCGCTGCAATTAATGTAATCTTTTACTTTAGACCTACGGGTCATTGATGTAAGTATTTATAATGAATTAATAAAGATATTGTTCGTTTATCACATAATTTGTCCTGTTGCGTGAAAAATTGATCCCGGGCACGCATACGGATGAATCCGATTTCGGTTATTGAAATCGGGTGTGACAAACATGAACAAAATTGTGCGTTGGTTTTCGCACATGAATTGTTCCCGAACACATTTTTGGACTCCTAGACACAACCGGGTGTGGAAAACACAGTTTTCACAGCTTGTGCCGACGCAATAAATGCGGGTCACTAGTCGGGCCACCCGAACATGAACAAACTTGTGCGTCGGTGTTTCGCACATGAATTGTTCCGGAACACATTTTTGGACTCCTAGACACTACCGAGTGGAGAAATCAAAGTTTTCACAACTTGTGCCGGCGCAATAAATGCGGGTCACTAGTCGGGCCACCCAAACATGAACAAAATTGTGCGTCGGTGTTTCGCACATGAATTATTACGGAACACATTTTTGGACTCCTAGACACTACCGGGTGCGGAAAACACAGTTTTCACAACTTGTCCTGGCGCAATAAATGCGGGTCACTAGACGGGCCACCGGAACATAAACAAAATTCTGCGTCGGTGTTTCGCACGGGGATCGTTCCGAAACACATTTTTGCACTCCTAGACACTACTGGGTGCGGAAGATACGATCTTCACAACTTGTCCCGGCGCAATAAATGCAGGTCACTAGTCGGGCCACCCAAACATGAACAAAATTGTGCGTCGGTGTTTCGCACATAGATTGTTCGGAAACACATTTTTGGACTCCTAGACACTACCGGGTGCGGAGGGCCACCCGAAAATGACCAAAATTGTGCTTCGGTGTTTCGGACATGAATTGTTACGGAACACATTTTTCGACTCCTAGACCCTACGGGTGCGGAAAACACAGTTTTCGAACTTGTCCCGCGCAACAAATGAGGGTCACTAGTCGGGCCACCCGAACATGAACAAAATTGTGCGTCGGTGTTTCGCACATGAATTGTTTCGGAACACATTTTTGGACTCCTAGATACTACCGAGTGTAAAAAACACAGTTTTCACAACTTGTGCCGGCGCAATAAATGCGGGTCACTAGTCGGGCCACCCAAACATGAGCAAAATTGTGCGTCGGTGTTTCGCACTTGAATTATTACGGAACACATTTTTGGACTCCTAGAAACTACCGGGTGCGGAAAACACAGTTTCCACAACTTGTCCCGACGCAATAAATGCAGGTCACTAGTGGGGCCACCGGAACATGAACAAAATTGTGCGTTGGTGTTTCGCACATGAATTGTTCCCGAACAGATTTTTACACTCCTAGACACCACCGGGTGTGGAAAACACAGTTTTCACAACTTGTCTCGACGCAATAAATGCGGGTCACTAGTCGGGCCACCCGAACATGAACAAACTTGTGCGTCGGTTTTTCGCACATGAATTGTTCCGGAAAACATTTTTGGACTCCTAGACCCTACCGAGTGCGGAAAACATAGTTTCCACCACTTGTCCCGACGCAATAAATGCAGCTGACTAGAGGGGTCACCCGAAGTTGAACAAAATTGCGCGCCGGTGCTTCGCACGGGGATCGTTCCGAAACACATTTTTGGACTCCTAGACACTACCGGGTGCGGAAAACACAATTTTCACAACTTGTCCCGGCGCAATAAATGAGGGTCACTAGTCGGGCCACCCAAACATGAACAAAATTGTGCGTCGGTGTTTCGCACATAGATTGTTCGGAAACACATTTTTGGACTCCTGGACACTACTGGGTGCGAACGGCCACCCGAAAATGACCAAAATTGTGCTTCGGTGTTTCGGACATGATTTGTTACGGAACACATTTTTCGACTCCTAGACCCTACCGGGTGTGGAAAACACGGTTTTCACAACTTTTCTCGGCGCAATAAATGAGGGTCACTAGTCGGGCCACCCGAACATGAACAAAATTGTGCGTCGGTGTTTCGCACATGAATTGCTTCGGAACACATTTTTGGACTCCTAGACAATACCGAGTGGAGAAAACACAGTTTTCACAACTTGTGCCGGCGCAATAAATGCGGGTCACTAGTCGGGCCACCCGAACATGAGCAAAATTGTGCGTCGGTGTTTCGCACATGAGTTATTACGGAACACATTTTTGGACTCCTAGACACTACCGAGTTCGGAAAACACAGTTTTCACAACTTGTCCTGGCGCAATAAATGCGGGTCACTAGTCGGGCCACCCGAACATGAACAAAATTGTGCATCGGTGTTTCGCACATAAATTATTACGGAACACATTTTTGGACTCCTAGACACTACCGGGTGTGGAAAACACGGTTTTCACAACTTGTCCGGCGCAATAAATTCGGGTCACTAGTCGGGCCTCCCGAACATGAACAAAATTGTGCGTCCGTGTTTCGCACGAGAGATCGTTCCGAAACACATTTTTGGACTCCTAGACACTCACTGGGTGCGGAAGATACGGTCTTCACAACTTGTCTCGGCGCAATAAATGCAGGTCATTAGTGGGGCCACCGGAACGTGAACAAAATTGTGCGTTGGTGTTTCGCACATGAATTGTTCCCGAACACATTTTTAAACTCCTAGACACTACCGGATGTGGAAAACACAGTTTTCACAACTTGTCCCGACGCAATAAATGCGGGTCACTAGTCGGGCCACCCGAACATGAACAAACTTGTGCGTCGGTTTTTCGCACATGAATTGTTCCGGAACACATTTTTGGACTCCTAGAAACTACCGAGTGCGGAAAACATAGTTTTCACCACTTGTCCCGACGTAATAAATGCAGCTGACTAGAGGGGTCACCCGAAGTTGAACAAAATTGCGCGCCGGTGTTTCGCACGGGGATCGTTCCGAAACACATTTTTGGACTCCTAGACACCACCGGGTGCGGAAAACACAATTTTCACAACTTGTCCCGGCGCAATAAATGAGGGTCACTAGTCGGGCCACCCAAACATGAACAAAATTGTGCGTCGGTGTTTCGCACATAGATTGTTCGGAAACACATTTTTGGACTCCTAAACACTATAGGGTGCGGAGGGCCACCCGAAAATGACCAAAATTGTGCTTCGGTGTTTCGGACATGAATTGTTACGGAACACATTTTTCGACTCCTAGACCCTACGGGTGCGGAAAACACGGTTTTCACAACTTGTCCTGGCGCAATAAATGCGGGTCACTAGTCGGGCCACCCGAACTTGAACAAAATTGTGCATCGGTGTTTCGCACATAAATTATTACGGAACACATTTTTGGACTCCTAGACACTACCGGGTGTGGAGAACACAGTTTTCACAACTTGTCCCGGCGCAATAAATGCGGGTCACTAGTCGGGCCTTCCGAACATGAACAAAATTGTGCGTCGGTGTTTCGCACGAGGATCGTTCCGAAACACATTTTTGGACTCCTAGACACTACTAGGTGCGGAAGATACGAGTCTTCACAACTTGTCCCGGCGCAATAAATGCAGGTCACTAGTGGGGCCACCGGAACGTGAACAAAATTGTGCGTTGGTGTTTCGCACATGAATTGTTCCCGAACACATTTTTAGACTCCTAGACACTACCGGGTGTGGAAAACACAGTTTTCACAACTTGTCCCGACGCAATAAATGCGGGTCACTAGTCGGGCCACCCGAACATGAACAAACTTCTGCGTCGGTTTTTCGCACATGAATTGTTCCGGAAAACATTTGTGGACTCCTAGACACTACAGAGTGCAGAAAACATAGTTTTCACCACTTGTCCCGACGCAATAAATGCAGCTGACTAGAGGGGTCACCCGAAGTTGAACAAAATTGCGCGCCGGTGTTTCGCACGAGGATCGTTCCGAAACACATTTTTGGACTCCTAGACACTACCGGGTGCGGAAAACACAATTTTCACAACTTGTCCCGACGCAATAAATGAGGGTCACTAGTCGGGCCACCCAAACATGAACAAAATTGTGCGTCGGTGTTTCGCACATAGATTGTTCGGAAACACATTTTTGGACTCCTGGACACTACCGGGTGCGAAGGGCCACCCGAAAATGACCAAAATTGTGCTTCGGTGTTTCGGACATGAATTGTTACGGAACACATTTTTCGACTCCTAGACCCTACCGGGTGTGGAAAACACAGTTTTCAGAACTTTTATCGGCGCAATAAATGAGGGTCACTAGTCGGGCCACCCGAACATGAACAAAATTGTGCGTCGGTGTTTCGCACATGAATTGCTTCGGAACACATTTTTGGACTCCTAGACACTACCGAGTTGAGAAAACACAGTTTTCACAACTTGTGCCGGCGCAATAAATGCGGGTCACTAGTCGGGCCACCCAAACATGAGCAAAATTGTGCGTCGGTGTTTCGCACATGAATTATTACGGAACACATTTTTGGACTCCTGGACACTACCGGGTGCGAAGGGCCACCCGAAAATGACCAAAGTTGTGCTTCGGCGTTTCCGACATGAATTGTTACGGAACACATTTTTCGGCTCCTAGACCCTACGGGTGTGGAAAACACAGTTTTCAGAACTTGTCTCGGCGCAATAAATGAGGGTCACTAGTCGGGCCACCCGAACATGAACAAAATTGTGCATCGGTGCTTCGCACATAAATTATTACGGAACACATTTTTGGACTCCTAGACACTACCGGGTGTGGAAAACACGGTTTTCACAACTTGTCCCGGCGCAATAAATGCGGGTCACTAGTCGGGCCACGCGAACATGAACAAAATTGTGTGTCGGTGTTTCGCACATAAATTCTTACGGAACACATTTTTGGACTCCTAGACACTCATCGGGTGCGGAAGATACAGTCTTCACAACTTGTCCGGCGCAATAAATGCAGGTCACTAGTGGGGCCACCGGAACATGAACAAAATTGTGCGTTGGTGGTTCGCACATGAATTGTTCCCGAACACATTTTTAGACTCCTAGACACTACCGGGTGTGGAAAACACAGTTTTCACAACTTGTCCCGACGCAATAAATGCGGGTCACTAGTCGGGCCACCCGAACATGAACAAACTTGTGCGTCGGTTTTCGCACATGAATTGTTCCGGAACACATTTTTGGACTCCTAGACACTACCGAGTGCGGAAAACATAGTTTTCACCACTTGTCCTGACGTAATAAATGCAGCTGACTAGAGGGGTCACCCGAAGTTGAACAAAATTGCGCGCGGTGTTTCGCACGGGGATCATTCCGAAACACATTTTTGGACTCCTAGACACTACCGGGTGCGGAAAACACAATTTTCACAACTTGTCCCGGCGCAATAAATGAGGGTCACTAGTCGGGCCACCGAAACATGAACAAAATTGTGCGTCGGTGTTTCGCACATAGATTGTTCGGAAACACATTTTTGGACTCCTAAACGCTACCGGGTGCGGAGGGCCACCCGAAAATGACCAAAATTGTGCTTCGGTGTTTCGGACATGATTTGTTACGGAACACATTTTTCGACTCCTAGACCCTACCGGGTGCGGAAAACACAGTTTTCACAACTTGTCCTGGCGCAATAAATGCGAGTCACTAGTCGGGCCACCCGAACAGGAACAAAATTGTGCGTCGGTGTTTCGCACATAAATTATTACGGAACACATTTTTGGACTCCTAGACACTACCGGGTGCGGAAAACACAGTTTTCACAACTTGTCCTGGCGCAATAATTGCGGGTCACTAGTCGGGCCACGCGAACATGAACAAAATTGTACGTCGGTGTTTCGCACATAAATTATTACGGAACACATTTTTGGACTCCTAGACACTACCGGGTGTGGAAGACACAGTTTTCACAACTTGTCCCGCGCAATAAATGCGGGTCACTGGTCGGGCCTCCCGAACATGAACAAAATTGTGCATCGGTGTTTCGCACATAAATTATTACGGAACACATTTTTGGACTCCTAGACACTACGGGTGTGGAAAACACGGTTTTCACAACTTGTCCCGACACAATAAATGCGGGTCACTAGTCGGGCCTCCCGAACATGAACAAAATTGTGCGTCGAGTGTTTCGCACGAGGATCGTTCCGAAACACATTTTTGGACTCCTAGACACTCATCGGGTGCGGAAGATACGGTCTTCACAACTTGTCCGGCGCAATAAATGCAGGTCACTAGTGGGGCCACCGGAACATGAACAAAATGGTGCGTTGGTGTTTCGCACATGAATTGTTCCCGAACACATTTTTAGACTCCTAGACACTACCGGGTGTGGAAAACACAGTTTTCACAACTTGTCCCGACGTAATAAATGCGGGTCACTAGTCGGGCCACCCGAACATGAACAAACTTGTGCGTCGGTTTTTCGCACATGAATTGTTCCGGAAAACATTTTTGGACTCCTAGACACTACCGAGTGCGGAAAACATAGTTTTCACCACTTGTCCCGACGCAATAAATGCAGCTAACTAGAGGGGTCACCCGAAGTTGAACAAAATTGCGCGTCGGTGTTTCGCACGAGGATCGTTCCGAAACACATTTTTGGACTCCTAGACACTACCGGGTGTGTAAAACACAATTTTCACAACTTGTCCCGTCGCAGTAAATGAGGGTCACTAGTCGGGCCACCCAAACATGAACAAAATTGTGCGTTGGTGTTTCGCACATAGATTGTTCGGAAACACATTTTTGGACTCCTAAACGCTACCGGGTGCGGAGGGCCACCCGAAAATGACCAAAATTGTGCTTCGGTGTTTCGGACATGATTTGTTACGGAACACATTTTTCGACTCCTAGACCCTACCGGGTGCGGAAAACACAGTTTTCACAACTTGTCCTGGCGCAATAAATGCGAGTCACTAGTCGGGCCACCCGAACAGGAACAAAACTGTGCGTCGGTGTTTCGCACATAAATTATTACGGAACACATTTTTGGACTCCTAGACACTACGGGTGCGGAAAACACAGTTTTCACAACTTGTCCTGGCGCAATAATTGCCGGTCACTAGTCGGGCCACGCGAACATGAACAAAATTGTGCGTCGGTGTTTCGCACATAAATTGTTACGGAACACATTTTTGGACTCCTAGACACTACCGGGTGTGGAAGACACAGTTTTCACAACTTGTCCCGCGCAATAAATGCGGGTCACCTGGTCGGGCCTCCCGAACATGAACAAAATTGTGCGTCGGTGTTTCGCACGAGGATCATTCCGAAACACATTTTTGGACTCCTAGACACTATCGGGTGCGGAAGACACGGTCTTCACAACTTGTCCCGCGCAATAAATACAGGTCACTAGTGGGGCCACCGGAACATGAACAAAATTGTGCGTTGGTGTTTCGCACATGAATTGTTCCCGATCACATTTTTGGACTCCTAGACACTACCGGGTGTGGAAAACAAAGTTTTCACAACTTGTCCCGGTGCAATAAATGCGGGTCACTGGTCGGGCCTCCCGAACATGAACAAAATTGTGCGTCGGTGTTTCGCACGAGAGATCGTTCCGAAACACATTTTTAGACTCCTAGACACTACCGGGTGCAGAAAACACAGTTTTCACAACTTGTCCTCGCGCAATAAATGCGGGTCACTGGTCGGGCCACCCGAACATGAACAAAATTGTGCGTCGGTGTTTCCAACAGGGATCGTTCCGAAACACATTTTTGGACTCCTAGACACTATTGGGTGTGGAAGACACGGTCTTCACAACTTTGCCCGCGCAATAAATGCAGGTCACTAGGGGGCCACCCGAAGTTGAACAAAATTGTGCGCCGGTGTTTCGCGTTCGGATCGTTGGGGAACACATTTTTATACTCCTAGACACTACCGGGTGCGGAAAACACGAGTGGTCACAACTTGTCCCTGCGCAATAAATGCAGGTTACGAGTGGGTCACCCGAACATGAACAAAATTGTGCGTCGGTGTTTCGCACATGGATTGTTCGGAAACCCATTTTTGGACTCCTAGACACTATCGGGTGCGGAGGGCCACCCGAAAATGACCAAAATTGTGCTTCGGTGTTTCGGACATGAATTGTTACGGAGCACATTTTTCGACTCCTAGACACTACCGGATGCGGAAAACACGGTTTTCACAACTTGTCCCGGCGCAATAAATGAGGGTCACTAGTCGGGCCACCCGAACATGAACAAAATTGTGTGTCGATGTTTCGCACACGAATTGTTCCGGAACACATTTTTGGACTCCTAGGCACTACCGAGTGGAGAAAACACAGTTTTCACAACTTGTGCCGGCGCAATAAATGCGGGTCACTAGTCGGGCCACCCCAACATGAGCAAAATTGTGCGTCGGTGTTTCGCACATGAATTATTACGGAACACATTTTTGGACTCCTAGACACTAACTTGTCCCGGCGCAATAAATGCGGGTCACTAGTCGGGCCACCCGAACATGAACAAAATTGTGCGTCGGTGTTTCGCACGAGGATCGTTCCGAAACACATTTTTGGACTCCTAGACACTATTGGGTGCGGAAGACACGAGTCTTCACAACTTTTCCGGCGCAATAAATGCAGGTCACTAGGGGGCCACCCGAAGTTGAACAAAATTGTGCGCCGGAGTTTCGCGTTCGTATCGTTGTGGAACACATTTTCATACTCCTAAATACTACCGGGTGCGGAAAACACAGTGTTCACAACTTGTCCCTGCGCAATAAATGCAGGTTACTAGTGGGTCACCCGAACATGAACAAAATTGTGCGTAGGTGTTTCGCACATGGATTGTTCGGAAACACATTTTTGGACTCCTAGACACTACCGGGTGCGGAGGGCCACCCGAAAATGACCAAAATTGTGCTTCGGTGTTTCGGACATGAATTGTTATGGAACACATTTTTGGACTCCTAGACACTATCGGGTGCGGAAGACACAGTCTTCACAACTTGTCCGGCGCAATAAATGCAGGTCACTAGTGGGGCCACCGGAACATGAACAAAATTGTGCGTAGGTGTTTCGCACATGAATTGTTCTCGATCACATTTTTGGACTCCTAGACACGACCGGGTGTGGAAAACACAGTTTTCACAACTTGTCCCGACGCAATAAATGTGGGTCACTAGTCGAGCCACCCGAACATGAACAAACTTGTGCGTCGGTGTTTCGCACATGAATTGTTCCGGAACACATTTTTGGACTCCTAGACACTACCGAGTGGAGAAATCACGGTTTTCACAACTTGTGCCGGCGCAATAAATGCGGGTCACTAGTCGGGCCACCCGAGCATCAACAAAATTGTGCGTCGGTGTTTCGCACATGAATTATTACGAAACACATTTTTGGACTCCTAGACACTACCGGGTGCGGAAAACACAGTTTTCACAACTTGTCCTGCCGCAATAAATGCGGGTCACTAGTCGGGCCACCCGAACATGAACAAAATTGTGTGTCGGTGTTTCGCACATAAATTATTACGGAACACATTTTTGTACTCCTAGACACTACCGGGTGTGGAAAACACAGTTTTCACAACTTGTCCCGACGCAATAAATGCGGGTCACTAGTCGGGCCACCCGAACATGAACAAACTTGTGCGTCGGTGTTTCGCACATGAATTGTTCCGGAACACATTTTTGGACTCCTAGACACTACCGAGTGGAGAAATCACAGTTTTCACAACTTGTGCCGGCGCAATAAATGCGGGTCACTAGTCGGGCCACCCAAACATGAACAAAATTGTGCGTCGGTGTTTCGCACATGAATTATTACGGAACACATTTTTGGACTCCTAGACACTACCGGGTGCAGAAAACACAGTTTTCACAACTTGTCCTGGCGCAATAAATGCGGGTCTCTAGTCGGGCCACCCGAACATGAACAAAATTGTGTGTCGAGTGTTTCGCACATAAATTATTACGGAACACATTTTTGTACTCCTAGACACTACCGGGTGTGGAAAACACAGTTTTCACAACTTGTCCCGGTGCAATAAATGCGGATCACTGGTCGGGCCTCCCGAACATGAACAAAATTGTGCGTCGGTGTTTCGCACGAGGATCGTTCCGAAACACATTTTTGGACTCCTAGACACTATCGGGTGCGGAAGACACAGTCTTCACAACTTGACCCGGCGCAATAAATGCAGGTCACTAGTGGGTCCACCGAAACATGAACAAAATTGTGCGTTGGTGTTTCGCACATGAATTGTTCCCGATCACATTTTTGGACTCCTAGACACTACCGGGTGTGGAAAACACAGTTTTCACAACCTGTCCCGACGCAATAAATGCGGGTCACTAGTCGGGCCACCCGAACATGAACAAACTTGTGCGTCGGTGTTTCGCACATGAATTGTTCCGGAACACATTTTTGGACTGCTAGACACTACCGAGTGGAGAAATCACAGTTTTCACAACTTGTGCCGGCGCAATAAATGCGGGTCACTAGTCGGGCCACCCAAACATGAGCAAAATTGTGCGTCGGTGTTTCGCACATGAATTATTACGGAACACATTTTTGGACTCCTACACTCTATCGGGTGCGGAAAACACAGTTTTCACAACATGTCCTGGCGCAATAAATGCGGGTCACTAGTCGGGCCACCCGAACATGAACAAACTTGTGCGTCGGTGTTTCGCACATGAATTGTTCCGGAACACATTTTTGGACTCCTAGACACTACCGAGTGGAGAAATCACAGTTTTCACAACTTGTGCCGGCGCAATAAATGCGGGTCACTAGTCGGGCCACCCGAGCATCAACAAAATTGTGCGTCGGTGTTTCGCACATGAATTATTACGAAACACATTTTTGGACTCCTAGACACTACCGGGTGCGGAAAACACAGTTTTCACAACTTGTCCTGCCGCAATAAATGCGGGTCACTAGTCGGGCCACCCGAACATGAACAAAATTGTGTGTCGGTGTTTCGCACATAAATTATTACGGAACACATTTTTGTACTCCTAGACACTACCGGGTGTGGAAAACACAGTTTTCACAACTTGTCCCGACGCAATAAATGCGGGTCACTAGTCGGGCCACCCGAACATGAACAAACTTGTGCGTCGGTGTTTCGCACATGAATTGTTCCGGAACACATTTTTGGACTCCTAGACACTACCGAGTGGAGAAATCACAGTTTTCACAACTTGTGCCGGCGCAATAAATGCGGGTCACTAGTCGGGCCACCCAAACATGAACAAAATTGTGTGTCGGTGTTTCGCACATAAATTATTACGGAACACATTTTTGTACTCCTAGACACTACCGGGTGTGGAAAACACAGTTTTCACAACTTGTCCCGGTGCAATAAATGCGGATCACTGGTCGGGCCTCCCGAACATGAACAAAATTGTGCGTCGGTGTTTCGCACGAGGATCGTTCCGAAACACATTTTTGGACTCCTAGACACTATCGGGTGCGGAAGACACAGTCTTCACAACTTGACCCGGCGCAATAAATGCAGGTCACTAGTGGGTCCACCGAAACATGAACAAAATTGTGCGTTGGTGTTTCGCACATGAATTGTTCCCGATCACATTTTTGGACTCCTAGACACTACCGGGTGTGGAAAACACAGTTTTCACAACTTGTCCCGACGCAATAAATGCGGGTCACTAGTCGGGCCACACGAACATGAACAAACTTGTGCGTCGGTGTTTCGCACATGAATTGTTCCGGAACACATTTTTGGACTGCTAGACACTACCGAGTGGAGAAATCACAGTTTTCACAACTTGTGCCGGCGCAATAAATGTGGGTCACTAGTCGGGCCACCCAAACATGAGCAAAATTGTGCGTCGGTGTTTCGCACATGAATTATTACGGAACACATTTTTGGACTCCTACACTCTATCGGGTGCGGAAAACACAGTTTTCACAACATGTCCTGGCGCAATAAATGCGGGTCACTAGTCGGGCCACCCGAACATGAACAAAATTGTGCGTCGGTGTTTCGCACATAAATTATTACGGAACACATTTTTGGACTCCTAGACACTACCGGGTGTGGAAAACACAGTTTTCACAACTTGTCCCGCGCAATAAATGCGGGTCACTGGTCGGGCCTCCCGAACATGAACAAAATTGTGCATCGGTGTTTCGCACGAGGATCGTTCCGAAACACGTTTTTGGACTCCTAGACACTATCGGGTTTGGAAGACACAGTCTTCACAACTTGTCCCGGCGCAATAAATGCAGGTCACTAGTGGGGCCACCGGAACATGAACAAAATTGTGCGTTGGTGTTTCGCACATGAATTGTTCCCGATCACATTTTTGGACTCCAAGACACTACCGGGTGTGGAAAACACAGTTTTCACAACTTGTCTCGACGCAATAAATGCGGGTCACTAGTCGGGCCACCCGAACATGAACAAACTTGTGCGTCGGTGTTTCGCAGATGAATTGTTTTGGAACACATTTTTGGACTCCTAGACACTACCGAGTGGAGAAATCACAGTTTTCAGAACTTGTGCCGGCGCAATAAATACGGGTCACTAGTCGGGCCACCCAAACATGAGCAAAATTGTGCGTCGGTGTTTCGCACATGAATTATTACGGAACATTGTTTTGGACTCCTAGACACTACCGGGTGCGGAAAACACAGTTTTCACAACTTGTCCTGGCGCAATAAATGCGGGTCACTAGTCGGGCCACCCGAACATGAACAAAATTGTGTGTCGGTGTTTCGCACATAAATTATTACGGAACACATTTTTGGACTCCTAGACACTACTAGGTGTGGAAAACACAGTTTTCACAACTTGTCCCGGCGCAATAAATGCAGGTCACTAGTGGCCACCGAACATGAACAAAATTGTGCATCGGTGTTTCGCACATGGATTGTTCGGAAACATATTTTTGGACTCCTAGACACTACCGGGTGCGGAAGGCCACCCGAAAATGACCAAAATTGTGCTTCGGTGTTTCGGACATGAATTGTTACGGAACACATTTTTCGACTCCTAGACACTACGGGTACGGAAAACACAGTTTTCACAACTTGTCCCGGCGCAATAAATGCGGGTCACTAGTCGGGCACCCGAACATGAACATAATTGTGCATCGGTGTTTCGCACATAAATTATTACGAAATACATTTTTGGACTCCTAGACACTACCGGGTGTGGAAAACACAGTTTTCACAACTTGTCCCGGCGCAATAAATGCGGGTCACTAGTCGGGCCTCCCGAACATGAACAAAATTGTGCGTCGGTGTTTCGCACGAGGTTCGTTCCGAAACACATTTTTGGACTCCTAGACACTACTATGTGCGGAAGACACGGTCTTCACAACTTGTCCCGCGCAATAAATGCAGGTTACTAGTGGGGCCACCCGAACATAAACAAACTTGTGCGTCGGTGTTTCGCACATGAATTGTTCCCGAACACATTTTTGGACTCCTAGACACTACCGGGTGTGGAAATCACAGTTTTCACAACTTGTGCCGGCGCAATAAATGCGGGTCACTAGTCGGGCCACCCAAACATGAGCAAAATTGTGCGTCGGTGTTTCGCACATAAATTATTACGGAACACAGTTTTGGACTCCTAGACACTACCGGGTGCGGAAAACACAGTTTTCACAACTTGTCCGGCGCAATAAATGTGGGTCACTAGTCGGGCTACCCGAGCATGAGCAAAATTGTGCGTCGGTGTTTCGCACATGAATTGTTCCGGAACACATTTTTGGACTCCTAGACACTACCGAGTGGAGAAAACACAGTTTTCACAACTTGTGCCGGCGCAAAAATGCGGGTCACTAGTCGGGCCACCCGAACATGAGGAAAATTGTGCGTCGGTGTTTCGCACATGAATTATTACGGAACACATTTTTGGACTCCTAGACACTACCGGGTGCAGAAAACACAGTTTTCACAACTTGTCCTGGCGCAATAAATGCGGGTCACTAGTCGGGCCACGCGAACATGAACAAAATTGTGCGTCGGTGTTTCGCACATAAATTATTACGGAACACATTTTTGGACTCCTAGACACTACCGGGTGTGGAAGACACAGTTTTCACAACTTGTCCGGCGCAATAAATGCGGGTCACTGGTCGGGCCTCCCGAACATGAACAAAATTGTGCGTCGGTGTTTCGCACGAGGATCATTCCGAAACACATTTTTGGACTCCTAGACACTATCGGGTGGGGAAGACACGGTCTTCACAACTTGTCCCGGCGCAATAAATGTAGGTCACTAGTGGGGCCACCGGAACATGAACAAAATTGTGCGTTGGTGCTTCGCACATGAATTGTTCCCGATCACATTTTTGGACTCCTAGACACTATCGGGTGTGGAAAACATAGTTTTCACAACTTGTCCCGACGCAATAAATGCGGGTCACTAGTCGGGCCACCCAAACATGAACAAAATTGTGCGTCGGTGTTTCGCACATGAATTATTACGGAACACATTTTTGGACTCGTAGACACTACCGGGTGCAGAAAACACAGTTTTCACAACTTGTCCTCGCGCAATAAATGCGGGTCACTAGTCGGGCCACCCGAACATGAACAAAATTGTGCGTCGGTGTTTCCAACAGGGATCGTTCCGAAACACATTTTTGGACTCCTAGACACTACCGGGTGTGTAAAACACAATTTTCACAACTTGTCCCATCGCAGTAAATGAGGGTCACTAGTCGGGCCACCCAAACATGAACAAAATTGTGCGTTGGTGTTTCGCACATAGATTGTTCGGAAACACATTTTTGGACACCTGGACACTACCGGGTGCGAAGGGCCACCCGAAAATGACCAAAGTTGTGCTTCGGTGTTTCCGACATGAATTGTTATGGAACACATTCTTCGGCTCCTAGACCCTACCGGGTGTGGAAAACACAGTTTTCAGAACTTGTCTCGGCGCAATAAATGAGGGTCACTAGTCGGGCCACCCGAACATGAACAAAATTGTGCATCGGTGCTTCGCACATAAATTATTACGGAACACATTTTTGGACTCCTAGACACTACCGGGTGTGGAAAACACGGTTTTCACAACTTGTCCCGGCGTAATAAATGCGGGTCACTAGTCGGGCCTCCGAACATGAACAAAATTGTGGGTCGGTGTTTCGCACGAGGATCGTTCCGAAACACATTTTTGGACTCCTAGACAATACTGGCTGTGGAAGATACAGTCTTCACAACTTGTCCCGGCGCAATAAATGCAGGTCACTAGTGGGGCCACCGGAACATGAACAAAATTGTGCGTTGGTGGTTCGCACATGAATTGTTCCCGAACACATTTTTAGACTCCTAGACACTACCGGGTGTGGAAAACACAGTTTTCACAACTTGTCCCGACGCAATAAATGCGGGTCACAAGTCGGGCCACCCGAACATGAACAAACTTGTGCGTCGGTTTTCGCACATGAATTGTTCCGGAACACATTTTTGGACTCCTAGACACTACCGAGTGCGGAAAACATAGTTTTCACCACTTGTCCCGACGTAATAAATGCAGCTGACTAGAGGGGTCACCCGAAGTTGAACAAAATTGCGCGCCGGTGTTTCGCACGAGGATCATTCCGAAACACATTTTTGGACTCCTAGACACTACCGGGTGCGGAAAACGCAATTTTCACAACTTGTCCCGGCGCAATAAATGAGGGTCACTAGTCGGGCCACCCAAACATGAACAAAATTGTGCGTCGGTGTTTCGCACATAGATTGTTCGGAAACACATTTTTGGACTCCTAAACGCTACCGGGTGCGGAGGGCCACCCGAAAATGACCAAAATTGTGCCTCGGTGTTTCGGACATGATTTGTTACGGAACACATTTTTCGACTCCTAGACCCTACCGGGTGCGGAAAACACAGTTTTCACAACTTGTCCTGGCGCAATAAATGCGAGTCACTACTCGGGCCACCCGAACAGGAACAAAATTGTGCGTCGGTGTTTCGCACATAAATTATTACGGAACACATTTTTGGACTCCTAGACACTACGGGTGCGGAAAACACGGTTTTCACAACTTGTCCTGGCGCAATAAATGCGGGTCACTAGTCGGGCCACGCGAACATGAACAAAATTGTGCGTCGTGTTTCGCACATAAATTATTACGGAACACATTTTTGGACTCCTAGACACTACCGGGTGTGGAAGACACGGTTTTCACAACTTGTCCCGGCGCAATAAATGCGGGTCACCTGGTCGGGCCTCCCGAACATGAACAAAATTGTGCGTCGGTGTTTCGCACTGAGGATCGTTCCGAAACACATTTTTGGACTCCTAGACACTATCGGGTGCGGAAGACACGAGTCTTCACAACTTGTCCGGCGCAATAAATGCAGGTCACTAGTGGGGCCACCGGAACATGAACAAAATTGTGCGTTGGTGTTTCGCACATAAATTATTACGGAACACATTTTTGGACTCCTAGACACTACCGGGTGTGGAAAACACAGTTTTCACAACTTGTCCGGTGCAATAAATGCGGGTCACTGGTCGGGCCTCCCGAACATGAACAAAATTGTGCGTCGGTGTTTCGCACGAGGATCGTTCCGAAACACATTTTTGGACTCCTAGACACTACCGGGTGCAGAAAACACAGTTTTCACAACTTGTCCTCGCGCAATAAATGCGGGTCACTAGTCGGGCCATCCGAACATGAACAAAATTGTGCGTCGGTGTTTCCAACGAGGATCGTTCCGAAACACATTTTTGGACTCCTAGACACTATTGGGTGCGGAAGACACAGTCTTCACAACTTTGCCCGGCGCAATAAATGCAGGTCACTAGGGGGCCACCCGAATTTGAACAAAATTGTGCGCCGGTGTTTCGCGTTCGGATCGTTGGGGAACACATTTTTATACTCCTAGACACTACCGGGTGCGGAAAACACGGTGGTCACAACTTGTCCCTGCGCAATAAATGCAGGTTACGAGTGGGTCACCCGAACATGAACAAAATTGTGCGTCGGTGTTTTGCACATGGATTGTTCGGAAACCCATTTTTGGACTCCTAGACACTACCGGGTGCGGAGGGCCACCCGAAAATGACCAAAATTGTGCTTCGGTGTTTCGGACATGAATTGTTACGGAACACATTTTTCGACTCCTAGACACTACCGGATGCGGAAAACACAGTTTTCACAACTTGTCCCGGCGCAATAAATGAGGGTCACTAGTCGGGCCACCCGAACATGAACAAAATTATGTGTCGGTGTTTCGCACACGAATTGTTCCGGAACACATTTTTGGACTCCTAGGCACTACCGAGTGGAGAAAACACAGTTTTCACAACTTGTGCCGGCGCAATAAATGCGGGTCACTAGTCGGGCCACCCCAACATGAGCAAAATTGTGCGTCGGTGTTTCGCACATGAATTATTACGGAACACATTTTTGGACTCCTAGACACTAACTTGTCCTGGCGCAATAAATGCGGGTCACTAGTCGAGCCATCCGAACATGAACAAAATTGTGCGTCGGTGTTTCACACGAGGATCGTTCGAAACACATTTTTGGACTCCTAGACACTATTGGGTGCGGAAGACACGGTCTTCACAACTTTTCCGGCGCAATAAACGCAGGTCACTAGGGGAGCCACCCGAAGTTGAACAAAATTGTGCGCTGGTGTTTCGCGTTCGTATCGTTGTGGAACACATTTTCATACTCCTAAACACTACCGGGTGCGGAAAACACAGTGTTCACAACTTGTCCCTGCGCAATAAATGCAGGTTACTAGTGGGTCACCCGAACATGAACAAAATTGTGCGTAGGTGTTTCGCACATGGATTGTTCGGAAACACATTTTTGGACTCCTAGACACTACCGGGTGCGGAGGGCCTCCCGAAAATGACCAAAATTGTGCTTCGGTGTTTCGGACATGAATTGTTATGGAACACATTTTTGGACTCCTAGACAAGATCTTGGGTGCGGAAGACACGATCTTCACAACTTGTTCCGGCGCAATAAATGCAGGTCACTAGTGGGGCCACCGGAACATGAACAAAATTGTGCGTAGGTGTTTCGCACATGAATTGTTCCCGATCACATTTTTGGACTCCTAGACACGACCGGGTGTGGAAAACACAGTTTTCACAACTTGTCCCGACGCAATAAATGCGGGTCACTAGTCGGGCCACCCGAACATGAACAAAATTGTGCGTAGGTGTTTCGCACATGAATTGTTCCCGATCACATTTTTGGACTCCTAGACACGACCGGGTGTGGAAAACACAGTTTTCACAACTTGTCCCGATGCAATAAATGCGGGTCACTAGTCGGGCCACCGAACATGAACAAACTTGTGCGTCGGTGTTTCGTACATGAATTGTTCCGGAACACATTTTTGGACTGCGAGACACTACCGAGTGGAGAAATCACAGTTTTCACAACTTGTGCCGGCGTAATAAATGCGGGTCACTAGTCGGGCCACCCGAGCATGAACAAAATTGTGCGTCGGTGTTTCGCACATGAATTATTACGAAACACATTTTTGGACTCCTAGACACTACCGGGTGCGGAAAACACAGTTTTCACAACTTGTCCTGCCGCAATAAATGCGGGTCACTAGTCGGGCCACCCGAACATGAACAAAATTGTGTGTCGGTGTTTCGCACATAAATTATTACGGAACACATTTTTGTACTCCTAGACACTACCGGGTGTGGAAAACACAGTTTTCACAACTTGTCCCGGTGCAATAAATGCGGGTCACTTGGTCGGGCCTCCCGAACATGAACAAAATTGTGCGTCGGTGTTTCGCACATAGATTGTTCGGAAACACATTTTTGGACTCCTAAACGCTACCGGGTGCGGAGGGCCACCCTAAAATGACCAAAATTGTGCCTCGGTGTTTCAGACATGATTTGTTACGGAACACATTTTTCGACTCCTAGACCCTACGGGTGCGGAAAACACGGTTTTCACAACTTGTCCTGGCGCAATAAATGCGTGTCACTACTCGGGCCACCCGAACAGGAACAAAATTGTGCGTCGGTGTTTCGCACATAAATTATTACGGAACACATTTTTGGACTCCTAGACACTACCGGGTGCGGAAAACACAGTTTTCACAACTTGTCCTGGCGCAATAAATGCGGGTCACTAGTCGGGCCACGCGAACATGAACAAAATTGTGCGTCGGTGTTTCGCACATAAATTATTACGGAACACATTTTTGGACTCCTAGACACTACCGGGTGTGGAAGACACAGTTTTCACAACTTGTCCCGGCGCAATAAATGCGGGTCACTGGTCGGGCCTCCCGAACATGAACAAAATTGTGCGTCGGTGTTTCGCACGAGGATCGTTCCGAAACACATTTTTGGACTCCTAGACACTATCGGGTGCGGAAGACACGGTCTTCACAACTTGTCCCGGCGCAATAAATGCAGGTCACTAGTGGGGCCACCGGAACATGAACAAAATTGTGCGTTGGTGTTTCACACATAAATTATTACGGAACACATTTTTGGACTCCTAGACACTACCGGGTGTGGAAAACACAGTTTTCACAACTTGTCCCGTGCAATAAATGCGGGTCACCTGGTCGGGCCTCCCGAACATGAACAAAATTGTGCGTCGGTGTTTCGCACGAGGATCGTTCCGAAACACATTTTTGGACTCCTAGACACTACCGGGTGCAGAAAACACAGTTTTCACAACTTGTCCTCGCGCAATAAATGCGGGTCACTAGTCGGGCCACCCGAACATGAACAAAATTGTGCGTCGGTGTTTCCAACGAGGATCGTTCCGAAACACATTTTTGGACTCCTAGACACTATTGGGTGCGGAAGACACAGTCTTCACAACTTTGCCCGGCGCAATAAATGCAGGTCACTAGGGGGGCCACCCGAATTTGAACAAAATTGTGCGCCGGTGTTTCGCGTTCGGATCGTTGGGGAACACATTTTTATACTCCTAGACACTACCGGGTGCGGAAAACACGAGTGGTCACAACTTGTCCCTGCGCAATAAATGCAGGTTACGAGTGGGTCACCCGAACATGAACAAAATTGTGCGTCGGTGTTTCGCACATGGATTGTTCGGAAACCCATTTTTGGACTCCTAGACACTACCGGGTGCGGAGGGCCACCCGAAAATGACCAAAATTGTGCTTCGGTGTTTCGGACATGAATTGTTACGGAACACATTTTTCGACTCCTAGACACTACCGGATGCGGAAAACACAGTTTTCACAACTTGTCCCGGCGCAATAAATGAGGGTCACTAGTCGGGCCACCCGAACATGAACAAAATTATGTGTCGGTGTTTCGCACACGAATTGTTCCGGAACACATTTTTGGACTCCTAGGCACTACCGAGTGGAGAAAACACGGTTTTCACAACTTGTGCCGGCGCAATAAATGCGGGTCACTAGTCGGGCCACCCCAACATGAGCAAAATTGTGCGTCGGTGTTTCGCACATGAATTATTACGGAACACATTTTTGGACTCCTAGACACTAACTTGTCCTGGCGCAATAAATGCGGGTCACTAGTCGAGCCATGCGAACATGAACAAAATTGTGCGTCGGTGTTTCACACGAGGATCGTTCGAAACACATTTTTGGACTCCTAGACACTATTGGGTGCGGAAGACACGGTCTTCACAACTTTTCCGGCGCAATAAACGCAGGTCACTAGGGGAGCCACCCGAAGTTGAACAAAATTGTGCGCTGGTGTTTCGCGTTCGTATCGTTGTGGAACACATTTTCATACTCCTAAACACTACCGGGTGCGGAAAACACAGTGTTCACAACTTGTCCCTGCGCAATAAATGCAGGTTACTAGTGGGTCACCCGAACATGAACAAAATTGTGCGTAGGTGTTTCGCACATGGATTGTTCGGAAACACATTTTTGGACTCCTAGACACTACCGGGTGCGGAGGGCCTCCCGAAAATGACCAAAATTGTGCTTCGGTGTTTCGGACATGAATTGTTATGGAACACATTTTTGGACTCCTAGACAAGATCTGGGTGCGGAAGACACGAGTCTTCACAACTTGTCCCGGCGCAATAAATGCAGGTCACTAGTGGGGCCACCGGAACATGAACAAAATTGTGCGTAGGTGTTTCGCACATGAATTGTTCCCGATCACATTTTTGGACTCCTAGACACGACCGGGTGTGGAAAACACAGTTTTCACAACTTGTCCCGACGCAATAAATGCGGGTCACTAGTCGGGCCACCCGAACATGAACAAAATTGTGCGTAGGTGTTTCGCACATGAATTGTTCCCGATCACATTTTTGGACTCCTAGACACGACCGGGTGTGGAAAACACAGTTTTCACAACTTGTCCCGATGCAATAAATGCGGGTCACTAGTCGGGCCACCCGAACATGAACAAACTTGTGCGTCGGTGTTTCGTACATGAATTGTTCCGGAACACATTTTTGGACTGCTAGACACTACCGAGTGGAGAAATCACGGTTTTCACAACTTGTGCCGGCGTAATAAATGCGGGTCACTAGTCGGGCCACCCGAGCATGAACAAAATTGTGCGTCGGTGTTTCGCACATGAATTATTACGAAACACATTTTTGGACTCCTAGACACTACCGGGTGCGGAAAACACAGTTTTCACAACTTGTCCTGCCGCAATAAATGCGGGTCACTAGTCGGGCCACCCGAACATGAACAAAATTGTGTGTCGGTGTTTCGCACATAAATTATTACGGAACACATTTTTGTACTCCTAGACACTACCGGGTGTGGAAAACACAGTTTTCACAACTTGTCCCGGTGCAATAAATGCGGGTCACTGGTCGGGCCTCCCGAACATGAACAAAATTGTGCGTCGGTGTTTCGCACGAGGATCGTTCCGAAACACATTTTTGGACTCCTAGACACTACTGGGTGCGGAAGACACGGTCTTCACAACTTGACCCAGCGCAATAAATGCAGGTCACTAGTGGGGCCACCGGAACATGAACAAAATTGTGCGTTGGTGTTTCGCACATGAATTGTTCCCGATCACATTTTTGGACTCCTAGACACTACTCGGGTGCGGAAGACACGGTCTTCACAACTTGACCCAGCGCAATAAATGCAGGTCACTAGTGGGGCCACCGGAACATGAACAAAATTGTGCGTTGGTGTTTCGCACATGAATTGTTCCCGATCACATTTTTGGACTCCTAGACACTACCGGGTGTGGAAAACACAGTTTTCACAACTTGTCCCGATGCAATAAATGCGGGTCACTAGTCGGGCCACCCGAACATGAACAAACTTGTGCGTCGGTGTTTCGTACATGAATTGTTCCGGAACACATTTTTGGACTGCTAGACACTACCGAGTGGAGAAATCACGGTTTTCACAACTTGTGCCGTCGCAATAAATGCGGGTCACTAGTCGGGCCACCCAAACATGAGCAAAATTGTGCGTCGGTGTTTCGCACATGAATTATTACGGAACACATTTTTGGACTCCTAGACACTACCGGGTGTGGAAAACACAGTTTTCACAACTTGTCCCGCGCAATAAATGCGGGTCACCTGGTCGGGCCTCCCGAACATGAACAAAATTGTGCATCGGTGTTTCGCACAGGGATCGTTCCGAAACACGTTTTTGGACTCCTAGACACTCATCGGGTTTGGAAGACACAGTCTTCACAACTTGTCCCGGTGCAATAAATGCAGGTCACTAGTGGGGCCACCGGAACATGAACAAAATTGTGCGTTGGTGTTTCGCACATGAATTGTTCCCGATCACATTTTTGGACTCCTAGACACTACCGGGTGTGGAAAACACAGTTTTCACAACTTGTCCCGACGCAATAAATGCGGGTCACTAGTCGGGCCACCCGAACATCAACAAACTTGTGCGTCGGTGTTTCGCAGATGAATTGTTTTAGAACACATTTTTGGACTCCTAGACACTACCGAGTGGAGAAATCACAGTTTTCACAACTTGTACCGGCGCAATAAATACGGGTCACTAGTCGGGCCACCCAAACATGAGCAAAATTGTGCGTCGGTGTTTCGCACATGAATTATTATGGAACATAGTTTTGGACTCCTAGACACAACCGGGTGCGGAAAACACAGTATTCACAACTTGTCCGGCGCAATAAATGCGGGTCACTAGTCGGGCCACCCGAACATGAACAAAATTGTGTGTCGGTGTTTCGCACATAAATTATTACGGAACACATTTTTGGACTCCTAGACACTACTAGGTGTGGAAAACACAGTTTTCACAACTTGTCCCAGCGCAATAAATGCAGGTTACTAGTGGCCACCCGAACATGAACAAAATTGTGCGTCGGTGTTTCGCACATGGATTGTTCGGAAACATATTTTTGGACTCCTAGACACTACCGGGTGCGGAGGGCCACCCGAAAATGACCAAAATTGTGCTTCGGTGTTTCGGACATGAATTGTTATGGAACACATTTTTGGACTCCTAGACAGATCTTGGGTGCGGAAGACACAGTCTTCACAACTTGTCCCGGCGCAATAAATGCAGGTCACTAGTGGGGCCACCGGAACATGAACAAAATTGTGCGTAGGTGTTTCGCACATGAATTGTTCCCGATCACATTTTTGGACTCCTAGACACGACCGGGTGTGGAAAACACAGTTTTCACAACTTGTCCCGACGCAATAAATGCGGGTCACTAGTCGGGCCACCCGAACATGAACAAAATTGTGCGTAGGTGTTTCGCACATGAATTGTTCCCGATCACATTTTTGGACTCCTAGACACGACCGGGTGTGGAAAACACAGTTTTCACAACTTGTCCCGATGCAATAAATGCGGGTCACTAGTCGGGCCACCCGAGCATGAACAAAATTGTGCGTCGGTGTTTCGCACATGAATTATTACGAAACACATTTTTGGACTCCTAGACACTACCGGGTGCGGAAAACACAGTTTTCACAACTTGTCCTGCCGCAATAAATGCGGGTCACTAGTCGGGCCACCCGAACATGAACAAAATTGTGTGTCGGTGTTTCGCACATAAATTATTACGGAACACATTTTTGTACTCCTAGACACTACCGGGTGTGGAAAACACGGTTTTCACAACTTGTCCCGGTGCAATAAATGCGGGTCACTGGTCGGGCCTCCCGAACATGAACAAAATTGTGCGTCGGTGTTTCGCACGAGGATCGTTCCGAAACACATTTTTGGACTCCTAGACACTACTGGGTGCGGAAGACACGAGTCTTCACAACTTGACCCAGCGCAATAAATGCAGGTCACTAGTGGGGCCACCGGAACATGAACAAAATTGTGCGTTGGTGTTTCGCACATGAATTGTTCCCGATCACATTTTTGGACTCCTAGACACTACCGGGTGTGGAAAACACAGTTTTCACAACTTGTCCCGATGCAATAAATGCGGGTCACTAGTCGGGCCACCCGAACATGAACAAACTTGTGCGTCGGTGTTTCGTACATGAATTGTTCCGGAACACATTTTTGGACTGCTAGACACTACCGAGTGGAGAAATCACAGTTTTCACAACTTGTGCCGTCGCAATAAATGCGGGTCACTAGTCGGGCCACCCAAACATGAGCAAAATTGTGCGTCGGTGTTTCGCACATGAATTATCACGGAACACATTTTTGGACTCCTAGACACTACCGGGTGTGGAAAACACAGTTTTCACAACTTGTCCCGCGCAATAAATGCGGGTCACTGGTTGGGCCTCCCGAACATGAACAAAATTGTGCATCGGTGTTTCGCACGAGGATCGTTCCGAAACACGTTTTTGGACTCCTAGACACTACTGGGTTTGGAAGACACAGTCTTCACAACTTGTCCCGGTGCAATAAATGCAGGTCACTAGTGGGGCCACCGGAACATGAACAAAATTGTGCGTTGGTGTTTCGCACATGAATTGTTCCCGATCACATTTTTGGACTCCTAGACACTACCGGGTGTGGAAAACACAGTTTTCACAACTTGTCCCGACGCAATAAATGCGGGTCACTAGTCGGGCCACCCGAACATCAACAAACTTGTGCGTCGGTGTTTCGCAGATGAATTGTTTTAGAACACATTTTTGGACTCCTAGACACTACCGAGTGGAGAAATCACAGTTTTCACAACTTGTACCGGCGCAATAAATACGGGTCACTAGTCGGGCCACCCAAACATGAGCAAAATTGTGCGTCGGTGTTTCGCACATGAATTATTATGGAACATAGTTTTGGACTCCTAGACACTACCGGGTGCGGAAAACACAGTATTCACAACTTGTCCTGGCGCAATAAATGCGGGTCACTAGTCGGGCCACCCGAACATGAACAAAATTGTGTGTCGGTGTTTCGCACATAAATTATTACGGAACACATTTTTGGACTCCTAGACACTACTAGGTGTGGAAAACACAGTTTTCACAACTTGTCCCGGCGCAATAAATGCAGGTTACTAGTGGCCACCCGAACATGAACAAAATTGTGCGTCGGTGTTTCGCACATGGATTGTTCGGAAACAGATTTTTGGACTCCTAGACACTACCGGGTGCGGAGGGCCACCCGAAAATGACCAAAATTGTGCTTCGGTGTTTCGGACATGAATTGTTACGGAACACATTTTTCGACTCCTAGACACTACCGGGTGCGGAAAACACAGTTTTCACAACTTGTCCCGGCGCAATAAATGCGGGTCACTAGTCGGGCCACCCGAACATGAACAAAATTGTGCATCGGTGTTTCGCACATAAATTATTACGAAACACATTTTTGGACTCCTAGACACTACCGGGTGTGGAAAACACAGTTTTCACAACTTGTCCCGGCGCAATAAATGCGGGTCACTAGTCGGGCCTCCCGAACATGAACAAAATTGTGCGTCGGTGTTTCGCACGAGGGTTCGTTCCGAAACACATTTTTGGACTCCTAGACACTACTATGTGCGGAAGACACAGTCTTCACAACTTGTCCCGGCGCAATAAATGCAGGTTACTAGTGGGGCCACCCGAACATAAACAAACTTGTGCGTCGGTGTTTCGCACATGAATTGTTCCAGAACACATTTTTGGACTGCTAGACACTACCGAGTGGAGAAATCACAGTTTTCACAACTTGTGCCGGCGCAATAAATGCGGGTCACTAGTCGGGCCACCCAAACATGAACAAAATTGTGCGTCGGTGTTTCGCACATGAATTATTACGGAACACATTTTTGGACTCCTAGACACTACCGGGTGCAGAAAACACAGTTTTCACAACTTGTCCTGGCGCAATAAATGCGGGTCTCTAGTCGGGCCACCCGAACATGAACAAAATTGTGTGTCGGTGTTTCGCACATAAATTATTACGGAACACATTTTTGTACTCCTAGACACTACCGGGTGTGGAAAACACAGTTTTCACAACTTGTCCCGGTGCAATAAATGCGGGTCACTGGTCGGGCCTCCCGAACATGAACAAAATTGTGCGTCGGTGTTTCGCACGGGGATCGTTCCGAAACACATTTTTGGACTCCTAGACACTACTCGGGTGCGGAAGACACGGTCTTCACAACTTGACCCAGCGCAATAAATGCAGGTCACTAGTGGGGCCACCGGAACATGAACAAAATTGTGCGTTGGTGTTTCGCACATGAATTGTTCCCGATCACATTTTTGGACTCCTAGACACTACCGGGTGTGGAAAACACAGTTTTCACAACTTGTCCCGATGCAATAAATGCGGGTCACTAGTCGGGCCACCCGAACATGAACAAACTTGTGCGTCGGTGTTTCGTACATGAATTGTTCCGGAACACATTTTTGGACTGCTAGACACTACCGAGTGGAGAAATCACAGTTTTCACAACTTGTGCCGTCGCAATAAATGCGGGTCACTAGTCGGGCCACCCAAACATGAGCAAAATTGTGCGTCGGTGTTTCGCACATGAATTATCACGGAACACATTTTTGGACTCCTAGACACTACCGGGTGTGGAAAACACAGTTTTCACAACTTGGCCCGCGCAATAAATGCGGGTCACTGGTCGGGCCTCCCGAACATGAACAAAATTGTGCATCGGTGTTTCGCACGGGGATCGTTCCGAAACACGTTTTTGGACTCCTAGACACTACTGGGTTTGGAAGACACGGTCTTCACAACTTGTCCCGGTGCAATAAATGCAGGTCACTAGTGGGGCCACCGGAACATGAACAAAATTGTGCGTTGGTGTTTCGCACATGAATTGTTCCCGATCACATTTTTGGACTCCTAGACACTACCGGGTGTGGAAAACACAGTTTTCACAACTTGTCCCGACGCAATAAATGCGGGTCACTAGTCGGGCCACCCGAACATCAACAAACTTGTGCGTCGGTGTTTCGCAGATGAATTGTTTTAGAACACATTTTTGGACTCCTAGACACTACCGAGTGGAGAAATCACAGTTTTCACAACTTGTACCGGCGCAATAAATACGGGTCACTAGTCGGGCCACCCAAACATGAGCAAAATTGTGCGTCGGTGTTTCGCACATGAATTATTATGGAACATAGTTTTGGACTCCTAGACACTACCGGGTGCGGAAAACACAGTATTCACAACTTGTCCTGGCGCAATAAATGCGGGTCACTAGTCGGGCCACCCGAACATGAACAAAATTGTGTGTCGGTGTTTCGCACATAAATTATTACGGAACACATTTTTGGACTCCTAGACACTACTAGGTGTGGAAAACACAGTTTTCACAACTTGTCCCGGCGCAATAAATGCAGGTTACTAGTGGCCACCCGAACATGAACAAAATTGTGCGTCGGTGTTTCGCACATGGATTGTTCGGAAACAGATTTTTGGACTCCTAGACACTACCGGGTGCGGAGGGCCACCGAAAATGACCAAAATTGTGCTTCGGTGTTTCGGACATGAATTGTTACGGAACACATTTTTCGACTCCTAGACACTACCGGGTGCGGAAAACACAGTTTTCACAACTTGTCCCGGCGCAATAAATGCGGGTCACTAGTCGGGCCACCCGAACATAAACAAACTTGTGCGTCGGTGTTTCGCACATGAATTGTTCCCGAACACATTTTTGGACTCCTAGACACTACCGGGTGTGGAAATCACAGTTTTCACAACTTGTGCCGGCGCAATAAATGCGGGTCACTAGTCGGGCCACCCAAACATGAGCAAAATTGTGCGTCGGTGTTTCGCACATAAATTATTACGGAACACAGTTTTGGACTCCTAGACACTACCGGGTGTGGAAAACACGGTTTTCACAACTTGGCTCGGCGCAATAAATGCGGGTCACTGGTCGGGCCTCCCGAACATGAACAAAATTGTGCATCGGTGTTTCGCACATAAATTATTACGGAACACATTTTTGGACTCCTAGACACTACGGGTGTGGAAAACACAGTTTTCACAACTTGTCCCGGCGCAATAAATGCGGGTCACTAGTCGGGCCTCCCGAACATGAACAAAATTGTGCGTCGGTGTTTCGCACGAGGATCGTTCCGAAACACATTTTTGGACTCCTAGACACTACTCGGGTGCGGAAGATACAGTCTTCACAACTTGTCCCGGCGCAATAAATGCAGGTCACTAGTGGGGCCACCGGAACATGAACAAAATGGTGTGTTGGTGTTTCGCACATGAATTGTTCCCGAACACATTTTCAGACTCCTAGACACTACCGGGTGTGGAAAACACAGTTTTCACAACTTGTCCCGACGTAATAAATGCGGGTCACTAGTCGGGCCACCCGAACATGAACAAACTTGTGCGTCGGTTTTTCGCACATGAATTGTTCCGGAAAACATTTTTGGACTCCTAGACACTACCGAGTGCGGAAAACATAGTTTTCACCACTTGTCCCGACGCAATAAATGCAGCTGACTAGAGGGGTCACCTGAAGTTGAACAAAATTGCGCGTCGGTGTTTCGCACGAGGATCGTTCCGAAACACATTTTTGGACTCCTAGACACTACCGGGTGTGTAAAACACAATTTTCACAACTTGTCCCGTCGCAGTAAATGAGGGTCACTAGTCGGGCCACCCAAACATGAACAAAATTGTGCGTTGGTGTTTCGCACATAGATTGTTCGAAAACACATTTTTGGACTCCTGGACACTACCGGGTGCGAAGCGCCACCCGAAAATGACCAAAGTTGTGCTTCGGTGTTTCCGACATGAATTGTTACGGAACGCATTTTTCGGCTCCTAGACCCTACCGGGTGTGGAAAACACAGTTTTCAGAACTTGTCTCGGCGCAATAAATGAGGGTCACTAGTCGGGCCTCCCGAACATGAACAAAATTGTGCGTCGGTGTTTCGCACGGGGATCGTTCCGAAACACATTTTTGGACTCCTAGACAATACTGGGTGCGGAAGATACGAGTCTTCACAACTTGTCCCGGCGCAATAAATGCAGGTCACTAATGGGGCCACCGGAACATGAACAAAATTGTGCGTTGGTGGTTCGCACATGAATTGTTCCCGAACACATTTTTAGACTCCTAGACACTACCGGGTGTGGAAAACACAGTTTTTACAACTTGTCCCGACGCAATAAATGCGGGTCACTAGTCGGGCCACCCGAACATGAACAAACTTGTGCGTCGGTTTTCGCACATGAATTGTTCCGGAACACATTTTTGGACTCCTAGACACTACCGAGTGCGGAAAATATAGTTTTCACCACTTGTCCCGACGTAATAAATGCAGCTGACTAGAGGGGTCACCCGAAGTTGAACAAAATTGCGCGCCGGTGTTTCGCACAGGGATCATTCCGAAACACATTTTTGGACTCCTAGACACTACCGGGTGCGGAAAACACAATTTTCACAACTTGTCCCGGCGCAATAAATGAGGGTCACTAGTCGGGCCACCCAAACATGAACAAAATTGTGCGTCCGTGTTTCGCACATAGATTGTTCGGAAACACATTTTTGGACTCCTAAACGCTACCGGGTGCGGAGGGCCACCCGAAAATGACCAAAATTGTGCTTCGGTGTTTCGGACATGATTTGTTACGGAACACATTTTTCGACTCCTAGACCGTACCGGGTGCGGAAAACACAGTTTTCACAACTTGTCCTGGCGCAATAAATGCGAGTCACTAGTCGGGCCACCCGAACAGGAACAAAATTGTGAGTCGGTGTTTCGCACATAAATTATTACGGAACACATTTTTGGACTCCTAGACACTACCGGGTGCGGAAAACACAGTTTTCACAACTTGTCCTGGCGCAATAAATGCGGGTCACTAGTCGGGCCACGCGAACACGAACAAAATTGTGCGTCGGTGTTTCGCAGATAAATTATTACGGAACACATTTTTGGACTCCTAGACACTACCGGGTGTGGAAGACACAGTTTTCACAACTTGTCCCGGCGCAATAAATGCGGGTCACTGGTCGGGCCTCCCGAACATGAACAAAATTGTGCGTCGGTGTTTCGCACGAGGATCGTTCCGAAACACATTTTTGGACTCCTAGACACTATCGGGTGCGGAAGACACGGTCTTCACAACTTGTCCGGCGCAATAAATGCAGGTCACTAGTGGGGCCACCGAAACATGAACAAAATTGTGCGTTGGTGTTTCGCACATAAATTATTACGGAACACATTTTTGGACTCCTAGACACTACCGGGTGTGGAAAACACAGTTTTCACAACTTGTCCCGGTGCAATAAATGCGGGTCACTGGTCGGGCCTCCCGAACATGAACAAAATTGTGCGTCGGTGTTTCGCACGAGGATCGTTCGGAAACACATTTTTGGACTCCTAGACACTACCGGGTGCAGAAAACATAGTTTTCACAACTTGTCCTCGCGCAATAAATGCGGGTCACTAGTCGGGCCACCCGAACATGAACAAAATTGTGCGTCGGTGTTTCCAACGAGGATCGTTCCGAAACACATTTTTGTACTCCTAGACACTATTGGGTGCGGAAGACACGGTCTTCACAACTTTGCCCGGCGCAATAAATGCAGGTCACTAGGGGGCCACCCGAAGTTGAACAAAATTGTGCGCCGGTGTTTCGCGTTCGGATCGTTGGGGAACACATTTTTATACTCCTAGACACTACCGGGTGCGGAAAACACGGTGGTCACAACTTGTCCCTGCGCAATAAATGCAGGTTACGAGTGGGTCACCCGAACATGAACAAAATTGTGCGTCGGTGTTTCGCACATGGATTGTTCGGAAACCCATTTTTGGACTCCTAGACACTACCGGGTGCGGAGGGCCACCCGAAAATGACCAAAATTGTGCTTCGGTGTTTCGGACATGAATTGTTACGGAACACATTTTTTGACTCCTAGACACTACCGGATGCGGAAAACACAGTTTTCACAACTTGTCCCGGCGCAATATATGAGGGTCACTAGTCGGGCCACCCGAACATGAACAAAATTGTGCGTCGGTGTTTCGCACATAAATTATTACGGAACACATTTTTGGACTCCTAGACACTACCGGGTGCGGAAAACACAGTTTTCACAACTTGTCCTGGCGCAATAAATGCGGGTCACTAGTCGGGCCACGCGAACACGAACAAAATTGTGCGTCGGTGTTTCGCACATAAATTATTACGGAACACATTTTTGGACTCCTAGACACTACCGGGTGTGGAAGACACAGTTTTCACAACTTGTCCCGGCGCAATAAATGCGGGTCACTGGTCGGGCCTCCCGAACATGAACAAAATTGTGCGTCGGTGTTTCGCACGAGGATCGTTCCGAAACACATTTTTGGACTCCTAGACACTATCTGGGTGCGGAAGACACAGTCTTCACAACTTGTCCCGGCGCAATAAATGCAGGTCACTAGTGGGGCCACCGGAACATGAACAAAATTGTGCGTTGGTGTTTCGCACATAAATTATTACGGAACACATTTTTGGACTCCTAGACACTACCGGGTGTGGAAAACACAGTTTTCACAACTTGTCCCGGTGCAATAAATGCGGGTCACTGGTCGGGCCTCCCGAACATGAACAAAATTATGCGTCGGTGTTTCGCACGAGGATCGTTCCGAAACACATTTTTGGACTCCTAGACACTACCGGGTGCAGAAAACACAGTTTTCACAACTTGTCCTCGCGCAATAAATGCGGGTCACTAGTCGGGCCACCCGAACATGAACAAAATTGTGCGTCGGTGTTTCCAACGAGGATCGTTCCGAAACACATTTTTGGACTCCTAGACACTATTGGGTGCGGAAGACACAGTCTTCACAACTTTGCCCGGCGCAATAAATGCAAGTCACTAGGGGGCCACCCGAAGTTGAACAAAATTGTGCGCCGGTGTTTCGCGTTCGGATCGTTGGGGAACACATTTTTATACTCCTAGACACTACCGGGTGCGGAAAACACAGTGGTCACAACTTGTCCCTGCGCAATAAATGCAGGTTACGAGTCGGTCACCCGAACATCAACAAAATTGTGCGTCGGTGTTTCGCACATGGATTGTTCGGAAACCCATTTTTGGACTCCTTGACACTACCGGGTGCGGAGGGCCACCCGAAAATGACCAAAATTGTGCTTCGGTGTTTCGGACATGAATTGTTACGGAACACATTTTTCGACTCCTAGACACTACCGGATGCGGAAAACACAGTTTTCACAACTTGTCCCGGCGCAATAAATGAGGGTCACTAGTCGGGCCACCCGAACATGAACAAAATTGTGTGTCGGTGTTTCGCACACGAATTGTTCCGGAACACATTTTTTGACTCGTAGGCACTACCGAGTGGAGAAAACACAGTTTTCACAACTTGTGCCGGCGCAATAAATGCGGGTCACTAGTCGGGCCGCCCCAACATGAGCAAAATTGTGCGTCGGTGTTTCGCACATGAATTACTACGGAACACATTTTTGGACTCCTAGACACTTACTTGTCCTGGCGCAATAAATGCGGGTCACTAGTCGGGCCACCCGAACATGAACAAAATTGTGCGTCGGTGTTTCGCACTGAGGATCGTTCGAAACACATTTTTGGACTCCTAGACACTACTTGGGTGCGGAAGATACGAGTCTTCACAACTTGTCCCGGCGCAATAAATGCAGGTCACTAGTGGGGCCACCGGAACATGAACAAAATGGTGTGTTGGTGTTTCGCACATGAATTGTTCCCGAACACATTTTCAGACTCCTAGACACTACCGGGTGTGGAAAACACAGTTTTCACAACTTGTCCCGACGTAATAAATGCGGGTCACTAGTCGGGCCACCCGAACATGAACAAACTTGTGCGTCGGTTTTTCGCACATGAATTGTTCCGGAAAACATTTTTGGACTCCTAGACACTACCGAGTGCGGAAAACATAGTTTTCACCACTTGTCCCGACGCAATAAATGCAGCTGACTAGAGGGGTCACCCGAAGTTGAACAAAATTGCGCGTCGGTGTTTCGCACGAGGATCGTTCCGAAACACATTTTTGGACTCCTAGACACTACCGGGTGTGTAAAACACAATTTTCACAACTTGTCCCGTCGCAGTAAATGAGGGTCACTAGTCGGGCCACCCAAACATGAACAAAATTGTGCGTTGGTGTTTCGCACATAGATTGTTCGAAAACACATTTTTGGACTCCTGGACACTACCGGGTGCGAAGCGCCACCCGAAAATGACCAAAGTTGTGCTTCGGTGTTTCCGACATGAATTGTTACGGAACGCATTTTTCGGCTCCTAGACCCTACCGGGTGTGGAAAACACAGTTTTCAGAACTTGTCTCGGCGCAATAAATGAGGGTCACTAGTCGGGCCTCCCGAACATGAACAAAATTGTGCGTCGGTGTTTCGCACAGGGATCGTTCCGAAACACATTTTTGGACTCCTAGACAATACTGGGTGCGGAAGATACGGTCTTCACAACTTGTCCCGGCGCAATAAATGCTGGTCACTAATGGGGCCACCGGAACATGAACAAAATTGTGCGTTGGTGGTTCGCACATGAATTGTTCCCGAACACATTTTTAGACTCCTAGACACTACCGGGTGTGGAAAACACAGTTTTCACAACTTGTCCCGACGCAATAAATGCGGGTCACTAGTCGGGCCACCCGAACATGAACAAACTTGTGCGTCGGTTTTCGCACATGAATTGTTCCGGAACACATTTTTGGACTCCTAGACACTACCGAGTGCGGAAAATATAGTTTTCACCACTTGTCCCGACGTAATAAATGCAGCTGACTAGAGGGGTCACCCGAAGTTGAACAAAATTGCGCGCCGGTGTTTCGCACAGGGATCATTCCGAAACACATTTTTGGACTCCTAGACACTACCGGGTGCGGAAAACACAATTTTCACAACTTGTCCCGGCGCAATAAATGAGGGTCACTAGTCGGGCCACCCAAACATGAACAAAATTGTGCGTCCGTGTTTCGCACATAGATTGTTCGGAAACACATTTTTGGACTCCTAAACGCTACCGGGTGCGGAGGGCCACCCGAAAATGACCAAAATTGTGCTTCGGTGTTTCAGACATGATTTGTTACGGAACACATTTTTCGACTCCTAGACCGTACCGGGTGCGGAAAACACAGTTTTCACAACTTGTCCTGGCGCAATAAATGCGAGTCACTAGTCGGGCCACCCGAACAGGAACAAAATTGTGAGTCGGTGTTTCGCACATAAATTATTACGGAACACATTTTTGGACTCCTAGACACTACCGGGTGCGGAAAACACAGTTTTCACAACTTGTCCTGGCGCAATAAATGCGGGTCACTAGTCGGGCCACGCGAACACGAACAAAATTGTGCGTCGGTGTTTCGCAGATAAATTATTACGGAACACATTTTTGGACTCCTAGACACTACCGGGTGTGGAAGACACAGTTTTCACAACTTGTCCCGGCGCAATAAATGCGGGTCACTGGTCGGGCCTCCCGAACATGAACAAAATTGTGCGTCGGTGTTTCGCACGAGGATCGTTCCGAAACACATTTTTGGACTCCTAGACACTATCGGGTGCGGAAGACACGGTCTTCACAACTTGTCCCGGCGCAATAAATGCAGGTCACTAGTGGGGCCACCGAAACATGAACAAAATTGTGCGTTGGTGTTTCGCACATAAATTATTACGGAACACATTTTTGGACTCCTAGACACTACCGGGTGTGGAAAACACAGTTTTCACAACTTGTCCCGGTGCAATAAATGCGGGTCACCTGGTCGGGCCTCCCGAACATGAACAAAATTGTGCGTCGGTGTTTCGCACGGGGATCGTTCGGAAACACATTTTTGGACTCCTAGACACTACCGGGTGCAGAAAACATAGTTTTCACAACTTGTCCTCGCGCAATAAATGCGGGTCACTAGTCGGGCCACCCGAACATGAACAAAATTGTGCGTCGGTGTTTCCAACGAGGATCGTTCCGAAACACATTTTTGTACTCCTAGACACTATTGGGTGCGGAAGACACGGTCTTCACAACTTTGCCCGGCGCAATAAATGCAGGTCACTAGGGGGCCACCCGAAGTTGAACAAAATTGTGCGCCGGTGTTTCGCGTTCGGATCGTTGGGGAACACATTTTTATACTCCTAGACACTACCGGGTGCGGAAAACACGGTGGTCACAACTTGTCCCTGCGCAATAAATGCAGGTTACGAGTGGGTCACCCGAACATGAACAAAATTGTGCGTCGGTGTTTCGCACATGGATTGTTCGGAAACCCATTTTTGGACTCCTAGACACTACCGGGTGCGGAGGGCCACCCGAAAATGACCAAAATTGTGCTTCGGTGTTTCGGACATGAATTGTTACGGAACACATTTTTTGACTCCTAGACACTACCGGATGCGGAAAACACAGTTTTCACAACTTGTCCCGGCGCAATATATGAGGGTCACTAGTCGGGCCACCCGAACATGAACAAAATTGTGCGTCGGTGTTTCGCACATAAATTATTACGGAACACATTTTTGGACTCCTAGACACTACCGGGTGCGGAAAACACGGTTTTCACAACTTGTCCTGGCGCAATAAATGCGGGTCACTAGTCGGGCCACGCGAACACGAACAAAATTGTGCGTCGGTGTTTCGCACATAAATTATTACGGAACACATTTTTGGACTCCTAGACACTACGGGTGTGGAAGACACAGTTTTCACAACTTGTCCCGGCGCAATAAATGCGGGTCACTGGTCGGGCCTCCCGAACATGAACAAAATTGTGCGTCGGTGTTTCGCACGAGGATCGTTCCGAAACACATTTTTGGACTCCTAGACACTACTGGGTGCGGAAGACACAGTCTTCACAACTTGTCCCGGCGCAATAAATGCAGGTCACTAGTGGGGCCACCGGAACATGAACAAAATTGTGCGTTGGTGTTTCGCACATAAATTATTACGGAACACATTTTTGGACTCCTAGACACTACCGGGTGTGGAAAACACAGTTTTCACAACTTGTCCCGGTGCAATAAATGCGGGTCACTGGTCGGGCCTCCCGAACATGAACAAAATTATGCGTCGGTGTTTCGCACGAGGATCGTTCCGAAACACATTTTTGGACTCCTAGACACTACCGGGTGCAGAAAACACAGTTTTCACAACTTGTCCTCGCGCAATAAATGCGGGTCACTAGTCGGGCCACCCGAACATGAACAAAATTGTGCGTCGGTGTTTCCAACAGGGATCGTTCCGAAACACATTTTTGGACTCCTAGACACTATTGGGTGCGGAAGACACAGTCTTCACAACTTTGCCCGGCGCAATAAATGCAAGTCACTAGGGGGGCCACCCGAAGTTGAACAAAATTGTGCGCCGGTGTTTCGCGTTCGGATCGTTGGGGAACACATTTTTATACTCCTAGACACTACCGGGTGCGGAAAACACAGTGGTCACAACTTGTCCCTGCGCAATAAATGCAGGTTACGAGTCGGTCACCCGAACATCAACAAAATTGTGCGTCGGTGTTTCGCACATGGATTGTTCGGAAACCCATTTTTGGACTCCTTGACACTACCGGGTGCGGAGGGCCACCCGAAAATGACCAAAATTGTGCTTCGGTGTTTCGGACATGAATTGTTACGGAACACATTTTTCGACTCCTAGACACTACCGGATGCGGAAAACACAGTTTTCACAACTTGTCCCGGCGCAATAAATGAGGGTCACTAGTCGGGCCACCCGAACATGAACAAAATTGTGTGTCGGTGTTTCGCACACGAATTGTTCCGGAACACATTTTTTGACTCGTAGGCACTACCGAGTGGAGAAAACACAGTTTTCACAACTTGTGCCGGCGCAATAAATGCGGGTCACTAGTCGGGCCGCCCCAACATGAGCAAAATTGTGCGTCGGTGTTTCGCACATGAATTACTACGGAACACATTTTTGGACTCCTAGACACTTACTTGTCCTGGCGCAATAAATGCGGGTCACTAGTCGGGCCACCCGAACATGAACAAAATTGTGCGTCGGTGTTTCGCACGAGGATCGTTACGAAACACATTTTTGGACTCCTAGACACTACTGGGTGCGGAAGATACGGTCTTCACAACTTGTCCCGGCGCAATAAATGCAGGTCACTAGTGGGGCCACCGGAACATGAACAAAATGGTGTGTTGGTGTTTCGCACATGAATTGTTCCCGAACACATTTTCAGACTCCTAGACACTACCGGGTGTGGAAAACACAGTTTTCACAACTTGTCCCGACGTAATAAATGCGGGTCACTAGTCGGGCCACCCGAACATGAACAAACTTGTGCGTCGGTTTTTCGCACATGAATTGTTCCGGAAAACATTTTTGGACTCCTAGACACTACCGAGTGCGGAAAACATAGTTTTCACCACTTGTCCCGACGCAATAAATGCAGCTGACTAGAGGGGTCACCCGAAGTTGAACAAAATTGCGCGTCGGTGTTTCGCACGAGGATCGTTCCGAAACACATTTTTGGACTCCTAGACACTACCGGGTGTGTAAAACACAATTTTCACAACTTGTCCCGTCGCAGTAAATGAGGGTCACTAGTCGGGCCACCCAAACATGAACAAAATTGTGCGTTGGTGTTTCGCACATAGATTGTTCGAAAACACATTTTTGGACTCCTGGACACTACCGGGTGCGAAGCGCCACCCGAAAATGACCAAAGTTGTGCTTCGGTGTTTCCGACATGAATTGTTACGGAACGCATTTTTCGGCTCCTAGACCCTACCGGGTGTGGAAAACACAGTTTTCAGAACTTGTCTCGGCGCAATAAATGAGGGTCACTAGTCGGGCCTCCCGAACATGAACAAAATTGTGCGTCGGTGTTTCGCACGAGGATCGTTCCGAAACACATTTTTGGACTCCTAGACAATACTGGGTGCGGAAGATACGGTCTTCACAACTTGTCCCGGCGCAATAAATGCAGGTCACTAATGGGGCCACCGGAACATGAACAAAATTGTGCGTTGGTGGCTCGCACATGAATTGTTCCCGAACACATTTTTAGACTCCTAGACACTACCGGGTGTGGAAAACACAGTTTTCACAACTTGTCCCGACGCAATAAATGCGGGTCACTAGTCGGGCCACCCGAACATGAACAAACTTGTGCGTCGGTTTTCGCACATGAATTGTTCCGGAACACATTTTTGGACTCCTAGACACTACCGAGTGCGGAAAATATAGTTTTCACCACTTGTCCCGACGTAATAAATGCAGCTGACTAGAGGGGTCACCCGAAGTTGAACAAAATTGCGCGCCGGTGTTTCGCACGAGGATCATTCCGAAACACATTTTTGGACTCCTAGACACTACCGGGTGCGGAAAACACAATTTTCACAACTTGTCCCGGCGCAATAAATGAGGGTCACTAGTCGGGCCACCCAAACATGAACAAAATTGTGCGTCCGTGTTTCGCACATAGATTGTTCGGAAACACATTTTTGGACTCCTAAACGCTACCGGGTGCGGAGGGCCACCCGAAAATGACCAAAATTGTGCTTCGGTGTTTCGGACATGATTTGTTACGGAACACATTTTTCGACTCCTAGACCGTACCGGGTGCGGAAAACACAGTTTTCACAACTTGTCCTGGCGCAATAAATGCGAGTCACTAGTCGGGCCACCCGAACAGGAACAAAATTGTGAGTCGGTGTTTCGCACATAAATTATTACGGAACACATTTTTGGACTCCTAGACACTACCGGGTGCGGAAAACACAGTTTTCACAACTTGTCCTGGCGCAATAAATGCGGGTCACTAGTCGGGCCACGCGAACACGAACAAAATTGTGCGTCGGTGTTTCGCAGATAAATTATTACGAAACACATTTTTGGACTCCTAGACACTACCGGGTGTGGAAGACACGGTTTTCACAACTTGTCCCGGCGCAATAAATGCGGGTCACTGGTCGGGCCTCCCGAACATGAACAAAATTGTGCGTCGGTGTTTCGCACGAGGATCGTTCCGAAACACATTTTTGGACTCCTAGACACTATCTGGGTGCGGAAGACACAGTCTTCACAACTTGTCCCGGCGCAATAAATGCAGGTCACTAGTGGGGCCACCGAAACATGAACAAAATTGTGCGTTGGTGTTTCGCACATAAATTATTACGGAACACATTTTTGGACTCCTAGACACTACCGGGTGTGGAAAACACAGTTTTCACAACTTGTCCCGGTGCAATAAATGCGGGTCACTGGTCGGGCCTCCCGAACATGAACAAAATTGTGCGTCGGTGTTTCGCACGAGGATCGTTCGGAAACACATTTTTGGACTCCTAGACACTACCGGGTGCAGAAAACATAGTTTTCACAACTTGTCCTCGCGCAATAAATGCGGGTCACTAGTCGGGCCACCCGAACATGAACAAAATTGTGCGTCGGTGTTTCCAACAGGGATCGTTCCGAAACACATTTTTGTACTCCTAGACACTATTGGGTGCGGAAGACACGAGTCTTCACAACTTTGCCCGGCGCAATAAATGCAGGTCACTAGGGGGCCACCCGAAGTTGAACAAAATTGTGCGCCGGTGTTTCGCGTTCGGATCGTTGGGGAACACATTTTTATACTCCTAGACACTACCGGGTGCGGAAAACACAGTGGTCACAACTTGTCCCTGCGCAATAAATGCAGGTTACGAGTGGGTCACCCGAACATGAACAAAATTGTGCGTCGGTGTTTCGCACATGGATTGTTCGGAAACCCATTTTTGGACTCCTAGACACTACCGGGTGCGGAGGGCCACCCGAAAATGACCAAAATTGTGCTTCGGTGTTTCGGACATGAATTGTTACGGAACACATTTTTTGACTCCTAGACACTACCGGATGCGGAAAACACAGTTTTCACAACTTGTCCCGGCGCAATATATGAGGGTCACTAGTCGGGCCACCCGAACATGAACAAAATTGTGCGTCGGTGTTTCGCACATAAATTATTACGGAACACATTTTTGGACTCCTAGACACTACCGGGTGCGGAAAACACAGTTTTCACAACTTGTCCTGGCGCAATAAATGCGGGTCACTAGTCGGGCCACGCGAACACGAACAAAATTGTGCGTCGGTGTTTCGCACATAAATTATTACGGAACACATTTTTGGACTCCTAGACACTACCGGGTGTGGAAGACACAGTTTTCACAACTTGTCCCGGCGCAATAAATGCGGGTCACCTGGTCGGGCCTCCCGAACATGAACAAAATTGTGCGTCGGTGTTTCGCACGAGGATCGTTCCGAAACACATTTTTGGACTCCTAGACACTATCGGGTGCGGAAGACACAGTCTTCACAACTTGTCCCGGCGCAATAAATGCAGGTCACTAGTGGGGCCACCGGAACATGAACAAAATTGTGCGTTGGTGTTTCGCACATAAATTATTACGGAACACATTTTTGGACTCCTAGACACTACCGGGTGTGGAAAACACAGTTTTCACAACTTGTCCCGGTGCAATAAATGCGGGTCACCTGGTCGGGCCTCCCGAACATGAACAAAATTATGCGTCGGTGTTTCGCACGAGGATCGTTCCGAAACACATTTTTGGACTCCTAGACACTACCGGGTGCAGAAAACACAGTTTTCACAACTTGTCCTCGCGCAATAAATGCGGGTCACTAGTCGGGCCACCCGAACATGAACAAAATTGTGCGTCGGTGTTTCCAACGAGGATCGTTCCGAAACACATTTTTGGACTCCTAGACACTATTGGGTGCGGAAGACACAGTCTTCACAACTTTGCCCGGCGCAATAAATGCAAGTCACTAGGGGGCCACCCGAAGTTGAACAAAATTGTGCGCCGGTGTTTCGCGTTCGGATCGTTGGGGAACACATTTTTATACTCCTAGACACTACCGGGTGCGGAAAACACAGTGGTCACAACTTGTCCCTGCGCAATAAATGCAGGTTACGAGTCGGTCACCCGAACATCAACAAAATTGTGCGTCGGTGTTTCGCACATGGATTGTTCGGAAACCCATTTTTGGACTCCTTGACACTACCGGGTGCGGAGGGCCACCCGAAAATGACCAAAATTGTGCTTCGGTGTTTCGGACATGAATTGTTACGGAACACATTTTTCGACTCCTAGACACTACCGGATGCGGAAAACACAGTTTTCACAACTTGTCCCGGCGCAATAAATGAGGGTCACTAGTCGGGCCACCCGAACATGAACAAAATTGTGTGTCGGTGTTTCGCACACGAATTGTTCCGGAACACATTTTTTGACTCGTAGGCACTACCGAGTGGAGAAAACACAGTTTTCACAACTTGTGCCGGCGCAATAAATGCGGGTCACTAGTCGGGCCGCCCCAACATGAGCAAAATTGTGCGTCGGTGTTTCGCACATGAATTACTACGGAACACATTTTTGGACTCCTAGACACTTACTTGTCCTGGCGCAATAAATGCGGGTCACTAGTCGGGCCACCCGAACATGAACAAAATTGTGCGTCGGTGTTTCGCACGAGGATCGTTCGAAACACATTTTTGGACTCCTAGACACTATTGGGTGCGGAAGACACGAGTCTTCACAACTTTTCCGGCGCAATAAATGCAGGTCACTAGGGGGCCATCCGAAGTTGAACAAAATTGTGCGCCGGTGTTTCGCGTTCGTATCGTTGTGGAACACATTTTCATACTCCTAAACACTACCGGGTGCGGAAAACACAGTGTTCACAACTTGTCCCTGCGCAATAAATGCAGGTTACTAGTGGGTCACCCGAACATGAACAAAATTGTGCATAGGTGTTTCGCACATGGATTGTTCGGAAACACATTTTTGGACTCCTAGACACTACCGGGTGCGGAGGGCCACCCGAAAATGACCAAAATTGTGCTTCGGTGTTTCGGACATGAATTGTTATGGAACACATTTTTGGACTCCTAGACAATATCGGGTGCGGAAGACACAGTCTTCACAACTTGTCCCGGCGCAATAAATGCAGGTCACTAGTGGGGCCACCGGAACATGAACAAAATTGTGCGTATGTGTTTCGCACATGAATTGTTCCCGATCACATTTTTGGACTCCTAGACACGACCGGGTGTGGAAAACACAGTTTTCACAACTTGTTCCGACGCAATAAATGCGGGTCACTAGTCGGGCCACCCGAACATGAACAAACTTGTGCGTCGGTGTTTCGCACATGAATTGTTCCGGAACACATTTTTGGACTCCTAGACACTACCGAGTGGAGAAATCACAGTTTTCACAACTTGTGCCGGCGCAATAAATGCGGGTCACTAGTCGGGCCACCCGAGCATGAACAAAATTGTGCGTCGGTGTTTCGCACATGAATTATTACGAAACACATTTTTGGACTCCTAGACACTACCGGGTGCGGAAAACACAGTTTTCACAACTTGTCCTGCCGCAATAAATGCGGGTCACTAGTCGGGCCACCCGAACATGAACAAAATTGTGTGTCGGTGTTTCGCACATAAATTATTACGGAACACATTTTTGTACTCCTAGACACTACCGGGTGGGGAAAACACAGTTTTCACAACTTGTCCCGGCGCAATAAATGCGGGTCACCTGGTCGGGCCTCCCGAACATGAACAAAATTGTGCGTCGGTGTTTCGCACGAGGATCGTTCCGAAACACATTTTTGGACTCCTAGACACTATCGGGTGCGGAAGACACAGTCTTCACAACTTGTCCCGGCACAATAAATGCAGGTCACTAGTGGGGCCACCGGAACATGAACAAAATTGTGCGTTGGTGTTTCGCACATGAATTGTTCCCGATCACATTTTTGGACTCCTAGACACTACCGGGTGTGGAAAACACAGTTTTCACAACTTGTCCCGACGCAATAAATGCGGGTCACTAGTCGGGCCACCCGAACATGAACAAACTTGTGCGTCGGTGTTTCGCACATGAATTGTTCCGAAACACATTTTTGGACTCCTAAACACTACCGAGTGGAGAAATCACAGTTTTCACAACTTGTGCCGGCGCAATAAATGCGGGTCACTAGTCGGGCCACCCAAACATGAACAAAATTGTGCGTCGGTGTTTCGCACATGAATTATTACGGAACACATTTTTGGACTCCTAGACACTACCGGGTGCAGAAAACACAGTTTTCACAACTTGTCCCGGCGCAATAAATGCGGGTCTCTAGTCGGGCCACCCGAACATGAACAAAATTGTGTGTCGAGTGTTTCGCACATAAATTATTACGGAACACATTTTTGTACTCCTAGACACTACCGGGTGTGGAAAACACAGTTTTCACAACTTGTCCCGGTGCAATAAATGCGGGTCACTGGTCGGGCCTCCCGAACATGAACAAAATTGTGCGTCGGTGTTTCGCACAGGGATCGTTCCGAAACACATTTTTGGACTCCTAGACACTACAGGGTGCGGAAGACACAGTCTTCACAACTTGACCCAGCCGCAATAAATGCAGGTCACTAGTGGGGCCACCGGAACATGAACAAAATTGTGCGTTGGTGTTTCGCACATGAATTGTTCCCGATCACATTTTTGGACTCCTAGACACTACCGGGTGTGGAAAACACAGTTTTCACAACTTGTCCCGACGCAATAAATGCGGGTCACTAGTCGGGCCACCCGAACATGAACAAACTTGTGCGTCGGTGTTTCGCACATGAATTGTTCTGGAACACATTTTTGGACTGCTAGACACTACCGAGTGGAGAAATCACAGTTTTCACAACTTGTGCCGGCGCAATAAATGCGGGTCACTAGTCGGGCCACCCAAACATGAGCAAAATTGTGCGTCGGTGTTTCGCACATGAATTATTACGGAACACATTTTTGGACTCCTAGACACTACCGGGTGTGGAAAACACAGTTTTCACAACTTGTCCCGCGCAATAAATGCGGGTCACTGGTCGGGCCTCCCGAACATGAACAAAATTGTGCATCGGTGTTTCGCACGAGGATCGTTCCGAAACACGTTTTTGGACTCCTAGACACTACTCGGGTTTGGAAGACACGGTCTTCACAACTTGTCCCGGCGCAATAAATGCAGGTCACTAGTGGGGCCACCGGAACATGAACAAAATTGTGCGTTGGTGTTTCGCACATGAATTGTTCCCGATCACATTTTTGGACTCCTAGACACTACCGGGTGTGGAAAACACAGTTTTCACAACTTGTCCCGACGCAATAAATGCGGGTCACTAGTCGGGCCACGCGAACATCAACAAACTTGTGCGTCGGTGTTTCGCAGATGAATTGTTTTGGAACACATTTTTGGACTCCTAGACACTACCGAGTGGAGAAATCACAGTTTTCACAACTTGTGCCGGCGCAATAAATACGGGTCACTAGTCGGGCCACCCAAACATGAGCAAAATTGTGCGTCGGTGTTTCGCACATGAATTATTACGGAACATAGTTTTGGACTCCTAGACACTACCGGGTGCGGAAAACACAGTTTTCACAACTTGTCCTGGCGCAATAAATGCGGGTCACTAGTCGGGCCACCCGAACAGGAACAAAATTGTGTGTCGGTGTTTCGCACATAAATTATTACGGAACACATTTTTGGACTCCTAGACACTACTAGGTGTGGAAAACACAGTTTTCACAACTTGTCCCGCGCAATAAATGCAGGTTACTAGTGGCCACCCGAACATGAACAAAATTGTGCGTCGGTGTTTCGCACATGGATTGTTCGGAAACATATTTTTGGACTCCTAGACACTACCGGGTGCGGAGGGCCACCCGAAAATGACCAAAATTGAGCTTCGGTGTTTCAGACATGAATTGTTACGGAACACATTTTTCGACTCCTAGACACTACCGGGTGCGGAAAACACAGTTTCCACAACTTGTCCCGGCGCAATAAATGCGGGTCACTAGTCGGGCCACCCGAACATGAACAAAATTGTGCATCGGTGTTTCGCACATAAATTATTACGAAACACATTTTTGGACTCCTAGACACTAACGGGTGTGGAAAACACAGTTTTCACAACTTGTCCCGGCGCAATAAATGCGGGTCACTAGTCGGGCCTCCCGAACATGAACAAAATTGTGCGTCGGTGTTTCGCACGAGGTTCGTTCCGAAACACATTTTTGGACTCCTAGACACTACTATGTGCGGAAGACACAGTCTTCACAACTTGTCCCGGCGCAATAAATGCAGGTTACTAGTGGGGCCACCCGAACATAAACAAACTTGTGCGTCGGTGTTTCGCACATGAATTGTTCCCGAACACATTTTTGGACTCCTAGACACTATCGGGTGTGGAAATCACAGTTTTCACAACTTGTGCCGGCGCAATAAATGCGGGTCACTAGTCGGGCCACCCAAACATGAGCAAAATTGTGCGTCGGTTTTTCGCACATAAATTATTACGGAACACAGTTTTGGACTCCTAGACACTACCGGGTGCGGAAAACACAGTTTTCACAACTTGTCCCGGCGCAATAAATGCGGGTCACTAGTCGGGCTACCCGAGCATGAGCAAAATTGTGCGTCGGTGTTTCGCACATGAATTTTTCCGGAACACATTTTTGGACTCCTAGACACTACCGAGTGGAGAAAACACAGTTTTCACAACTTGTGCCGGCGCAATAAATGCTGGTCACTAGTCGGGCCACCCGAACATGAGGAAAATTGTGCGTCGGTGTTTCGCACATGAATTATTACGGAACACATTTTTGGACTCCTAGACACTACCGGGTGCGGAAAACACAGTTTTCACAACTTGTCCTGGCGCAATAAATGCGGGTCACTAGTCGGGCCACGCGAACATGAACAAAATTGTGCGTCGGTGTTTCGCACATAAATTATTACGGAACACATTTTTGGACTCCTAGACACTACCGGGTGTGGAAGACACAGTTTTCACAACTTGTCCCGGCGCAATAAATGCGGGTCACTGGTCGGGCCTCCCGAACATGAACAAAATTGTGCGTCGGTGTTTCGCACGAGGATCATTCCGAAACACATTTTTGGACTCCTAGACACTATCGGGTGCGGAAGACACAGTCTTCACAACTTGTCCCGGCGCAATAAATGTAGGTCACTAGTGGGGCCACCGGAACATGAACAAAATTGTGCGTTGGTGCTTCGCACATGAATTGTTCCGGAACACATTTTTGGACTCCTAGACACTACCGAGTGGAGAAAACACAGTTTTCACAACTTGTGCCGGCGCAATAAATGCTGGTCACTAGTCGGGCCACCCGAACATGAGGAAAATTGTGCGTCGGTGTTTCGCACATGAATTATTACGGAACACATTTTTGGACTCCTAGACACTACCGGGTGCGGAAAACACAGTTTTCACAACTTGTCCTGGCGCAATAAATGCGGGTCACTAGTCGGGCCACGCGAACATGAACAAAATTGTGCGTCGGTGTTTCGCACATGAATTATTACGGAACACATTTTTGGACTCCTAGACACTACCGGGTGTGGAAAACACAGTTTTCACAACTTGTCCCGCGCAATAAATGCGGGTCACTGGTCGGGCCTCCCGAACATGAACAAAATTGTGCATCGGTGTTTCGCACGGGGATCGTTCCGAAACACGTTTTTGGACTCCTAGACACTACTCGGGTTTGGAAGACACAGTCTTCACAACTTGTCCCGGCGCAATAAATGCAGGTCACTAGTGGGGCCACCGGAACATGAACAAAATTGTGCGTTGGTGTTTCGCACATGAATTGTTCCCGATCAAATTTTTGGACTCCTAGACACTACCGGGTGTGGAAAACACAGTTTTCACAACTTGTCCCGACGCAATAAATGCGGGTCACTAGTCGGGCCACCCGAACATGAACAAAATTGTGCGTCGGTGTTTCGCGCATGAATTATTATGGAACACATTTTTCGACTCGTAGACACTACCGGGTGCAGAAAACACAGTTTTCACAACTTGTCCTCGCGCAATAAATGCGGGTCACTAGTCGGGCCACCCGAACATGAACAAAATTGTGCGGCGGTGTTTCCAACAGGGATCGTTCCGAAACACATTTTTGGACTCCTAGACACTATTGGGTGCGGAAGACACGGTCTTCGGAACTTTGCCCGGCGCAATAAATGCAGGTCACTAGGGGGCCACCCGAAATTGAACAAAATTGTGCGCCGGTGTTTCACGTTCAAATCGTTGGGGAACACATTTTCATACTCCTAGACACTACCGGGTGCGGAAAACACAGTGGTCACAACTTGTCCCTGCGCAATAAATGCAGGTTACGAGTGGGTCACCCGAACTTGAACAAAATTGTGCGTCGGTGTTTCGCACATGGATTGTTCGGAAACCCATTTTTGGACTCCTAGACACTACCGGGTGCGGAGGGCCACCCGAAAATGACCAAAATTGTGCTTCGGTGTTTCGGACATGAATTGTTACGGAACACATTTTTCGACTCCTAGACACTACCGGGTGCGGAAAACACAGTTTTCACAACTTGTCCCGGCGCAATAAATGAGGGTCACTAGTCGGCCCACCCGAACATGAACAAAATTGTGCATCGGTGTTTCGCACAGGGTTCGTTCCGAAACACATTTTTAGACTCCTAGACACTATCGGGTGCGGAAGACACAGTCTTCACAACTTGTCCCGGCGCAATAAATGCAGGTTACTAGTCGGGCCTCCCGAACATGAACAAAATTGTGTGTCGGTGTTTCGCACGAGGTTCGTTCCGAAACACATTTTTGGACTCCTAGACACTATCGGGTGCGGAAGACACGGTCTTCACAACTTGTCCCGACTCAATAAATGCAAGTTACTAGTGGGGCCACCCGAACCTGAACAAACTTGTGCGTCGGTGGCGCAATAAATGCGGGTCACTAGTCGGGCCACCCGAACATGAGCAAAATTGTGTGTCGGTGTTTCGCACATAAATTATTACGGAACACATTTTTGGACTCCTAGACACTACTAGGTGTGGAAAACACAGTTTTCGCAACTTGTCCCGGCGCAATAAATGCAGGTTACTAGTGGCCACCCGAACATGAACAAAATTGTGCGTCGGTGTTTCGCACATGGATTGTTCGGAAACATATTTTTGGACTCCTAGACACTACCGGGTGCGGAAAACACAGTTTTCACAACTTGTCCCGGCGCAATAAATGCGGGTCACTAGTCGGGCCACCCGAACATGAGCAAAATTGTGCGTCGGTGTTTCGCACATAAATTATTACGGAACACATTTTTGGACTCCTAGACACTACTAGGTGTGGAAAACACAGTTTTCGCAACTTGTCCCGGCGCAATAAATGCAGGTTACTAGTGGCCACCCGAACATGAACAAAATTGTGCGTCGGTGTTTCGCACATGGATTGTTCGGAAACATATTTTTGGACTCCTAGACACTACCGGGTGCGGAAAACACAGTTTTCACAACTTGTCCCGGTGCAATAAATGCGGGTCACTAGTCGGGCCACCCGAACATGAACAAAATTGTGCATCGGTGTTTCGCACATAAATTATTACGAAACACTTTTTGGACTCCTAGACACTACCGGGTGTGGAAAACACAGTTTTCACAACTTGTCCCGGCGCAATAAATGCGGGTCACTAGTCGGGCCTCACGAACATGAACAAAATTGTGCGTCGGTGTTTCGCACAGGGTTCGTTCCGAAACACATTTTTGGACTCCTAGACACTACTAGGTGCGGAAGACACGAGTCTTCACAACTTGTCCCGACGCAATAAATGCAGGTTACTAGTGGGGCCACCCGAACATAAACAAACTTGTGCGTCGGTGTTTCGCACATGAATTGTTCCCGAACACATTTTTGGACTCCTAGACACTACCGGGTGTGGAAATCACAGTTTTCACAACTTGTCCCGGCGCAATAAATGCGGGTCACTAGTCGGGCTACCCGAGCATGAGCAAAATTGTGCGTCGGTGTTTCGCACATGAATTGTTCCGGAACACATTTTTGGACTCCTAGACACTACCGAGTGGAGAAAACACAGTTTTCACAACTTGTCCCGGCGCAATAAATGCGGGTCACTAGTCGGGCTACCCGAGCATGAGGAAAATTGTGCGTCGGTGTTTCGCACATGAATTGTTCCGGAACACATTTTTGGACTCCTAGACACTACCGAGTGGAGAAAACACAGTTTTCACAACTTGTGCCGGCGCAATAAATGCGGGTCACTAGTCGGGCCACCCGAACATGAGCAAAATTGTGCGTCGGTGTTTCGCACATGAATTATTACGGAACACATTTTTGGACTCCTAGACACTACCGGGTGCGGAAAACACAGTTTTCACAACTTGTCCTGGCCCAATAAATGCGGGTCACTAGTCGGGCCACGCGAACATGAACAAAATTGTGCGTCGGTGTTTCGCACATAAATTATTACGGAACACATTTTTGGACTCCTAGACACTACCGGGTGTGGAAGACACAGTTTTCACAACTTGTCCCGGCGCAAAAATGCGGGTCACTGGTCGGGCCTCCCGAACATGAACAAAATTGTGCGTCGGTGTTTCGCACATGAATTGTTCCGGAACACATTTTTGGACTCCTAGACACTACCGAGTGGAGAAAACACAGTTTTCACAACTTGTGCCGGCGCAATAAATACGGGTCACTAGTCGGGCCACCCGAACATGAGCAAAATTGTGCGTCGGTGTTTCGCACATGAATTATTACGGAACATATTTTTGGACTCCTAGACACTACCGGGTGCGGAAAACACAGTTTTTACAACTTGTCCTGGCGCAATAAATGCGGGTCGATAGTCGGGCCACGCGAACATGAACAAAATTGTGCGTCGGTGTTTCGCACATAAATTATTACGGAACACATTTTTGGACTCCTAGACACTACCGGGTGTGGAAGACACAGTTTTCACAACTTGTCCCGGCGCAATAAATGCGGGTCACCTGGTCGGTCCTCCCGAACATGAACAAAATTGTGCGTCGGTGTTTCGCACGAGGATCGTTCCGAAACACATTTTTGGACTCCTAAACACTACTGGGTGCGGAAGACACAGTCTTCACAACTTGTCCCGGCGCAATAAATGCAGGTCACTAGTGGGGCCACCGGAACATGAACAAAATTGTGCGTTGGTGCTTCGCACATGAATTGTTCCCGATCACATTTTTGGACTCCTAGACACTATCGGGTGTGGAAAACATAGTTTTCACAACTTGTCCCGACGCAATAAATGCGGGTCACTAGTCGGGCCACCCAAACATGAACAAAATTGTGCGTCGGTGTTTCGCACATGAATTATTACGGAACACATTTTTGGACTGCTACACACTACCGGGTGCGGAAAACACAATGTTCACAACTTGTCCTGGCGCAATAAATGCGGGTCACTAGTCGGGCCACCCGAACATGAACAAAATTGTGCGTCGGTGTTTCGCACATGAATTGTTCCCGAACACATTTTTGGACTCCTAGACACTACCGGGTGTGGAAATCACAGTTTTCACAACTTGTGCCGGCGCAATAAATGCGGGTCACTAGTCGGGCCACCGAAACATGAGCCAAATTGTGCGTCGGTGTTTCGCACATGAATTATTACGGAACACAGTTTTGGACTCCTAGACACTACCGGGTGCGGAAAACACAGTTTTCACAAGTTGTCCTGGCGCAATAAATGCGGGTCACTAGTCGGGCCACCCGAACATGAACAAAATTGTGTGTCGATGTTTCGCACATAAATTATTACGGAACACATTTTTGGACTCCTAGACACTACTAGGTGTGGAAAACACAGTTTTCACAACTTGTCCCGCGCAATAAATGCAGGTTACTAGTGGCCACCCGAACATGAACAAAATTGTGCGTCGGTGTTTCGCACATGGATTGTTCGGAAACATATTTTTGGACTCCTAGACACTACCGGGTGCGGAGGGCCATCCGAAAATGACCAAAATTGTGCTTCGGTGTTTCGGACATGAATTGTTACGGAACACATTTTTCGACTCCTAGACACTATCGGGTGCGGAAAACACAGTTTTCACAACTTGTCCGGCGCAATAAATGCGGGTCACTAGTCGGGCCACCCGAACATGAACAAAATTGTGCATCGGTGTTTCGCACATAAATTATTACGAAACACTCTTTTGGACTCCTAGACACTACCGGGTGTGGAAAACACAGTTTTCACAACTTGTCCCGGCGCAATAAATGCGGGTCACTAGTCGGGCCACCCAAACATGAGCAAAATTGTGCCTCGGTGTTTCGCACATAAATTATTACGGAACACAGTTTTGGACTCCTAGACACTACCGGGTGCGGAAAACACAGTTTTCACAACTTGTCCCGGCGCAATAAATGCGGGTCACTAGTCGGGCTACCCGAGCATGAGCAAAATTGTGCGTCGGTGTTTCGCACATGAATTGCTCCGGAACACATTTTTGGACTCCTAGACACTACCGAGTGGAGAAAACACAGTTTTCACAACTTGTGCCGGCGCAATAAATGCGGGTCACTAGTCGGGCCACCCGAACATGAGCAAAATTGTGCGTCGGTGTTTCGCACATGAATTATTACGGAACACATTTTTGGACTCCTAGACACTACCGGGTGCGGAAAACACAGTTTTCACAACTTGTCCTGGCCCAATAAATGCGGGTCACTAGTCGGGCCACGCGAACATGAACAAAATTGTGCGTCGGTGTTTCGCACATAAATTATTACGGAACACATTTTTGGACTCCTAGACACTACCGGGTGTGGAAGACACAGTTTTCACAACTTGTCCCGGCGCAATAAATGCGGGTCACTGGTCGGGCCTCCCGAACATGAACAAAATTGTGCGTCGGTGTTTCGCACATGAATTGTTCCGGAACACATTTTTGGACTCCTAGACACTACCGAGTGGAGAAAACACAGTTTTCACAACTTGTGCCGGCGCAATAAATGCGGGTCACTAGTCGGGCCACCCGAACATGAGCAAAATTGTGCGTCGGTGTTTCGCACATGAATTATTACGGAACATATTTTTGGACTCCTAGACACTACCGGGTGCGGAAAACACAGTTTTCACAACTTGTCCTGGCGCAATAAATGCGGGTCGAGTAGTCGGGCCACGCGAACATGAACAAAATTGTGCGTCGGTGTTTCGCACATAAATTATTACGGAACACATTTTTGGACTCCTAGACACTACCGGGTGTGGAAGACACAGTTTTCACAACTTGTCCCGGCGCAATAAATGCGGGTCACTGGTCGGTCCTCCCGAACATGAACAAAATTGTGCGTCGGTGTTTCGCACGAGGATCGTTCCGAAACACATTTTTGGACTCCTAAACACTATCGGGTGCGGAAGACACAGTCTTCACAACTTGTCCCGGCGCAATAAATGCAGGTCACTAGTGGGGCCACCGGAACATGAACAAAATTGTGCGTTGGTGCTTCGCACATGAATTGTTCCCGATCACATTTTTGGACTCCTAGACACTATCGGGTGTGGAAAACATAGTTTTCACAACTTGTCCCGACGCAATAAATCCGGGTCACTATTCGGGCCACCCAAACATGAACAACATTGTGCGTCGGTGTTTCGCACATGAATTATTACGGAACACAGTTTTGGACTCCTAGACACTACCGGGTGCGGAAAACACAGTTTTCACAACTTGTCCTGGCGCAATAAATGCGGGTCACTAGTCGGGCCACCCGAACATGAACAAAATTGTGTGTCGATGTTTCGCACATAAATTATTACGGAACACATTTTTGGACTCCTAGACACTACTAGGTGTGGAAAACACAGTTTTCACAACTTGCCCGCGCAATAAATGCAGGTTACTAGTGGCCACCCGAACATGAACAAAATTGTGCGTCGGTGTTTCGCACATGGATTGTTCGGAAACATATTTTTGGACTCCTAGACACTACCGGGTGCGGAGGGCCATCCGAAAATGACCAAAATTGTGCTTCGGTGTTTCGGACATGAATTGTTACGGAACACATTTTTCGACTCCTAGACACTATCGGGTGCGGAAAACACAGTTTTCACAACTTGTCCCGGCGCAATAAATGCGGGTCACTAGTCGGGCCACCCGAACATGAACAAAATTGTGCATCGGTGTTTTGCACATAAATTATTGCGAAACACTTTTTTGGACTCCTAGACACTACCGGGTGTGGACAACACAGTTTTCACAACTTGTCCCGGCGCAATAAATGCGGGTCACTAGTCGGGCCTCCCGAACATGAACAAAATTGTGCGTCGGTGCTTCGCACGAGGTTCGTTCCGAAACACATTTTTGGACTCCTAGACACTACTAGGTGCGGAAGACACGGTCTTCACAACTTGTCCCGACGCAATAAATGCAGGTTACTAGTGGGGCCACCCGAACATAAACAAACTTGTGCGTCGGTGTTTCGCACATGAATTGTTCCCGAACACATTTTTGGACTCCTAGACACTACCGGGTGTGGAAATCACAATTTTCACAACTTGTGCCGGCGCAATAAATGCGGGTCACTAGTCGGGCCACCCAAACATGAGCAAAATTGTGCGTCGGTGTTTCGCACATAAATTATTACGGAACACAGTTTTGGACTCCTAGACACTGCCGGGTGCGGAAAACACAGTTTTCACAACTTGTCCCGGCGCAATAAATGCGGGTCACTAGTCGGGCTACCCGAGCATGAGCAAAATTGTGCGTCGGTGTTTCGCACATGAATTGTTCCGGAACACATTTTTGGACTCCTAGACACTACCGAGTGGAGAAAACACAGTTTTCACAACTTGTGCCGGCGCAATAAATGCGGGTCACTAGTCGGGCCACCCGAACATGAGCAAAATTGTGCGTCGGTGTTTCGCACATGAATTATTACGGAACACATTTTTGGACTCCTAGACACTACCGGGTGCGGAAAACACAGTTTTCACAACTTGTCCTGGCCCAATAAATGCGGGTCACTAGTCGGGCTACGCGAACATGAACAAAATTGTGCGTCGGTGTTTCGCACATAAATTATTACGGAACACATTTTTGGACTCCTAGACACTACCGGGTGTGGAAGACACAGTTTTCACAACTTGTCCGGCGCAATAAATGCGGGTCACTGGTCGGGCCTCCCGAACATGAACAAAATTGTGCGTCGGTGTTTCGCACGAGGATCGTTCCGAAACACATTTTTGGACTCCTAGACACTATCGGGTGCGGAAGACACGGTCTTCACAACTTGTCCCGGCGCAATAAATGCAGGTCACTAGTGGGGCCACCGGAACATGAACAAAATTGTGCGTTGGTGCTTCGCACATGAATTGTTCCCGATCACATTTTTGGACTCCTAGACACTATCGGGTGTGGAAAACATAGTTTTCACAACTTGTCCCGACGCAATAAATGCGGGTCACTAGTCGGGCCACCCAAACATGAACAAAATTGTGCGTCGGTGTTTCGCACATGAATTATTACGGAACACATTTTTGGACTCGTAGACACTACGGGTGCAGAAAACACAGTTTTCACAACTTGTCCTCGCGCAATAAATGCGGGTCCCTAGTCGGGCCACCCGAACATGAACAAAATTGTGTGTCGGTGTTTCCAACAGGGATCGTTCCGAAACACATTTTTGGACTCCTAGACACTACTAGGTGCGGAAGACACGAGTCTTCACAACTTGTCCCGACGCAATAAATGCAGGTTACTAGTGGGGCCACCCGAACATAAACAAACTTGTGCGTCGGTGTTTCGCACATGAATTGTTCCCGAACACATTTTTGGACTCCTAGACACTACCGGGTGTGGAAATCACAGTTTTCACAACTTGTGCCGGCGCAATAAATGCGGGTCACTAGTCGGGCCACCCAAACATGAGCAAAATTGTGCGTCGGTGTTTCGCACATAAATTATTACAGAACACAGTTTTGGACTCCTAGACACTGCCGGGTGCGGAAAACACAGTTTTCACAACTTGTCCCGGCGCAATAAATGCGGGTCACTAGTCGGGCTACCCGAGCATGAGCAAAATTGTGCGTCGGTGTTTCACACATGAATTGTTCCGGAACACATTTTTGGACTCCTAGACACTACCGAGTGGAGAAAACACAGTTTTCACAACTTGTGCCGGCGCAATAAATGCGGGTCACTAGTCGGGCCACCCGAACATGAGCAAAATTGTGCGTCGGTGTTTCGCACATGAATTATTACGGAACACATTTTTGGACTCCTAGACACTACCGGGTGCGGAAAACACAGTTTTCACAACTTGTCCTGGCCCAATAAATGCGGGTCACTAGTCGGGCCACGCGAACATTAACAAAATTGTGCGTCGGTGTTTCGCACATAAATTATTACGGAACACATTTTTGGACTCCTAGACACTACCGGGTGTGGAAGACACAGTTTTCACAACTTGTCCCGGCGCAATAAATGCGGGTCACTGGTCGGGCCTCCCGAACATGAACAAAATTTTGCGTCGGTGTTTCGCACGAGGATCGTTCCGAAACACATTTTTGGACTCCTAGACACTATCGGGTGCGGAAGACACAGTCTTCACAACTTGTCCGGCGCAATAAATGCAGGTCGCTAGTGGGGCCACCGGAACATGAACAAAATTGTGCGTTGGTGCTTCGCACATGAATTGTTCCCGATCACATTTTTGGACTCCTAGACACTATCAGGTGTGGAAAACATAGTTTTCACAACTTGTCCCGACACAATAAATGCGGGTCACTAGTCGGGCCACCCAAACATGAACAAAATTGTGCGTCGGTGTTTCCCACATGAATTATTACGGAACACATTTTTGGACTCGTAGACACTACCGGGTGCAGAAAACACAGTTTTCACAACTTGTCCTCGCGCAATAAATGCGGGTCACTAGTCGGGCCACCCGAACATGAACAAAATTGTGCGTCGGTGTTTCCAACGAGGATCGTTCCGAAACACATTTTTGGACTCCTAGACACAACTAGGTGCGGAAAACACAGTCTTCACAACTTGTCTCGACGCAATAAATGCAGGTTACTAGTGGGGCCACCCGAACATAAACAAACTTGTGTGTCGGTGTTTCACACATGAATTGTTCCCGAACACATTTTTGGACTCCTAGACACTACCGGGTGTGGAAATCACAGTTTTCACAACTTGTGCCGGCGCAATAAATGCGGGTCACTAGTCGGGCCACCCAAACATGAGCAAAATTGTGCGTCGGTGTTTCGCACATAAATTATTACGGAACACAGTTTTGGACTCCTAGACACTGCCGGGTGCGGAAAACACAGTTTTCACAACTTGTCCCGGCGCAATAAATGCGGGTCACTAGTCGGGCTACCCGAGCATGAGCAAAATTGTGCGTCGGTGTTTCGCACATGAATTGTTCCGGAACACATTTTTGGACTCCTAGACACTACCGAGTGGAGAAAACACAGTTTTCACAACTTGTGCCGGCGCAATAAATGCGGGTCACTAGTCGGGCCACCCGAACATGAGCAAAATTGTGCGTCGGTGTTTCGCACATGAATTATTACGGAACACATTTTTGGACTCCTAGACACTACCGGGTGCGGAAAACACAGTTTTCACAACTTGTCCTGGCCCAATAAATGCGGGTCACTAGTCGGGCCACGCGAACATTAACAAAATTGTGCGTCGGTGTTTCACACATAAATTATTACGGAACACATTTTTGGACTCCTAGACACTACCGGGTGTGGAAGACACAGTTTTCACAACTTGTCCCGGCGCAATAAATGCGGGTCACTGGTCGGGCCTCCCGAACATGAACAAAATTGTGCGTCGGTGTTTCGCACGAGGATCGTTCCGAAACACATTTTTGGACTCCTAGACACTATCGGGTGCGGAAGACACAGTCTTCACAACTTGTCCCGGCGCAATAAATGCAGGTCACTAGTGGGGCCACCGGAACATGAACAAAATTGTGCGTTGGTGCTTCGCACATGAATTGTTCCCGATCACATTTTTGGACTCCCAGATACTATCGGGTGTGGAAAACATAGTTTTCACAACTTGTCCCGACGCAATAAATGCGGGTCACTAGTCGGGCCACCCAAACATGAACAAAATTGTGCGTCGGTGTTTCGCACATGAATTATTACGGAACACATTTTTGGACTCGTAGACACTACCGGGTGCGGAAAACACAGTTTTCACAACTTGTCCTCGCGCAATAAATGCGGGTCACTAGTCGGGCCACCCGAACATGAATAAAATTGTGCGTCGGTGTTTCCAACGAGGATCGTTCCGAAACACATTTTTGGACTCCTAGACACTACTACGTGCGGAAGACACGGTCTTCACAACTTGTCTCGACGCAATAAATGCAGGGTACTAGTGGGGCCACCCGAACATAAACAAACTTGTGCGTCGGTGTTTCACACATGAATTGTTCCCGAACACATTTTTGGACTCCTAGACACTACCGGGTGTGGAAATCACAGTTTTCACAACTTGTGCCGGCGCAATAAATGCGGGTCACGAGTCGGGCCACCCAAACATGAGCAAAATTGTGCGTCGGTGTTTCGCACATAAATTATTACGGAACACAGTTTTGGACTCCTAGACACTACCGGGTGCAGAAAACACAGTTTTCACAACTTGTCCCGGCGCAGTAAATGCGGGTCACTAGTCGGGCAACCCGAGCATGAGCAAAATTGTGCGTCGGTGTTTCGCACATGAATTGTTCCGGAACACATTTTTGGACTCCTAGACACTACCGAGTGGAGAAAACACAGTTTTCACAACTTGTGCCAGCGCAATAAATGCGGGTCACTAGTCGGGCCACCCGAACATGAGCAAAATTGTGCGTCGGTGTTTCGCACATGAATTATTACGGAACACATTTTTGGACTCCTAGACACTACCGGGTGCGGAAAACACAGTTTTCACAACTTGTCCTGGCCCAATAAATGCGGGTCACTAGTCGGGCCACGCGAACATGAACAAAATTGTGCGTCGGTGTTTCGCACATAAATTATTACGGAACACATTTTTGGACTCCTAGACACTACCGGGTGTGGAAGACACAGTTTTCACAACTTGTCCCGGCGCAATAAATGCGGGTCACCTGGTCGGGCCTCCCGAACATGAACAAAATTGTGCGTCGGTGTTTCGCACGAGGATCGTTCCGAAACACATTTTTGGACTCCTAGACACTATCGGGTGCGGAAGACACGAGTCTTCACAACTTGTCTCGGCGCAATAAATGCAGGTCACTAGTGGGGCCACCGGAACATGAACAAAATTGTGCGTTGGTGCTTCGCACATGAATTGTTCCCGATCACATTTTTGGACTCCTAGACACTATCGGGTGTGGAAAACATAGTTTTCACAACTTGTCCCGACGCAATAAATGCGGGTCACTAGTCGGGCCACCCAAACATGAACAAAATTGTGCGTCGGTGTTTCGCACATGAATTATTACGGAACACATTTTTGGACTTGTAGACACTACGGGTGCAGAAAACACAGTTTGCACAACTTGTCCTCGCGCAATAAATGCGGGTCACTAGCCGGGCCAACCGAACATGAACAAAATTGTGCGTCGGTGTTTCCAACAGGGATCGTTCCGAAACACATTTTCGGACTCCTAGACAATACTAGGTGCGGAAGACACAGTCTTCACAACTTGTCCCGACGCAATAAATGCAGGTTACTAGTGGGGCCACCCGAACATAAACAAACTTGTGCGTCGGTGTTTCGCACATGAATTGTTCCGGAACACATTTTTGGACTCCTAGACACTACCGGGTGTGGAAATCACAGTTTTCACAACTTGTGCCGGCGCAATAAATGCGGGTCACTAGTCGGGCCACCCAAACATGAGCAAAATTGTGCGTCGGTGTTTCGCACATAAATTATTACGGAACACGGTTTTGGACTCCTAGACACTACCGGGTGCGGAAAACACAGTTTTCACAACTTGTCCCGGTGCAGATAAATGCGGGTCACTAGTCGGGCAACCCGAGCATGAGCAAAATTGTGCGTCGGTGTTTCGCACAAGAATTATTCCGGAACACATTTTTGGACTCCTAGACACTACCGAGTGGAGAAAACACAGTTTTCACAACTTGTGCCAGCGCAATAAATGCGAGTCACTAGTCGGGCCACCCGAACATGAGCAAAATTGTGCGTCGGTGTTTCGCACATGAATTATTACGGAACACATTTGATATGTGTAAGTGCCCGATCTTTCGGTGAGTGTAGATAATTTTGATTGGTGGACGTTGACCCTCACGATCCGACTACGACAAGCAAGCCCGAAGCGCCAATGCAATCGCTGAACCAACTTCCGATGGTTATTGAACCTGCGGTTAAACAAATTCAACCTGATCACGAGGATCAATTCTTGCAAGCAATCGAAGAACAAGCAAGAATAAGAGGCGAGCAATCTGATGTATTGCACGAAGGTGGAGTTCTGAATTCAACGTCGAAGGACGGAATGTATAGCTAGGCTAATACTAAAACAAAACTCAAAAGACTAAGCCGACGGCTTTGGGAGTATATGAGGGGGTGGAGGACGACCTGGACGTGGTGAGGGTCGTCCCCAAACCCTAGGACGCGGCCCCTATTGGGCCCCACTTGTTACACGGCCCGTTGGACCAAAACTGGACAGAAAAAGGTCTCTGTATTAAATCGATGATTCCCGTTGACTCGGACATGATATGAAGGTGAGGCTGGATCCGTTGGAAAGCAGACTTCATAAGCTTTCCAAAAAGTATTTGCACGCCCTATTTGGATTCCGGAAGAAGTCGTGGCGTCCAAAACAATCTGGTCATCCTGGGCCTTCATTCTTTAACAGCAAAACGGTCTTCAATTCTCTAGCCCGGGCCCTCGTTATCGGACCTTGATATGTTGCACTTGGATGGGCTGCAGCGTCGTTCGTCGTCGTCGTATGTATGTCGTTGATGTCCTCATCAACATTTTTGGACTCCTAGACACTACCGGGTGCGGAAAACACAGTTTTCACAACTTGTCCTGGCCCAATAAATGCGGGTCACTAGTCGGGCCACGCGAACATGAACAAAATTGTGCGTCGGTGTTTCGCACATAAATTATTACGGAACACATTTTTGGACTCCTAGACACTACCGGGTGTGGAAGACACAGTTTTCACAACTTGTCCCGGCGCAATAAATGCGGGTCACTGGTCGGGCCTCCCGAACATGAACAAAATTGTGCGTCGGTGTTTCGCACGAGGATCGTTCCGAAACACATTTTTGGACTCCTAGACACTATCTGGGTCCGGAAGACACGAGTCTTCACAACTTGTCCGGCGCAATAAATGCAGGTCACTAGTGGGGCCACCGGAACATGAACAAAATTGTGCGTTGGTGCTTCGCACATGAATTGTTCCCGATCACATTTTTGGACTCCTAGACACTATCGGGTGTGGAAAACATAGTTTTCACAACTTGTCCCGATGCAATAGATGCGGGTCACTAGTCGGGCCACCCAAACATGAACAAAATTGTGCGTCGGTGTTTCGCACATGAATTATTACGGAACGCATTTTTGGACTCGTAGACACTACCGGGTGCAGAAAACACGGTTTTCACAACTTGTCCTCGCGCAATAAATGCGGGTCACTAGCCGGGCCACCCGAACATGAACAAAATTGTGCGTCGGTGTTTCCAACGAGGATCGTTCCGAAACACATTTTTGGACTCCTAGACACTACTAGGTGCGGAAGACACGATCTTCACAACTTGTCCCGACGCAATAAATGCAGGTTACTAGTGGGGCCACCCGAACATAAACAAACTTGTGCATCGGTGTTTCGCACATGAATTGTTCCCGAACACATTTTTGGACTCCTAGACACTACCGGGTGTGGAAATCACAGTTTTCACAACTTGTGCCGGCGCAATAAATGCGGGTCACTAGTCGGGCCACCCAAACATGAGCAAAATTGTGCGTCGGTGTTTCGCACATAAATTATTGCGGAACACAGTTTTGGACTCCTAGACACTACCGGGTGCGGAAAACACAGTTTTCACAACTTGTCCCGGCGCAATAAATGCGGGTCACTAGTCGGGCTACCCGAGCATGAGCAAAATTGTGCGTCGGTGTTTCGCACATGAATTGTTCCGGAACTCATTTTTGGACTCCTAGACACTACCGAGTGGAGAAAACACAGTTTTCACAACTTGTGCCGGCGCAATAAATGCGGGTCACTAGTCGGGCCACCCGAACATGAGCAAAATTGTGCGTCGGTGTTTCGCACATGAATTATTACGGAACACATTTTTGGACTCCTAGACACTACCGGGTGCGGAAAACACAGTTTTCACAACTTGTCCTGGCCCAATAAATGCGGGTCACTAGTCGGGCCACGCGAACATGAACAAAATTGTGCGTCGGTGTTTCGCACATAAATTATTACGGAACACATTTTTGGACTCCTAGACACTACCGGGTGTGGAAGACACAGTTTTCACAACTTGTCCCGGCGCAATAAATGCGGGTCATCTGGTCGGGCCTCCCGAACATGAACAAAATTGTGCGTCGGTGTTTCGCACGAGGATCGTTCCGAAACACATTTTTGGACTCCTAGACACTATCGGGTGCGGAAGACACGGTCTTCACAACTTGTCCCGGCGCAATAAATGCAGGTCACTAGTGGGGCCACCGGAACATGAACAAAATTGTGCGTTGGTGCTTCGCACATGAATTGTTCCCGATCACATTTTTGGACTCCTAGACACTATCGGGTGTGGAAAACATAGTTTTCACAACTTGTCCCGACGCAACAAATGCGGGTCACTAGTCGGGCCACCCAAACATGAACAAAATTGTGCGTCGGTGTTTCGCACATGAATTATTACGGAACACATTTTTGGACTCGTAGACACTACCGGGTGCAGAAAACACAGTTTTCACAACTTGTCCTCGCGCCATAAATGCGGGTCACTAGTCGGGCCACCCGAACATGAACAAAATTGTGCGTCGGTGTTTCCAACGAGGATCGTTCCGAAACACATTTTTGGACTCCTAGACACTATTGGGTGCGGAAGACACGGTCTTCACAACTTTTCCGGCGCAATAAATGCAGGTCACTAGGGGGCCACCCGAAGTTGAACAAAATTGTGCGCCGGTGTTTCGCATTCGTATCGTTGTGGAACACATTTTCATACTCCTAGACACTACCGGGTGCGGAAAACACGAGTGTTCACAACTTGTCCCTGCGCAATAAATGCAGGTTACTAGTGGGTCACCCGAGCATGAACAAAATTGTGCGTAGGTGTTTCGCACATGGATTGTTCGGAAACACATTTTTGGACTCCTAGACACTACCGGGTGCGGAGGGCCACCCGAAAATGACCAAAATTGTGCTTCGGCGTTTCGGACATGAATTGTTACGGAACACATTTTTGGACTCGTAGACACTATCGGGTGCGGAAGACACGGTCTTCACAACTTGTCCGGCGCAATAAATGCAGGTCACTAGTGGGGCCACCGGAACATGAACAAAATTGTGCGTTGGTGTTTCGCACATGAATTATTACGGAACACATTTTTGGACTCGTAGACACTACGGGTGCAGAAAACACGGTTTGCACAACTTGTCCTCGCGCAATAAATGCGGGTCACTAGCCGAGCCAACCGAACATGAACAAAATTGTGCGTCGGTGTTTCCAACGAGGATCGTTCGAAACACATTTTCGGACTCCTAGACAATACTAGGTGCGGAAGACACGAGTCTTCACAACTTGTCCCGACGCAATAAATGCAGGTTACTAGTGGGGCCACCCGAACATAAACAAACTTGTGCGTCGGTGTTTCGCACATGAATTGTTCCGGAACACATTTTTGGACTCCTAGACACTACCGGGTGTGGAAATCACAGTTTTCACAACTTGTGCCGGCGCAATAAATGCGGGTCACTAGTCGGGCCACCCAAACATGAGCAAAATTGTGCGTCGATGTTTCGCACATAAATTATTACGGAACACAGTTTTGGACTCCTAGACACTACCGGGTGCGGAAAACACAGTTTTCACAACTTGTCCCGGCGCAGATAAATGCGGGTCACTAGTCGGGCAACCCGAGCATGAGCAAAATTGTGCGTCGGTGTTTCGCACAAGAATTGTTCCGGAACACATTTTTGGACTCCTAGACACTACCGAGTGGAGAAAACACAGTTTTCACAACTTGTGCCAGCGCAATAAATGCGAGTCACTAGTCGGGCCACCCGAACATGAGCAAAATTGTGCGTCGGTGTTTCGCACATGAATTATTACGGAACACATTTGATATGTGTAAGTGCCCGATCTTTCGGTGAGTGTAGATAATTTTGATTGGTGGACGTTGACCCTCACGATCCGACTACGACAAGCAAGCCCGAAGCGCCAATGCAATCGCTGAACCAACTTCCGATGGTTATTGAACCTGCGGTTAAACAAATTCAACCTGATCACGAGGATCAATTCTTGCAAGCAATCGAAGAACAAGCAAGAATAAGAGGTGAGCAATCTGATGTATTGCACGAAGGTGGAGTTCTGAATTCAACGTCGAAGGACGGAATGTATAGCTAGGCTAATACTAAAACAAAACTCAAAAGACTAAGCCGACGGCTTTGGGAGTATATGAGGGGGTGGAGGACGACCTGGACGTGGTGAGGGTCGTCCCCAAACCCTAGGACGCGGCCCCTATTGGGCCCCACTTGTTACACGGCCCGTTGGACCAAAACTGGACAGAAAAAGGTCTCTGTATTAAATCGATGATTCCCGTTGACTCGGACATGATATGAAGGTGAGGCTGGATCCGTTGGAAAGCAGACTTCATAAGCTTTCCAAAAAGTATTTGCACGCCCTATTTGGATTCCGGAAGAAGTCGTGGCGTCCAAAACAATCTGGTCATCCTGGGCCTTCATTCTTTAACAGCAAAACGGTTTTCAATTCTCTAGCCCGGGCCCTCGTTATCGGACCTTGATATGTTGCACTTGGATGGGCTGCAGCGTCGTTCGTCGTCGTCGTATGTATGTCGTTGATGTCCTCATCAACATTTTTGGACTCCTAGACACTACCGGGTGCGGAAAACACAGTTTTCACAACTTGTCCTGGCCCAATAAATGCGGGTCACTAGTCGGGCCACGCGAACATGAACAAAATTGTGCGTCGGTGTTTCGCACATAAATTATTACGGAACACATTTTTGGACTCCTAGACACTACCGGGTGTGGAAGACACAGTTTTCACAACTTGTCCGGCGCAATAAATGCGAGTCACCTGGTCGGGCCTCCCGAACATGAACAAAATTGTGCGTCGGTGTTTCGCACGAGGATCGTTCCGAAACACATTTTTGGACTCCTAGACACTATCGGGTGCGGAAGACACAGTCTTCACAACTTGTCCCGGCGCAATAAATGCAGGTCACTAGTGGGGCCACCGGAACATGAACAAAATTGTGCGTTGGTGCTTCGCACATGAATTGTTCCCGATCACATTTTTGGACTCCTAGACACTATCGGGTGTGGAAAACATAGTTTTCACAACTTGTCCCGATGCAATAGATGCGGGTCACTAGTCGGGCCACCCAAACATGAACAAAATTGTTCGTCGGTGTTTCGCACATGAATTATTACGGAACACATTTTTGGACTCGTAGACACTACCGGGTGCAGAAAACACGGTTTTCACAACTTGTCCTCGCGCAATAAATGCGGGTCACTAGCCGGGCCACCCGAACATGAACAAAATTGTGCGTCGGTGTTTCCAACAGGGATCGTTCCGAAACACATTTTTGGACTCCTAGACACTACTAGGTGCGGAAGACACAGTCTTCACAACTTGTCCCGACGCAATAAATGCAGGTTACTAGTGGGGCCACCCGAACATAAACAAACTTGTGCATCGGTGTTTCGCACATGAATTGTTCCCGAACACATTTTTGGACTCCTAGACACTACCGGGTGTGGAAATCACAGTTTTCACAACTTGTGCCGGCGCAATAAATGCGGGTCACTAGTCGGGCCACCCAAACATGAGCAAAATTGTGCGTCGGTGTTTCGCACATAAATTATTGCGGAACACAGTTTTGGACTCCTAGACACTACCGGGTGCGGAAAACACAGTTTTCACAACTTGTCCCGGCGCAATAAATGCGGGTCACTAGTCGGGCTACCCGAGCATGAGCAAAATTGTGCGTCGGTGTTTCGCACATGAATTGTTCCGGAACTCATTTTTGGACTCCTAGACACTACCGAGTGGAGAAAACACAGTTTTCACAACTTGTGCCGGCGCAATAAATGCGGGTCACTAGTCGGGCCACCCGAACATGAGCAAAATTGTGCGTCGGTGTTTCGCACATGAATTATTACGGAACACATTTTTGGACTCCTAGACACTACCGGGTGCGGAAAACACAGTTTTCACAACTTGTCCTGGCCCAATAAATGCGGGTCACTAGTCGGGCCACGCGAACATGAACAAAATTGTGCGTCGGTGTTTCGCACATAAATTATTACGGAACACATTTTTGGACTCCTAGACACTACCGGGTGTGGAAGACACAGTTTTCACAACTTGTCCGGCGCAATAAATGCGGGTCACCTGGTCGGGCCTCCCGAACATGAACAAAATTGTGCGTCGGTGTTTCGCACGAGGATCGTTCCGAAACACATTTTTGGACTCCTAGACACTATCGGGTGCGGAAGACACGGTCTTCACAACTTGTCCCGGCGCAATAAATGCAGGTCACTAGTGGGGCCACGGAACATGAACAAAATTGTGCGTTGGTGCTTCGCACATGAATTGTTCCCGATCACATTTTTGGACTCCTAGACACTATCGGGTGTGGAAAACATAGTTTTCACAACTTGTCCCGACGCAACAAATGCGGGTCACTAGTCGGGCCACCCAAACATGAACAAAATTGTGCGTCGGTGTTTCGCACATGAATTATTACGGAACACATTTTTGGACTCGTAGACACTACCGGGTGCAGAAAACACAGTTTTCACAACTTGTCCTCGCGCCATAAATGCGGGTCACTAGTCGGGCCACCCGAACATGAACAAAATTGTGCGTCGGTGTTTCCAACGAGGATCGTTCCGAAACACATTTTTGGACTCCTAGACACTATTGGGTGCGGAAGACACAGTCTTCACAACTTTTCCCAGCGCAATAAATGCAGGTCACTAGGGGGCCACCCGAAGTTGAACAAAATTGTGCGCCGGTGTTTCACGATTCGTATCGTTGTGGAACACATTTTCATACTCCTAGACACTACCGGGTGCGGAAAACACGAGTGTTCACAACTTGTCCCTGCGCAATAAATGCAGGTTACTAGTGGGTCACCCGAGCATGAACAAAATTGTGCGTAGGTGTTCGCACATGGATTGTTCGGAAACACATTTTTGGACTCCTAGACACTACCGGGTGCGGAGGGCCACCCGAAAATGACCAAAATTGTGCTTCGGCGTTTCGGACATGAATTGTTACGGAACACATTTTTGGACTCGTAGACACTATCGGGTGCGGAAGACACGGTCTTCACAACTTGTCCGGCGCAATAAATGCAGGTCACTAGTGGGGCCACCGGAACATGAACAAAATTGTGCGTTGGTGTTTCGCACATGAATTGTTCCCGATCACATTTTTGGACTCCTAGACACGACCGGGTGTGGAAAACACAGTTTTCACAACTTGTCCCGACGCAATAAATGCGGGTCACTAGTCGGGCCACCCGAACATGAACAAACTTGTGCGTCCGTGTTTCGCACATGAATTGTTCCGGAACACATTTTTGGACACCTAGACACTACCGAGTGGAGAAATCACAGTTTTCACAACTTGTGCCGGCGCAATAAATGCGGGTCCCTAGTCGGGCGACCCGAACATGAACAAAATTGTGCTTCGGTGTTTCGCACGAGGATCGTTCCGGAACACATTTTTGGACTGCTACACACTACCGGGTGAGGAAAACACAGTCTTCACAACTTGTCCCGGCGCAATAAATGAGGGTCACTAGTCGGGCCACCCGAACATGAACAAAATTGTGCGTCGGTGCTTCGCACGAGGTTCGTTCCGAAACACATTTTTCGACTCCTAGACACTATCGGGTACGGAAGACACAGTCTTCACAACTTGTCCCGACGCAATAAATGCGGGTCACTAGTCGGGCCACCCAAACATGAGCAAAATTGTGCGTCGGTGTTTCGCACATGAATTATTACGGAACACGGTTTTCGACTCCTAGACACTACCGGGTGCGGAAAACACAGTTTTCACAACTTGTCCTGGCGCAATAAATGCAGGTCACTAGTCGGGCCACCCGAACATGAACAAAATTGTGTGTCGATGTTTCGCACATAAATTATTACGGAACACATTTTTGGACTCCTAGACACTACTAGGTGTGGAAAACACAGTTTTCACAACTTGTCCCGGCGCAATAAATGCAGGTTACTAGTGGCCACCCGAACATGAACAAAATTGTGCGTCGGTGTTTCACACATGGATTGTTCGGAAACATATTTTTGGACTCCTAGACACTACCGGGTGCGGAGGCCCGAAAATGACCAAAATTGTGCTTCGGTGTTTCGGACATGAATTGTTACGGAACACATTTTTCGACACCTAGACACTACCGGGTGCGGAAAACACAGTTTTCACAACTTGTGCCGGCGCAATAAATGCGGGTCCCTAGTCGGGCGACCCGAACATGAACAAAATTGTGCTTCGGTGTTTCGCACGAGGATCGTTCCGGAACACATTTTTGGACTGCTACACACTACGGGTGAGGAAAACACAGTCTTCACAACTTGTCCCGGCGCAATAAATGAGGGTCACTAGTCGGGCCACCCGAACATGAACAAAATTGTGCGTCGGTGCTTCGCACGAGGTTCGTTCCGAAACACATTTTTCGACTCCTAGACACTATCGGGTACGGAAGACACAGTCTTCACAACTTGTCCCGACGCAATAAATGCGGGTCACTAGTCGGGCCACCCAAACATGAGCAAAATTGTGCGTCGGTGTTTCGCACATGAATTATTACGGAACACAGTTTTCGACTCCTAGACACTACCGGGTGCGGAAAACACAGTTTTCACAACTTGTCCTGGCGCAATAAATGCAGGTCACTAGTCGGGCCACCCGAACATGAACAAAATTGTGTGTCGATGTTTCGCACATAAATTATTACGGAACACATTTTTGGACTCCTAGACACTACTAGGTGTGGAAAACACAGTTTTCACAACTTGTCCCGGCGCAATAAATGCAGGTTACTAGTGGCCACCCGAACATGAACAAAATTGTGCGTCGGTGTTTCACACATGGATTGTTCGGAAACATATTTTTGGACTCCTAGACACTACCGGGTGCGGAGGCCCGAAAATGACCAAAATTGTGCTTCGGTGTTTCGGACATGAATTGTTACGGAACACATTTTTCGACTCCTAGACACTACCGGGTGCGGAAAACACAGTTTTCACAACTTGTCCCGGCGCAATAAATGCGGGTCACTAGTCGGGCCACCCGAACATGAACAAAATTGTGCATCGGTGTTTCGCACATAAATTATTACGAAACACTTTTTTGGACTCCTAGACACTACCGGGTGTGGAAAACACAGTTTTCACAACTTGTCCCGGCGCAATAAATGCGGGTCACTAGTCGGGCCTCCCGAACATGAACAAAATTGTGCGTCGGTGTTTCGCACGAGGTTCATTCCGAAACACATTTTTTGACTCCTAGACACTACTAGGTGCGGAAGACACAGTCTTCACAACTTGTCCCGACGCAATAAATGCAGGTTACTAGTGGGGCCACCCGAACATAAACAAACTTGTGCGTCGGTGTTTCGCACATGAATTGTTCCCGAACACATTTTTGGACTCCTAGACACTACCGGGTGTGGAAATCACAGTTTTCACAACTTGTGCCGGCGCAATAAATGCGGGTCGCTAGTCGGGCCACCCAAACATGAGCAAAATTGTGCGTCGGTGTTTCGCACATGAATTATTACGGAACACAGTTTTCGACTCCTAGACACTACCGGGTGCGGAAAACACAGTTTTCACAACTTGTCCTGGCGCAATAAATGCGGGTCACTAGTCGGGCCACCCGAACATGAACAAAATTGTGTGTCGATGTTTCGCACATAAATTATTACGGAACACATTTTTGGACTCCTAGACACTACTAGGTGTGGAAAACACAGTTTTCACAACTTGTCCCGGCGCAATAAATGCAGGTTACTAGTGGCCACCCGAACATGAACAAAATTGTGCGTCGGTGTTTCGCACATGGATTGTTCGGAAACATATTTTTGGACTCCTAGACACTACCGGGTGCGGAGGCCCGAAAATGACCAAAATTGTGCTTCGGTGTTTCGGACATGAATTGTTACGGAACACATTTTTCGACTCCTAGACACTACCGGGTGCGGAAAACACAGTTTTCACAACTTGTCCCGGCGCAATAAATGCGGGTCACTAGTCGGGCCACCCGAACATGAACAAAATTGTGCATCGGTGTTTCGCACATAAATTATTACGAAACACTTTTTTGGACTCCTAGACACTACCGGGTGTGGAAAACACAGTTTTCACAACTTGTCCCGGCGCAATAAATGCGGGTCACTAGTCGGGCCTCCCGAACATGAACAAAATTGTGCGTCGGTGTTTCGCACGAGGTTCATTCCGAAACACATTTTTGGACTCCTAGACACTACTAGGTGCGGAAGACACAGTCTTCACAACTTGTCCCGACGCAATAAATGCAGGTTACTAGTGGGGCCACCCGAACATAAACAAACTTGTGCGTCGGTGTTTCGCACATGAATTGTTCCCGAACACATTTTTGGACTCCTAGACACTACCGGGTGTGGAAATCACAGTTTTCACAACTTGTGCCGGCGCAATAAATGCGGGTCACTAGTCGGGCCACCCAAACATGAGCAAAATTGTGTGTCGGTGTTTCGCACATAAATTATTACGGAACACAGTTTTGGAGTCCTAGACACTACCGGGTGTGGAAATCACAGTTTTCACAACTTGTGCCGGCGCAATAAATGCGGGTCACTAGTCGGGCCACCCCAACATGAGCAAAATTGTGCGTCGGTGTTTCGCACATGACTTGTTACGGAACACATTTTTGGACTCCTAGACACTACCGGGTGCGGAAAACACAGTTTTCACAACTTGTCCTGGCGCAATAAATGCGGGTCACTAGTCGGGCCATCCGAACATGAAAAAAATTGTGCGTCGGTGTTTCGCACATAAATTATTACGGAACACATTTTTGGACTCCTAGACACTACCGGGTGTGGAAGACACAGTTTTCACAACTTGTCCCGCGCAATAAATGCGGGTCACTAGTGGGGCCACCGGAACATGAACAAAATTGTGCGTTGGTGCTTCGCACATGAATTGTTCCCGATCACATTTTTGGACTCCTAGACACTATCGGGTGTGGAAAACATAGTTTTCACAACTTGTCCCGACGCAATAAATGCGGGTCACTAGTCGGGCCACCCAAACATGAACAAAATTGTGCGTCGGTGTTTCGCATATGAATTATTACGGAACACATTTTTGGACTCGTAGACACTACCAGGTGCAGAAAACACAGTTTTCACAACTTGTCCTAGCGCAATAAATGCGGGTCACTAGTCGGGCCACCCGAACATGAACAAAATTGTGCGTCGGTGTTTCCAACAGGGATCGTTCCGAAACACATTTTTGGACTCCTAGACACTATTGGGTGCGGAAGACACAGTCTTCACAACTTTGCCCGGCGCAATAAATGCAGGTCACTAGGGGGCCACCCGGAGTTGAAAAAATTGTGCACCGGTGTTTCGCGTTAGGATCGTTGGGGAACACATTTTCATACTCCTAGACACTACCGGGTGCAGAAAACACAGTGGTCACAACTTTTCCCTTCTCAATAAATGCAGGTTACGAGTGGGTCACCCGAACATGAACAAAATTGTGCGTCGGTGTTTCGCACATGGATTGTTCGGAAACCCATTTTTGGACTCCCGGACACTACCGGGTGCGGAGGGCCACCCGAAAATGACCAAAATTGTGCTTCGGTGTTTCGGACATGAATTGTTACGGAACACATTTTTCGACTCCTAGACACTACCGGGTGCGGAAAACACAGTTTTCACAACTTGTCCCGGCGCAATAAATGAGGGTCACTAGTCGGGCCACCCGAACATAAACAAAATTGTGTGTCGGTGTTTCGCACACGAATTGTTCCGGAACACATTTTTGGACTCCTAGGCACTACCGAGTGGAGAAAACACAGTTTTCACAACTTGTGCCGGCGCAATAAATGCGGGTCACTAGTCGGGCCGCCCCAACATGAGCAAAATTGTGCGTCGGTGTTTCGCACATGAATTATTACGGAACACATTTTTCGACTCCTAGACACTACCGGGTGCGGAAAACACAGTTTTCACAACTTGTCCCGGCGCAATAAATGCGGGTCACTAGTCGGGCCACCCGAACATGAACAAAATTGTGCATCGGTGTTTCGCACATAAATTATTACGAAACACTTTTTTGGACTCCTAAACACTACCGGGTGTGGAAAACACAGTTTTCACAACTTGTCCCGGCGCAATAAATGCGGGTCACTAGTCGGGCCTCCCGAACATGAACAAAATTGTGCGTCGGTGTTTCGCACGAGGTTCATTCCGAAACACATTTTTTGACTCCTAGACACTACTAGGTGCGGAAGACACAGTCTTCACAACTTGTCCCGACGCAATAAATGCAGGTTACTAGTGGGGCCACCCGAACATAAACAAACTTGTGCGTCGGTGTTTCGCACATGAATTGTTCCCGAACACATTTTTGGACTCCTAGACACTACCGGGTGTGGAAATCACAGTTTTCACAACTTGTGCCGGCGCAATAAATGCGGGTCACTAGTCGGGCCACCCAAACATGAGCAAAATTGTGCGTCGGTGTTTCGCACATGAATTATTACGGAACACGGTTTCGACTCCTAGACACTACGGGTGCGGAAAACACAGTTTTCACAACTTGTCCTGGCGCAATAAATGCGGGTCACTAGTCGTGCCACCCGAACATGAACAAAATTGTGTGTCGATGTTTCGCACATAAATTATTACGGAACACATTTTTGGACTCCTAGACACTACTAGGTGTGGAAAACACAGTTTTCACAACTTGTCCCGGCGCAATAAATGCAGGTTACTAGTGGCCACCCGAACATGAACAAAATTGTGCGTCGGTGTTTCGCACATGGATTGTTCGGAAACATATTTTTGGACTCCTAGACACTACCGGGTGCGGAGGCCCGAAAATGACCAAAATTGTGCTTCGGTGTTTCGGACATGAATTGTTACGGAACACATTTTTCGACTCCTAGACACTACCGGGTGCGGAAAACACAGTTTTCACAACTTGTCCCGGCGCAATAAATGCGGGTCACTAGTCGGGCCACCCGAACATGAACAAAATTGTGCATCGGTGTTTCGCACATAAATTATTACGAAACAATTTTTTGGACTCCTAGACACTACCGGGTGTGGAAAACACAGTTTTCACAACTTGTCCTGGCGCAATAAATGCGGGTCACTAGTCGGGCCTCCCGAACATGAACAAAATTGTGCGTCGGTGTTTCGCACGAGGTTCATTCCGAAACACATTTTTGGACTCCTAGACACTACTAGGTGCGGAAGACACGATCTTCACAACTTGTCCCGACGCAATAAATGCAGGTTACTAGTGGGGCCACCCGAACATAAACAAACTTGTGCGTCGGTGTTTCGCACATGAATTGTTCCCGAACACATTTTTGGACTCCTAGACACTACCGGGTGTGGAAATCACAGTTTTCACAACTTGTGCCGGCGCAATAAATGCGGGTCACTAGTCGGGCCACCCAAACATGAGCAAAATTGTGTGTCGGTGTTTCGCACATAAATTATTACGGAACACAGTTTTGGAGTCCTAGACACTACCGGGTGCGGAAATCACGGTTTTCACAACTTGTGCCGGCGCAATAAATGCGGGTCACTAGTCGGGCCACCCCAACATGAGCAAAATTGTGCGTCGGTGTTTCGCACATGACTTATTACGGAACACATTTTTGGACTCCTAGACACTACCGGGTGCGGAAAACACAGTTTTCACAACTTGTCCTGGCGCAATAAATGCGGGTCACTAGTCGGGCCACGCGAACATGAAAAAAATTGTGCGTCGGTGTTTCGCACATAAATTATTACGGAACACATTTTTGGACTCCTAGACACTACCGGGTGTGGAAGACACAGTTTTCACAACTTGTCCCGCGCAATAAATGCGGGTCACTAGTGGGGCCACCGGAACATGAACAAAATTGTGCGTTGGTGCTTCGCACATGAATTGTTCCCGATCACATTTTTGGACTCCTAGACACTATCGGGTGTGGAAAACATAGTTTTCACAACTTGTCCCGACGCAATAAATGCGGGTCACTAGTCGGGCCACCCAAACATGAACAAAATTGTGCGTCGGTGTTTCGCACATGAATTATTACGGAACACATTTTTGGACTCGTAGACACTACCGAGTGCAGAAAACACAGTTTTCACAACTTGTCCTAGCGCAATAAATGCGGGTCACTAGTCGGGCCACCCGAACATGAACAAAATTGTGCGTCGGTGTTTCCAACAGGGATCGTTCCGAAACACATTTTTGTACTCCTAGACACTATTGGGTGCGGAAGACACGGTCTTCACAACTTTGCCCGGCGCAATAAATGCAGGTCACTAGGGGGCCACCCGAAGTTGAAAAAATTGTGCACCGGTGTTTCGCGTTAGGATCGTTGGGGAACACAATTTCATACTCCTAGACACTACCGGGTGCAGAAAACACAGTGGTCACAACTTTTCCCTGCGCAATAAATGCAGGTTACGAGTGGGTCACCCGAACATGAACAAAATTGTGCGTCGGTGTTTCGCACATGGATTGTTCGGAAACCCATTTTTGGACTCCCAGACACTACCGGGTGCGGAGGGCCACCCGAAAATGACCAAAATTGTGCTTCGGTGTTTCGGACATGAATTGTTACGGAACACATTTTTCGACTCCTAGACACTACCGGGTGCGGAAAACACAGTTTTCACAACTTGTCCCGGCGCAATAAATGAGGGTCACTAGTCGGGCCACCCGAACATAAACAAAATTGTGTGTCGGTGTTTCGCACACGAATTGTTCCGGAACACATTTTTGGACTCCTAGGCACTACCGAGTGGAGAAAACACAGTTTTCACAACTTGTGCCGGCGCAATAAATGCGGGTCACTAGTCGGGCCGCCCCAACATGAGCAAAATTGTGCGTCGGTGTTTCGCACATGAATTATTACGGAACACATTTTTCGACTCCTAGACACTACCGGGTGCGGAAAACACAGTTTTCACAACTTGTCCCGGCGCAATAAATGCGGGTCACTAGTCGGGCCACCCGAACATGAACAAAATTGTGCATCGGTGTTTCGCACATAAATTATTACGAAACACTTTTTTGGACTCCTAGACACTACCGGGTGTGGAAAACACAGTTTTCACAACTTGTCCCGGCGCAATAAATGCGGGTCACTAGTCGGGCCTCCCGAACATGAACAAAATTGTGCGTCGGTATTTCGCACTGAGGTTCATTCCGAAACACATTTTTTGACTCCTAGACACTACTAGGTGCGGAAGACACAGTCTTCACAACTTGTCCCGACGCAATAAATGCAGGTTACTAGTGGGGCCACCCGAACATAAACAAACTTGTGCGTCGGTGTTTCGCACATGAATTGTTCCCGAACACATTTTTGGACTCCTAGACACTACCGGGTGTGGAAATCACAGTTTTCACAACTTGTGCCGGCGCAATAAATGCGGGTCACTAGTCGGGCCACCCAAACATGAGCAAAATTGTGCGTCGGTGTTTCGCACATGAATTATTACGGAACACAGTTTTCGACTCCTAGACACTACCGGGTGCGGAAAACACAGTTTTCACAACTTGTCCTGGCGCAATAAATGCGGGTCACTAGTCGGGCCACCCGAACATGAACAAAATTGTGTGTCGATGTTTCGCACATAAATTATTACGGAACACATTTTTGGACTCCTAGACACTACTAGGTGTGGAAAACACAGTTTTCACAACTTGTCCCGGCGCAATAAATGCAGGTTACTAGTGGCCACCCGAACATGAACAAAATTATGCGTCGGTGTTTCGCACATGGATTGTTCGGAAACATATTTTTGGACTCCTAGACACTACCGGGTGCGGAGGCCCGAAAATGACCAAAATTGTGCTTCGGTGTTTCGGACATGAATTGTTACGGAACACATTTTTCGACTCCTAGACACTACCGGGTGCGGAAAACACAGTTTTCACAACTTGTCCCGGCGCAATAAATGCGGGTCACTAGTCGGGCCACCCGAACATGAACAAAATTGTGCATCGGTGTTTCGCACATAAATTATTACGAAACACTTTTTTGGACTCCTAGACACTACCGGGTGTGGAAAACACAGTTTTCACAACTTGTCCTGGCGCAATAAATGCGGGTCACTAGTCGGGCCTCCCGAACATGAACAAAATTGTGCGTCGGTGTTTCGCACGAGGTTCATTCCGAAACACATTTTTGGACTCCTAGACACTACTAGGTGCGGAAGACACAGTCTTCACAACTTGTCCCGACGCAATAAATGCAGGTTACTAGTGGGGCCACCCGAACATAAACAAACTTGTGCGTCGGTGTTTCGCACATGAATTGTTCCCGAACACATTTTTGGACTCCTAGACACTACCGGGTGTGGAAATCACAGTTTTCACAACTTGTGCCGACGCAATAAATGCGGGTCACTAGTCGGGCCACCCAAACATGAGCAAAATTGTGTGTCGGTGTTTCGCACATAAATTATTACGGAACACAGTTTTGGAGTCCTAGACACTACCGGGTGCGGAAATCACAGTTTTCACAACTTGTGCCGGCGCAATAAATGCGGGTCACTAGTCAGGCCACCCCAACATGAGCAAAATTGTGCGTCGGTGTTTCGCACATGACTTATTACGGAACACATTTTTGGACTCCTAGACACTACCGGGTGCGGAAAACACAGCTTTCACAACTTGTCCTGGCGCAATAAATGCGGGTCACTAGTCGGGCCACGCGAACATGAAAAAAATTGTGCGTCGGTGTTTCGCACATAAATTATTACGGAACACATTTTTGGACTCCTAGACACTACCGGTGTGGAAGACACAGTTTTCACAACTTGTCCCGGCGCAATAAATGCGGGTCACTAGTGGGGCCACCGGAACATGAACAAAATTGTGCGTTGGTGCTTCGCACATGAATTGTTCCCGATCACATTTTTGGACTCCTAGACACTATCGGGTGTGGAAAACATAGTTTTCACAACTTGTCCCGACGCAATAAATGCGGGTCACTAGTCGGGCCACCCAAACATGAACAAAATTGTGCGTCGGTGTTTCGCACATGAATTATTACGGAACACATTTTTGGACTCGTAGACACTACCAGGTGCAGAAAACACAGTTTTCACAACTTGTCCTAGCGCAATAAATGCGGGTCACTAGTCGGGCCACCCGAACATGAACAAAATTGTGCGTCGGTGTTTCCAACAGGGATCGTTCCGAAACACATTTTTGTACTCCTAGACACTATTGGGTGCGGAAGACACAGTCTTCACAACTTTGCCCGGCGCAATAAATGCAGGTCACTAGGGGGCCACCCGAAGTTGAAAAAAATTGTGCACCGGTGTTTCGCGTTAGGATCGTTGGGGAACACATTTTCATACTCCTAGACACTACCGGGTGCAGAAAACACAGTGGTCACAACTTTTCCCTGCGCAATAAATGCAGGTTACGAGTGGGTCACCCGAACATGAACAAAATTGTGCGTCGGTGTTTCGCACATGGATTGTTCGGAAACCCATTTTTGGACTCCCGGACACTACCGGGTGCGGAGGGCCACCCGAAAATGACCAAAATTGTGCTTCGGTGTTTCGGACATGAATTGTTACGGAACACATTTTTCGACTCCTAGACACTACCGGGTGCGGAAAACACAGTTTTCACAACTTGTCCCGGCGCAATAAATGAGGGTCACTAGTCGGGCCACCCGAACATAAACAAAATTGTGTGTCGGTGTTTCGCACACGAATTGTTCCGGAACACATTTTTGGACTCCTAGGCACTACCGAGTGGAGAAAACACAGTTTTCACAACTTGTGCCGGCGCAATAAATGCGGGTCACTAGTCGGGCCGCCCGAACATGAACAAAATTGTGCGTCGGTGTTTCGCACATGAATTATTACGGAACACATTTTTGGACTGCTACACACTACCGGGTGCGGAAAACACAATGTTCACAACTTGTCCCGGCGCAATAAATGCGGGTCACTAGTCGGGCCACCCGAACATGAACAAAATTGTGCGTCGGTGTTTCGCACATGAATTGTTCCCGAACACATTTTTGGACTCCTAGACACTACCGAGTGGAGAAATCACAGTTTTCACAACTTTTGCCGGCGCAATAAATGCGGGTCACTAGTCGGGCCACCCAAACATGAGCAAAATTGTGCGTCGGTGTTTCGCACATGAATTATTACGGAACACATTTTTGGACTCCTAGACACTATCGGGTGCGGAAAACACAGTTTTCACAACTTGTCCTGGCGCAATAAATGCAGGTCACTAGTCGGGCCACCCGAACATGAACAAAATTGTGCGTCGGTGTTTCGCACATAAATTATTACGGAACACATTTTCGGACTCCTAGACACTACCGGGTGTGGAAAACACAGTTTTCACAACTTGTCCCGCGCAATAAATGCGGGTCACTGGTCGGGCCTCCCGAACATGAACAAAATTGTGCATCGGTGTTTCGCACGAGGATCGTTCCGAAACACGTTTTTGGACTCCTAGACACTATCGGGTGCGGAAGACACAGTCTTCACAACTTGTCCCGGCGCAATAATTGCAGGTCACTAGTGGGGCCACCGGAACATGAACAAAATTGTGCGTTGGTGCTTCGCACATGAATTGATCCCGATCACATTTTTGGAATCCTAGACACTACCGGGTATGGAAGACACAGTTTTCACAACTTGTCCCGACGCAATAAATGCGGGTCAGTAGTCGGGCCACCCGAACATGAACAAACTTGTGCGTCGGTGTTTCGCACATGAATTGTTCCGGAACACATTTTTGGACTCCTAGACACTACCGAGTGGAGAAATCACAGTTTTCACAACTTGTGCCGGCGCAATAAATGCGGGTCACTAGTCGGGCCACCCAAACATGAACAAAATTGTGCGTCGGTGTTTCGCACATGAATTATTACGGAACACATTTTTGGACTCCTAGACACTACCGGGTGCGGAAAACACAGTTTTCACAACTTGTCCTGGCGCAATAAATGCGGGTCTCTAGTCGGGCCACCCGAACATGAACAAAATTGTGTGTCGGTGTTTCGCACATAAACTATTATGGAACACATTTTTGGACTCCTAGACACTACCGGGTGTGGAAAACACAGTTTTCACAACTTGTCCCGGTGCAATAAATGCGGGTCACTGGTCGGGCCTCCCGAACATGAACAAAATTGTGCGTCGGTGTTTCGCACAGGGATCGTTCCGAAACACATTTTTGGACTCCTAGACACTATCGGGTGCAGAAGACACAGTCTTCACAACTTGTCCCGGCGCAATAAATGCAGGTCACTAGTGGGGCCACCGGAACATGAACAAAATTGTGCGTTGGTGCTTCGCACATGAATTGTTCCCGATCACATTTTTGGACTCCTAGACACTACCGGGTGTGAAAAACACAGTTTTCACAACTTGTCCCGACGCAATAAATGCGGGTCACTAGTCGGGCCACCGAACATGAACAAACTTGTGCGTCGGTGTTTCGCACATGAATTATTACGGAACGCATTTTTGGACTCCTAGACACTACCGGGTGCGGAAAACACAGTTTTCACAACTTGTCCCGACGCAATAAATGCGGGTCACTAGTCGGGCCACCCAAACATGAACAAAATTGTGCGTCGGTGTTTCGCACATAAATTATTACGGAACACATTTTTGGACTCCTAGACACTACCGGGTGCGGAAAACACAGTTTTCACAACTTGTCCGGGCGCAATAAATGCGGGTCACTAGTCGGGCCACCCGAACATGAACAAAATTGTGCGTCGGTGTTTCGCACGGGGATCGTTCCGAAACACATTTTTGGACTCCTAGACACTATTGGGTGCGGAAGACACAGTCTTCACAACTTTTCCCGACGCAATAAATGCAGGTAACTAGGGGGCCACCCGAAGTTGAACAAAATTGTGCGCCGGTATTTTGCGTTCGGATCGTTGGGGAACACATTTTCATACTCCTAGACACTACCGGGTGCGGAAAACACGGTGTTCACAACTTGTCCCTGCGCAATAAATGCTGGTTACTAGTGGGCCACCCGAACATGAACAAAATTGTGCGTCGGTGTTTCGCACATGGATTGTTCGGAAACACATTTTTGGACTCCTAGACACTACCGGGTGCGAGAGGGCCACCCGAAAATGACCAAAATTGTGCTTCGGTGTTTCGGACATGAATTGTTACGGAACACTTTTTTCGACTCCTAGACACTACCGGGTGCGGAAAACATAGTTTTTACAACTTGCCCCGGCGCAATAAATGAGGGTCACTAGTCGGGCCACCCGAACATGAACAAAATTGTGCGTCGGTGTTTCGCACACGAATTGTTCCGGAACATATTTTTGGACTCCTAGGCACTACCGAGTGGAGAAATCACAGTTTTCACAACTTGTGCCGGCGCAATAAATGCGGGTCACTACTCGGGCCAGCAAAACATGAACAAAATTGTGCGTCGGTGTTTCGCACATGAATTATTACGGAACACATTTTTGGACTCCTAGACACTACCGGGTGTGGAAAACACAGTTTTCACAACTGGTCCTGGCGCAATAAATGCGGGTCACTAGTCGGGCCACCGAAACATGAACAAAATTGTGCGTCGGTGTTTCGCATAGGGATCGTTCCGAAACACATTTTTGCACTCCTAGACACTATTGGGTGCGGAAGACACAGTCTTCACAACTTTTCCGGCGCAATAAATGCAGGTCACTAGGGGGCCACCGGAAGTTGAACAAAATTGTGCGCCGGTGTTTCGCTTTCGGATCGTTGTGGAACATATTTTCATACTCCTAGACACTACCGGGTGCGGAAAAGACAGTGTTCACAACTTGTCCCTGCGCAATAAATGCAGGTTACTAGTGGGCCACCCGAACATGAACAAAATTGTGCGTCGGTGTTTCGCACATGGATTGTTCGGAAACACATTTTTGGACTCCTAGACACTACCGGGTGCGGAGGGCCACCCGAAAATGACCAAAATTGTGCTTCGGTGTTTCGGACATGAATTGTTACGGAACACATTTTTCGACTCCTAGACACTACCGGGTGCGGAAAACATAGTTTTAACAACTTGTCCCGGCGCAACAAATGAGGGTCACTAGTCGGGCCACCCGAACATGAACAAAATTGTGCGTCGGTGTTTCGCACACGAATTGTTCCGGAACACATTTTTGGACTCCTAGGCACTACCGAGTGAAGAGAACACAGTTTTCACAACTTGTGCCGGCACAATAAATGCGGGTCACTAGTCGGGCCATCCAAACATGAGCAAAATTGTGCGTCGATGTTTCGCACATGAATTATTACGTAACACATTTTTGGACTCCTAGACACAACCGGGTGCGGAAAACATAGTTTTGACAAATTGTTCCGGCGCAATAAATGCGGGTCACTAGTCGGGCCACCCGAACATGAACAAAATTGTGCGTCGGTGTTTCGCACATAAATTATTACGGAACAAATTTTTGGACTCCTAGACACTACCGGGTGTGGAAAACACAGTTTTCACAACTTGTCCCGCGCAATAAATGCGGGTCACTAGTCGGGCCTCCCGAACATGAACAAAATTGTGCGTCGGTGTTTCGCACGAGGATCGTTCCGAAACACATTTTTGGACTCCTAGACACTATCGGGTGCGGAAGACACAGTCTTCACAACTTGTCCCGGCGCAATAAATGCAGGTCACTAGTGGGGCCACCGGAACATGAACAAAGTCGTGCGTTGGTGCTTCGCACATGAATTGTTCCCGATCACATTTTTGGACTCCTAGACACTACCGGGTGTGGAAAACACAGTTTTCACAACTTGTCCCGACGCAATAAATGCGGATCACTAGTCGGGCCACCCGAACATGAACAAACTTGTGCGTCGGTGTTTCGCACATGAATTATTACGGAACGCATTTTTGGACTCCTAGACACTACCGGGTGCGGAAAACACAGTTTTCACAACTTGTCCCGGCGCAATAAATGAGGGTCACTAGTCGGGCCACCCGAACATGAACAAAATTGTGCGTCGGTGTTTCGCACACGAATTGTTCCGAACACATTTTTGGACTCCTAGACACTACCGAGTGGAGAAAACACAGTTTTCACAACTTGTGCCGGCGCAATAAATGCGGGTCACTAGTCGGGCCACCCGAACATGAACAAAATTGTGTGTCGGTGTTTCGCACATCAATTATTACGGAACACATTTTTGGACTCCTAGACACTACTGGGTGTGGAAAACACAGTTTGCACAACTTGTCCCGGCGCAATAAATGCAGGTTACTAGTGGGCCACCCGAACATGAACAAAATTGTGCGTCGGTGTTTCACACATGGATTGTTCGGAAACATATTTTTGGACTCCTAGACACTACCGGGTGCGGAGGGCCTCCCGAAAATGACCAAAATTGTGCTTCGGTGTTTCGGACATGAATTGTTACGGCACACATTTTTCGACTCCTAGACACTACCGGGTGCGGAAAACACAGTTTTCACAACTTGTCCTGGCGCAATAAATGCGGGTCACTAGTCGGGCCACCCGAACATGAACAAAATTGTGCGTCGGTGTTTCGCACATAAATTATTACGGAACACATTTTTGGACTCCTAGACACTACCGGGTGTGGAAAACATAGTTTTCACAACTTGTCCCGGCGCAATAAATGCAGGTTACTAGTGGGCCACCCGAAGATGAACAAAATTGTGCGTCGGTGTTTCGCACATGGATTGTTCGGAAACATATTTTTGGACTCCTAGACACTACCGGGTGCGGAGGGCCACCCGAAAATGACCAAAATTGTGCTTCGGTGTTTCGGACATGAATTGTTACGGAACACATTTTTCGACTCCTAGACACTACCGGGTGCGGAAAACACAGTTTTCACAACTTGTCCCGCGCAATAAATGCGGGTCACTAGTCGGGCCACCCGAACATGAACAAAATTGTGCGTCGGTGTTTCGCACATAAATTATTACGGAACACATTTTTGGACTCCTAGACACTACCGGGTGTAGAAAACACAGTTTTCACAACTTGTCCTAGCGCAATAAATGCAGGTTACTAGTGGGCCACCCGAACATGAACAAAATTGTGCGTCGGTGTTTCGCACATGGATTGTTCGGAAACATATTTTTGGACTCCTAGACACTACCGGGTGCGGAGGGCCACCCGAAAATGACCAAAATTGTGCTTCGGTGTTTCGGACATGAATTGTTTCGGAACACATTTTTCGACTCCTAGACACTACCGGGTGCGGAAAACACAGTTTTCACAACTTATCCTGGCGCAATAAATGCGGGTCACTAGTCGGGCCACGCGAACATGAACAAAATTGTGCGTCGGTGTTTCACACATAAATTATTACGGAACACATTTTTGGACTCCTAGGCACTACCGAGTGGAGAAAACACAGTTTTCACAACTTGTGCCGGCGCAATAAATGCGGGTCACTAGTCGGGCCACCCAAACATGAACAAAATTGTGCGTCGGTGTTTAGCACATGAATTATTACGGAACACATTTTTGGACTCGAAGACACTACCGGGTGCAGAAAACACAGTTTTCACAACTTGTCCCGGCGCAATAAATGCGGGTCACTAGTCGGGCTACCCGAGCATGAGCAAAATTGTGTGTCGGTGTTTCGCACATGAATTGTTCCGAACACATTTTTCGACTCCTAGACACTACCGAGTGGAGAAAACACAGTTTTCACAACTTGTGCCGGCGCAATAAATGCGGGTCACTAGTCGGGCCACCCGAACATGAGCAAAATTGTACGTCGGTGTTTCGCACATGAATTCTTACGGAACACATTTTTCGACTCCTAGACACTACCGGGTGCGGAAAACACAGTTTTCACAACTTGTCCCGGCGCAATAAATGCGGGTCACTAGTCGGGCCACACGAACATGAATAAAATTGTGCGTCGGTGTTTCGCACATAAATTATTACGGAACACATTTTTGGACTCCTAGCCACTACCGGGTGTGGAAGACACGGTTTTCACAACTTGTCCCGGTGCAATAAATGCGGGTCACCTGGTCGGGCCACCCGAACATGAACAAAATTGTGCGTCGGTGTTTCGCACGAGGATCGTTCCGAAACACATTTTTGGACTCCTAGACACTATCGGGTGCGGAAGACACAGTCTTCACAACTTGTCCCGGCGCAATAAATGCAGGTCACTAGTGGGCCCACCGGAACATGAACAAAATTGTGCGTTGGTGCTTCGCACATGAATTGTTCCCGATCACATTTTTGGACTCCTAGACACTACCGGGTGTGGAAAACACAGTTTTCACAACTTGTCCCGACGCAATAAATGCGGGTCACTAGTCGGGCCACCGAACATGAACAAACTTGTGCGTCGGTGTTTCGCACATGAATTATTACGGAACGCATTTTTGGACTCCTAGACACTACCGGGTGCGGAAAACACAGTTTTCACAACTTGTCCCGGCGCAATAAATGCGGGTCACTAGTTGAGCCTCCCGAACATGAACAAAATTGTGCGTCGGTGTTTCGCACAGGGATCGTTCCGAAACACATGTTTGGACTCCTAGACACTATCGGGTGCGGAAGACACAGTCTTCACAACTTGTCCCGGCGCAATAAATGCAGGTCACTAGTGGGGCCACCGGAACATGAACGAAATTGTGCGTTGGTGTTTCGCACATGAATTGTTGCCGAACACATTTTTGGACTCCTAGACACTACCGGGTGTGGAAAACACAGTTTTCACAACATGTCCCGACGCAATAAATGCGGGTCACTAGTCGGGCCACTCGAACATGAACAAACTTGTGCGTCGGTGTTTCGCACATGAATTGTTCCGGAACACATTTTTGGACTCCTAGACACTACGGGTGTGGAAAACACAGTTTTCACAACTTGTCCTGGCGCAATAAATGCGGGTCACTAGTCGGGCCACCGGAACATGAAAAAAATTGTGCGTCGGTGTTTCGCACGGGGATCGTTCCGAAACAGATTTTTGCACTCCTTGACACTATTGGGTGCGGAAGACACGGTCTTCACAACTTTTCCGGCGCAATAAATGCAGGTCACTAGGGGAGCCACCGGAAGTTGAACAAAATTGTGCGCCGGTGTTTCACGTTCGGATCGTTGTGGAACACATTTTCATACTCCTAGACACTACCGGGTGCGGAAAAGACAGTGTTCACAACTTGTCCCTGCACAATAAATGCAGGTTACTAGTGGGCCACCCGAACATGAACAAAATTGTGCGTCGGTGTTTCGCACATGGATTGTTCGGAAACAAATTTTTGGACTCCTAGACACTACCGGGTGCGGAGGGCCACCCGAAAATGACCAAAATTGTGCTTCGGTGTTTCGGACATGAATTGTTGCGGAACACATTTTTCGACTCCTAGACACTACCGGGTGCGGAAAACATAGTTTTCACAACTTGTCCACTAGTCGTGCCACCCGAACATGAACAAAATTGTGCGTCGGTGTTTCGCACACGAATTGTTTCGGAACACATTTTTGGACTCCTAGGCACTACCGAGTGGAGAGAACACAGTTTTCACAACTTGTGCCGGCGCAAGAAATGCGGGTCACTAGTCGGGCCACCCAAACATGAGCAAAATTGTGCGTCGGTGTTTCGCACATGAATTATTACGTAACACATTTTTGGACTCCTAGACACAACCGGGTGCGGAAAATATAGTTTTCACAACTTGTCCTGGCGCAATAAATGCGGGTCACTAGTCGGGCCACCCGAACATGAACAAAATTGTGCGTCGGTGTTTCGCACATAAATTATTACGGAACAAATTTTTGGACTCCTAGACACTACCGGGTGTGGAAAACACAGTTTTCACAACTTGTCCCGGCGCAATAAATGCGGGTCACTAGTCGGGCCTCCCGAACATGAACAAAATTGTGCGTCGGTGTTTCGCACTGAGGATCGTTCCGAAACACATTTTTGGACTCCTAGACACTACTGGGTGCGGAAGACACGGTCTTCACAACTTGTCCCGGCGCAATAAATGCAGGTCACTAGTGGGGCCACCGGAACATGAACAAAATTGTGCGTTGGTGCTTCGCACATGAATTGTTCCCGATCACATTTTTGGACTCCTAGACACTACCGGGTGTGGAAAACACAGTTTTCACAACTTGTCCCGACGCAATAAATGCGGGTCACTAGTCGGGCCACCGAACATGAACAAACTTGTGCGTCGGTGTTTCGCACATGAATTATTACGGAACGCATTTTTGGACTCCTAGACACTACCGGGTGCGGAAAACACAGTTTTCACAACTTGTCCTGGCGCAATAAATGCGGGTCACTAGTCGGGCCACCCGAACATGAACAAAATTGTGCGTCGGTGTTTCGCACATAAATTATTACGGAACACATTTTTGGACTCCTAGACACTACCGGGTGTGGAAAACATAGTTTTCACAACTTGTCCTGGCGCAATAAATGCGGGTCACTAGTCGGGCCACCCGAACATGAACAAAATTGTGCATCGGTGTTTCGCACATAAATTATTACGGAACACATTTTTGGACTCCTAGACACTATCGGGTGTGGAAAACACAGTTTTCACAACATGTCCCGACGCAATAAATGCGGGTCACTAGTCGGGCCTCCCGAACATGAACAAAATTGTGCGTCGTTGTTTCGCACGAGGATCGTTCCGAAACACATTTTTGGACTCCTAGACACTATCGGGTGCGGAGACACAGTCTTCACAACTTGTCCCGCGCAATAAATGCAGGTCACTAGTGGGGCCACCGGAACATGAACAAAATTGTGCGTTGGTGTTTCGCACACGAATTGTTCCGAACACATTTTTAGACTCCTAGACACTACCGGGTGTGGAAAACACAATTTTCACAACTTGTCCCGACGCAATAAATGCGGGTCACTACTCGGGCCACCCGAACATGAACAAACTTGTGCGTCGGTTTTTCGCACATGAATTGTTCCGGAACACATTTTTGGACTCCTAGACACTACCGAGTGCGGAAAACACAATTTTCACAACTTGTCCCGGCGCAACAAATGAGAGTCACTAGTCGGGCCACCCAAACATAAACAAAATTGTGCGTCGGTGTTTCGCACATAGATTGTTTGGAAACACATTTTTGGACTCCTAGACACTACCGGGTGCGGAGGGCCACCCGAAAATGACCAAAATTCTGCTTCGGTGTTTCGGACATGAATTGTTACGGAACACATTTTTCGACTCCTAGACCCTACCGGGTGCGGAAAACACAGTTTTCAGAACTTGTCCCGACGCAATAAATGAGGGTCACTAGTCGGGCCACCCGAACATGAACAAAATTGTGCGTCGGTGTTTCGCACACGAATTGTTCCGGAACACATTTTTGGACTCCTAGGCACTACCGAGTGGAGAAAACACAGTTTTCACAACTTGTGCCGGCGCAATAAATGCGGGTCACTAGTCGGGGCACCCAAACATGAGCAAAATTGTGCGTCGGTGTTTCGCACATGAATTATTACGGAACACATTTTTGGACTCCTAGACACAACCGGGTGTGGAAAACACAGTTTTCACAACTTGTCCCGACGCAATAAATGCGGGTCACTAGTCGGGCCACCGAACATGAACAAACTTGTGCGTCGGTTTTCGCACATAAATTATTACGGAACAAATTTTTGGACTCCTAGACACTACCGGGTGTGGAAAACACAGTTTTCACAACTTGTCCCGGCGCAATAAATGCGGGCCACTAGTCGGGCCACCGGAACATGAACAAAATTGTGCGTCGGTGTTTCGCACAGGGATCGTTCCGAAACACATTTTTGAACTCCTAGACACTATCGGGTGCGGAAGACACAGTCTTCACAACTTCTCCCGGCGCAATAAATGCAGGTCACTAGTGGGGCCACCGGAACATGAACAAAATTGTGCGTTGGTGCTTCGCACATGAATTGTTCCCGATCACATTTTTGGACTCCTAGACACTACCGGGTGTGGAAAACACAGTTTTCACAACTTGTCCCGACGCAATAAATGCGGGTCACTAGTCGGGCCACCGGAACATGAACAAACTTGTGCGTCGGTGTTTCGCACATGAATTATTACGGAACGCATTTTTGGACTCCTAGACACTACCGGTGCGGAAGACACGGTCTTCACAACTTTTCCGGCGCAATAAATGCAGGTCACTAGGGGGCCGCCGGAAGTTGAACAAAATTGTGCGCCGGTGTTTCGCGTTCGGATCGTTGTGGAACACATTTTCATACTCCTAGACACTACCGGCTGCGGAAAACACAGTGTTCACAACTTGTCCCTACGCAATAAATGCAGGTTACTAGTGGGCCACCCGAACATGAACAGAATTGTGCGTCGGTGTTTCGCACGTGGATTGTTCGGAAACACATTTTTGGACTCCTAGACACTACCGGGTGCGGAGGGCCACCCGAAAATGACCAAAATTGTGCTTCGGTGTTTCGGACATGAATTGTTACGGAACACATTTTTCGACTCCTAGACACTAGCGGGTGCGGAAAACATAGTTTTCACAACTTGTCCCGGCGTAATAAATGAGGGTCACTAGTCGGGCCACCCGAACATGAACAAAATTGTGCGTCGGTGTTTCGCACACGAATTGTTCCGAAACAGATATTTGGACTCCTAGGCACTACCGAGTGGAGAAAACACAGTTTTCACAACTTGTGCCGGCGCAATAAATGCGGGTCACTAGTCGGGCCACCCAAACATGAGCAAAACCGTGCGTCGGTGTTTCGCACATGAATTATTACGGAACACATTTTTGGACTCCTAAACACAACCGGGTGCGGAAAACATAGTTTTCACAACTTGTCCTGGCGCAATAAATGCGGGTCACTAGTCGGGCCACCCGAACATCAACAAAATTGTGCGTCGGTGTTTCGCACAGGGATCGTTCCGAAACACATTTTTGGACTCCTACCCACTATCGGGTGCGGAAGACACAGTCTTCACAACTTGTCCCGGCGCAATAAATGCGGGTCACTAGTGGGGCCACCGGAACATGAACAAAATTGTGCGTTGGTTTTTCGCACATGAATGGTTCCCGAACATATTTTTGGACTCCTAGACACTACCGGGTGCGGAAAACGCAGTTTTCATAACTTGTCCTGGCGCAATAAGTGCGGGTCACTAGTCGGGCCACCCGAACATGAACAAAATTGTGCATCGGTGTTTCGCACATAAATTATTACGGAACACATTTTTGGACTCCTAGACACTGCGGGTGTGGAAAACACAGTTTTCACAACTTGTCCCGACGCAATAAATGCGGGTCACTAGTCGGGCCTCCCGAACATGAACAAAATTGTGCGTCGGTGTTTCGCACTGAGGATCGTCCCGAAACACATTTTTGGACTCCTAGACACTATCGGGTGCGGGAGACACAGTCTTCACAACTTGTCCCGGCGCAATAAATGCAGGTCACTAGTGGGGCCACCGAAACATGAACAAAATTGTGCGTTGGTGTTTCGCACACGAATTGTTCCGAACACATTTTTAGACTCCTAGACACTACCGGGTGTGGAAAATACAGTTTTCACAACTTGTCCCGACGCAATAAATGCGGGTCACTACACGGGCCACCCGAACATGAACAAACTTGTGCGTCGGTTTTTCGCACATGAATTGTTCCGGAACACATTTTTGGACTCCTAGACACTACCGAGTGCGGAAAACACAATTTTCACAACTTGTCCCGGCGCAACAAATGAGAGTCACTAGTCGGGCCACCCAAACATAAACAAAATTGTGCGTCGGTGTTTCGCACATAGATTGTTTGGAAACACATTTTTGGACTCCTAGACATACCGGGTGCGGAGGGCCACCCGAAAATGACCAAAATTCTGCTTCGGTGTTTCGGACATGAATTGTTACGGAACACATTTTTCGACTCCTAGACCCTACCGAGTGCGGAAAACACAGCTTCTCGGAACTTGTCCCGGCGCAATAAATGAGGGTCACTAGTCGGGCCACCCGAACATGAACAAAATTGTGCGTCGGTGTTTCGCACACGAATTGTTCCGAACACATTTTTGGACTCCTAGGCACTACCGAGTGGAGAAAACACAGTTTTCACAACTTGTGCCGGCGCAGATAAATGCGGGTCACTAGTCGGGGCACCCAAACATGAGCAAAATTGTGCGTCGGTGTTTCGCAGATGAATTATTACGGAACACATTTTTGGACTCCTAGACACTACCGGGTGTGGAAAACACAGTTTTCACAACTTGTCCCGACGCAATAAATGCGGGTCACTACTCGGGCCACCCGAACATGAACAAACTCGTGCGTCGGTTTTTCGCACATAAATTATTACGGAACAAATTTTTGGACTCCTAGACACTACCGGGTGTGGAAAACACAGTTTTCACAACTTGTCCCGGCGCAAAAAATGCGGGTCACTAGTCGGGCCACCGGAACATGAACAAAATTGTGCGTCGGTGTTTCGCACAGGGATCGTTCCGAAACACGTTTTTGAACTCCTAGACACTATCGGGTGCGGAAGACACAGTCTTCACAACTTGTCCCGGCGCAATAAATGCAGGTCACTAGTGGGGCCACCGGAACATGAACAAAATTGTGCGTTGGTGCTTCGCACATGAATTATTCCCGATCACATTTTTGGACTCATAGACACTACCGGGTGTGGAAAACACAGTTTTCACAACTTGTCCCGACGCAATAAATGCGGGTCACTAGTCGGGCCACCCGAACATGAACAAAATTGTGCGTCGGTGTTTCGCACACGAATTGTTCCGGAACACATTTTTGGACTCCTAGGCACTACCGAGTGGAGAAAACACAGTTTTCACAACTTGTGCCGGCGCAATAAATGCGGGTCACTAGTCGGGGCACCCAAACATGAGCAAAATTGTGCGTCGGTGTTTCGCACATGAATTATTACGGAACACATTTTTGGACTCCTAGACACTACCGGGTGTGGAAAACACAGTTTTCACAACTTGTCCCGACGCAATAAATGCGGGTCTCTACTCGGGCCACCCGAACATGAACAAACTCGTGCGTCGGTTTTTCGCACATAAATTATTACGGAACAAATTTTTGGACTCCTAGACACTACCGGGTGTGGAAAACACAGTTTTCACAACTTGTCCCGGTGCAATAAATGCGGGTCACTAGTCGGGCCACCGGAACATGAACAAAATTGTGCGTCGGTGTTTCGCACGAGGATCGTTCCGAAACACATTTTTGAACTCCTAGACACTATCGGGTGCGGAAGACACGGTCTTCACAACTTCTCCCGGCGCAATAAATGCGGGTCACTAGTGGGGCCACCGGAACATGAACAAAATTGTGCGTCGGTGTTTCGCACATGAATGGTTCCCGAACATATTTTTGGACTCCTAAACACTACCGGGTGCGGAAAACGCAGTTTTCACAACTTGTCCTGGCGCAATAAGTGCGGGTCACTAGTCGGGCCACCGGAACATGAACAAAATTGTGCGTTGGTGTTTCGCACATGAATTGTTCCCGAACATATTTTTAGACTCCTAGACACTACCGGGTGTGGAAAACACAGTTTTCACAACTTGTCCCGACGCAATAAATGCGGGTCACTAGTCGGGCCACCGGAACATGAACAAACTTGTGCGTCGGTGTTTCGCACATGAATTATTACGGAACGCATTTTTGGACTCCTAGACACTACCGGGTGCGGAAAACACAGTTTTCACAACTTGTCCTGGCGCAATAAATGCGGGTCACTAGTCGGGCCACCGGAACATGAACAAAATTGTGCGTCGGTGTTTCGCACGAGGATCGTTCCGAAACACATTTTTGCACTCCTAGACACTATTGGGTGCGGAAGACACAGTCTTCACAACTTTTCCGGCGCAATAAATGCAGGTCACTAGGGGGCCGCCGGAAGTTGAACAAAATTGTGCGCCGGTGTTTCGCGTTCGGATCGTTGTGGAACACATTTTCATACTCCTAGACACTACCGGCTGCGGAAAACACAGTGTTCACAACTTGTCCCTACGCAATAAATGCAGGTTACTAGTGGGCCACCCGAACATGAACAGAATTGTGCGTCGGTGTTTCGCACGTGGATTGTTCGGAAACACATTTTTGGACTCCTAGACACTACCGGGTGCGGAGGGCCACCCGAAAATGACCAAAATTGTGCTTCGGTGTTTCGGACATGAATTGTTACGGAACACATTTTTCGACTCCTAGACACTAGCGGGTGCGGAAAACATAGTTTTCACAACTTGTCCCGGCGTAATAAATGAGGGTCACTAGTCGGGCCACCCGAACATGAACAAAATTGTGCGTCGGTGTTTCGCACACGAATTGTTCCGAAACAGATATTTGGACTCCTAGGCACTACCGAGTGGAGAAAACACAGTTTTCACAACTTGTGCCGGCGCAATAAATGCGGGTCACTAGTCGGGCCACCCAAACATGAGCAAAACCGTGCGTCGGTGTTTCGCACATGAATTATTACGGAACACATTTTTGGACTCCTAAACACAACCGGGTGCGGAAAACATAGTTTTCACAACTTGTCCTGGCGCAATAAATGCGGGTCACTAGTCGGGCCACCCGAACATCAACAAAATTGTGCGTCGGTGTTTCGCACGAGGATCGTTCCGAAACACATTTTTGGACTCCTACCCACTATCGGGTGCGGAAGACACGATCTTCACAACTTGTCCCGGCGCAATAAATGCGGGTCACTAGTGGGGCCACCGGAACATGAACAAAATTGTGCGTTGGTTTTTCGCACATGAATGGTTCCCGAACATATTTTTGGACTCCTAGACACTACCGGGTGCGGAAAACGCAGTTTTCATAACTTGTCCTGGCGCAATAAGTGCGGGTCACTAGTCGGGCCACCCGAACATGAACAAAATTGTGCATCGGTGTTTCGCACATAAATTATTACGGAACACATTTTTGGACTCCTAGACACTGTCGGGTGTGGAAAACACAGTTTTCACAACTTGTCCCGACGCAATAAATGCGGGTCACTAGTCGGGCCTCCCGAACATGAACAAAATTGTGCGTCGGTGTTTCGCACGAGGATCGTCCCGAAACACATTTTTGGACTCCTAGACACTATCGGGTGCGGGAGACACAGTCTTCACAACTTGTCCCGGCGCAATAAATGCAGGTCACTAGTGGGGCCACCGGAACATGAACAAAATTGTGCGTTGGTGTTTCGCACACGAATTGTTCCGAACACATTTTTAGACTCCTAGACACTACCGGGTGTGGAAAATACAGTTTTCACAACTTGTCCCGACGCAATAAATGCGGGTCACTACTCGGGCCACCCGAACATGAACAAACTTGTGCGTCGGTTTTTCGCACATGAATTGTTCCGGAACACATTTTTGGACTCCTAGACACTACCGAGTGCGGAAAACACAATTTTCACAACTTGTCCCGACGCAACAAATGAGAGTCACTAGTCGGGCCACCCAAACATAAACAAAATTGTGCGTCGGTGTTTCGCACATAGATTGTTTGGAAACACATTTTTGGACTCCTAGACATACCGGGTGCGGAGGGCCACCCGAAAATGACCAAAATTCTGCTTCGGTGTTTCGGACATGAATTGTTACGGAACACATTTTTCGACTCCTAGACCCTACCGAGTGCGGAAAACACAGTTCTCGGAACTTGTCCCGGCGCAATAAATGAGGGTCACTAGTCGGGCCACCCGAACATGAACAAAATTGTGCGTCGGTGTTTCGCACACGAATTGTTCCGGAACACATTTTTGGACTCCTAGGCACTACCGAGTGGAGAAAACACAGTTTTCACAACTTGTGCCGGCGCAGATAAATGCGGGTCACTAGTCGGGGCACCCAAACATGAGCAAAATTGTGCGTCGGTGTTTCGCACATGAATTATTACGGAACACATTTTTGGACTCCTAGACACTACCGGGTGTGGAAAACACAGTTTTCACAACTTGTCCCGACGCAATAAATGCGGGTCACTACTCGGGCCACCCGAACATGAACAAACTCGTGCGTCGGTTTTTCGCACATAAATTATTACGGAACAAATTTTTGGACTCCTAGACACTACCGGGAGTGGAAAACACAGTTTTCACAACTTGTCCCGGCGCAAAAAATGCGGGTCACTAGTCGGGCCACCGGAACATGAACAAAATTGTGCGTCGGTGTTTCGCACAGGGATCGTTCCGAAACACGTTTTTGAACTCCTAGACACTATCGGGTGCGGAAGACACAGTCTTCACAACTTGTCCCGGCGCAATAAATGCAGGTCACTAGTGGGGCCACCGGAACATGAACAAAATTGTGCGTTGGTGCTTCGCACATGAATTATTCCCGATCACATTTTTGGACTCATAGACACTACCGGGTGTGGAAAACACAGTTTTCACAACTTGTCCCGACGCAATAAATGCGGGTCACTAGTCGGGCCACCCGAACATGAACAAAATTGTGCGTCGGTGTTTCGCACACGAATTGTTCCGGAACACATTTTTGGACTCCTAGGCACTACCGAGTGGAGAAAACACAGTTTTCACAACTTGTGCCGGCGCAATAAATGCGGGTCACTAGTCGGGGCACCCAAACATGAGCAAAATTGTGCGTCGGTGTTTCGCACATGAATTATTACGGAACACATTTTTGGACTCCTAGACACTACCGGGTGTGGAAAACACAGTTTTCACAACTTGTCCCGACGCAATAAATGCGGGTCTCTACTCGGGCCACCCGAACATGAACAAACTCGTGCGTCGGTTTTTCGCACATAAATTATTACGGAACAAATTTTTGGACTCCTAGACACTACCGGGTGTGGAAAACACAGTTTTCACAACTTGTCCTGGCGCAATAAATGCGGGTCACTAGTCGGGCCACCGGAACATGAACAAAATTGTGCGTCGGTGTTTCGCACGAGGATCGTTCCGAAACACATTTTTGAACTCCTAGACACTATCGGGTGCGGAAGACACAGTCTTCACAACTTCTCCCGGCGCAATAAATGCGGGTCACTAGTGGGGCCACCGGAACATGAACAAAATTGTGCGTTGGTGTTTCGCACATGAATGGTTCCCGAACATATTTTTGGACTCCTAAACACTACCGGGTGCGGAAAACGCAGTTTTCACAACTTGTCCCGGTGCAATAAGTGCGGCTCACTAGTCGGGCCACCGGAACATGAACAAAATTGTGCATCGGTGTTTCGCACATAAATTATTACGAAACACATTTTTGGACTCCTAGACACTACCGGGTGTGGAAAACACAGTTTTCACAACTTGTCCCGACGCAATAAATGCGGGTCACTAGTCGGGCCACCCGAAGATGAACAAACTTGTGCGTCGGTTTTTCGCACATGAATTGTTCCAGAACACATTTTTAGACTCCTAGACACTACCGGGTGTGGAAAACACAGTTTTCACAACTTGTCCCGACGCAATAAATGCGGGTCACTACTCGGGCCACCCGAATATGAACAAACTTGTGCGTCGGTTTTTCGCACATGAATTGTTCCGGAACACATTTTTGGACTCCTAGACACTACCGAGTGCGGAAAACATAGTTTTCACCACTTGTCTCGACGCAATAAATGCAGCAGACTAGAGGGGTCACCCGAAGTTGAACAATATTGCGCGCCGGTGTTTCGCACGAGGATCGTTCCGAAACACATTTTTGGACTCCTAGACACTACCGGGTGTGGAAAACACAATTTTCACAACTTGTCCCGGCGCAACAAATGAGAGTCACTAGTCGGGCCACCCAAACATAAACAAAATTGTGCGTCGGTGTTTCGCACATAGATTGTTTGGAAACACATTTTTGGACTCCTAGACACTACCGGCTGCGGAGGGCCACCCGAAAATGACCAAAATTGTGCTTCGGTGTTTCGGACATGAATTGTTACGGAACACATTTTTCGACTCCTAGACCCTACAGGGTGCAGAAAACACAGTTTTCAGAACTTGTCCCGGCGCAATAAATAAGGGTCACTAGTCGGGCCACCCGAACATGAACAAAATTGTGCGTCGGTGTTTCGCACACGAATTGTTCCGGAACACATTTTTGAATCCTAGACACTACCGAGTGGAGAAAACACAGTTTTCACAACTTGTGCCGGCGCAATATATGCGGGTCACTAGTCGGGCCACCCAAACATGAAACAAAATTGTGCATCGGTGTTTCGCACATAAATTATTACGGAACACATTTTTGGACTCCTAGACACTACCGGGTGCGGAAAACATAGTTTTCACAACTTGTCCTGGCGCAATAAATGCGGGTCACTAGTCGGCCACCCGAACATCAACAAAATTGTGCGTCGGTGTTTCGCACGGGGATCGTTCCGAAACACATTTTTGGACTCCTACCCACTATCGGGTGCGGAAGACACAGTCTTCACAACTTGTCCCGGCGCAATAAATGCGGGTCACTAGTAGGGCCACCGGAACATGAACAAAATTGTGCGTTGGTGTTTCGCACATGAATTGTTCCTGAACACATTTTTAGACTCCTAGACACTACCGTGTGTGGAAAACACAGTTTTCACAACTTGTCCCGACTCAATAAATACGGGTCACTAGTCGGGCCACCCGAATATGAACAAACTTGTGCGTCTGTTTTTCGCACATGAATTGTTCCGGAACACATTTTTGGACTCCTAGACACTACCGAGTACGGAAAACATAGTTTTCACCACTTGTCCCGACGCAATAAATGCAGCTGACTAGAGGTGTCACCAGAAGTTGAACAAAATTGCGCGCCGGTGTTTCGCATAGGGATCGTTCCGAAACACATTTTTGGACTCCTAGACACTACCGGGTGCGGAAAACACAATTTTCACAACTTGTCCCGGCGCAATAAATGAGAGTCACTAGTCGGGCCACCCAAACATGAACAAAATTGTCCGTCGGTGTTCCGCACAAAGATTGTTCGGAAACACATTTTTGGACTCCTAGACACTACCGGGTGCGGAGGGCCACCCGAAAATGACCAAAATTGTGCTTCGGTGTTTCGGACATGAATTGTTACGGAACACATTTTTCGACTCCTAGACCCTACCGGGTGCGGAAAACACAGTTTTCAGAACTTGTCCCGGCACAATAAATGAGGGTCACTAGTCGGGCCTCCCGAACATGAACAAAATTGTGCGTCGGTGTTTCGCACACGAATTGTTCCGGAACACATTTTTGGACTCCTAGGCACTACCGAGTGGAGAAAACACAGTTTTCACAACTTGTGCCGGCGCAATAAATGCGGGTCACTAGTCGGGCCACCCAAACATGAAACAAAATTGTGCATCGGTGTTTCGCACTTAAATTATTACGGAACACATTTTTGGACTCCTAGACACTACCGGGTGTGGAAAACACAGTTTTCACAACTTGTCCCGACGCAATAAATGCGGGTCACTAGTCGGGCCTCCCGAACATGAACAAAATTGTGCGTCGGTGTTTCGCACGAGGATCGTTCCGAAACACATTTTTGGACTCCTAGACACTACTGGGTGCGGAAGATACGAGTCTTCACAACTTGTCCCGGTGCAATAAATGCAGGTCACTAGTGGGGCCACCGGAACATGAACAAAACCGTGCGTTGGTGTTTCGCACATGAATTGTTCCCGAACACATTTTTAGACTCCTAGACACTACCGTGTGTGGAAAACACAGTTTTCACAACTTGTCCCGACGCAATAAATGCGGGTCACTAGTCGGGCCACCCGAATATGAACAAACTTGTGCGTCTGTTTTTCGCACATGAATTGTTCCGGAACACATTTTTGACTCCTAGACACTACCGAGTACGGAAAACATAGTTTTCACCACTTGTCCCGACGCAATAAATGCAGCTGACTAGAGGTGTCACCCGAAGTTGAACAAAATTGCGCGCCGGTGTTTCGCATAGGGATCGTTCCGAAACACATTTTTGGACTCCTAGACACTACCGGGTGCGGAAAACACAATTTTCACAACTTGTCCCGGCGCAATAAATGAGAGTCACTAGTCGGGCCACCCAAACATGAACAAAATTGTCCGTCGGTGTTCCGCACAAAGATTGTTCGGAAACACATTTTTGGACTCCTAGACACTACCGGGTGCGGAGCGCCACCCGAAAATGACCAAAATTGTGCTTCGGTGTTTCGGACATGAATTGTTACGGAACACATTTTTCGACTCCTAGACCCTACCGGGTGCGGAAAACACAGTTTCCAGAACTTGTCCCGGCGCAATAAATGAGGGTCACTAGTCGGGCCACCCGAACATGAACAAAATTGTGCGTCGGTGTTTCGCACACGAATTGTTCCGGAACACATTTTTGGACTCCTAGGCACTACCGAGTGGAGAAAACACAGTTTTCACAACTTGTGCCGGCGCAATAAATGCGGGTCACTAGTCGGGCCACCCAAACATGAAACAAAATTGTGCATCGGTGTTTCGCACTTAAATTATTACGGAACACATTTTTGGACTCCTAGACACTACCGGGTGTGGAAAACACAGTTTTCACAACTTGTCCCGGTGCAATAAATGCGGGTCACTAGTCGGGCCACCCGAACATGAACAAAATTGTGCGTCGGTGTTTCGCACGAGGATCGTTCCGAAACACATTTTTGGACTCCTAGACACTACTCGGGTGCGGAAGATACAGTCTTCACAACTTGTCCCGGTGCAATAAATGCCGGTCACTAGTGGGGCCACCGGAACATGAACAAAATTGTGCGTTGATGTTTCGCACATGAATTGTTCCCGAACACATTTTTAGACTCCTAGACACTACCGTGTGTGGAAAACACAGTTTTCACAACTTGTCCCGACGCAATAAATGCGGGTCACTAGTCGGGCCACCCGAATATGAACAAACTTGTGCGTCTGTTTTTCGCACATGAATTGTTCCGGAACACATTTTTTGACTCCTAGACACTACCGAGTACGGAAAACATAGTTTTCACCACTTGTCCCGACGCAATAAATGCAGCTGACTAGAGGTGTCACCCGAAGTTGAACAAAATTACGCGCCGGTGTTTCGCATAGGGATCGTTCCGAAACACATTTTTGGACTCCTAGACACTACCGGGTGCGGAAAACACAATTTTCACAACTTGTCCGCATTTATTGCACCGGGACAAGTTGTGCAAATTCTGTTTTCCGCACCCGGTAGTTTCGAGGAGTCCAGAAATGTGTTCCAGAATGATCCCCGTACGAAACACCGATGCAGAATTTTCTTCATGTTCGGGTGGCCCCAATGTATTCAGGAATGATCCCAGCTCGAAACACCGACGAACAATTTTATTCATGTTTGGTTGGCCCCACTAGTGACCTGCATTTATTGCGCCGGGACAAGTTGTGAAAACTGTGTATTCCGCACCGGATAGTGTCTATAAGTCCTGAAATCTTTTCCGGAACGATTCGAGAGTGAAACACCGACGCACAATTTTATTTATGTTCGGGTGGGCCCACTACAAACCTGCATTTATTGCGCCGGGACAAGTTGTGAAAACTGTGTTTGCCGCACCCGGTAGTGTGTAGGTGTCTAAAAATGTGTTTCCGAACGATCCGAGGGAGAAACACCGGCGCACCGATTTGTTCAACTTCGGTGGCCCCACTAGTAACTTGCATTTATTGCGCTGGGACAAGTTGTGAAAACTGTGTTTTCCGCACCCGGTAGTGTCTAGGACTATGAAAATGTGTTCCACAACGATCCGAACGCGAAACACCGGCACGCAATTTTGTTCAACTTCGGTGGCCCCACTAGTGACATGCATTTATTGCCTCGGGACAAGTTTTGAAAACTGTGTTCTCCGCACCCGGTAGTGTCTAGCAGTCCAAAAATGTGTTCCCGAACGAACCATGTGCGAAATACCGACGCACAATTTTGTTCATGTTTTGGGGACCCCACTAGTGATCCGCATTTATTGCGCTGGGACAGGTTGTGAAAACTGTGTTTTCCGCACCGGATAGGGTCCATAAGTCCTAAAATGTATTCAGGAAAGATCCGAGCGTGAAACACCGATGCACAATTTTATTCATGTTCGGGTGGCCCCACTAGTGACTTGCATTTAGTGCGCTGGGACAAGTTGGGAAACTGTGTTTTCCACACCCGGTAGTGTCTAGGAGTATGAAAATGTGTTCCACAACGATCCGAACAGGAAACACCGGCGCGTAATTTTGTTCAACTTCAGGTGGCCCCACTAGTAACCTGCATGTATTGCCTCGGGACAAGTTCTGAAAACTGTGTTTTCCGCACCCGGTAGTGTCTAGCAGTCCAAAAATATGTTCCCGAACGAACCACGTGCGAAACAACGACACACAACTTTGTTAACGTTTGGGGGCCCCACTAGTGACCCGCATTTATTGCACCAGGACTGTTGTGAAAATTGTGTTTTCCGCACCCGGTAGTGTTTAGGAGTCCAAAAATGTGTTCCGGAATGATCCTCAGTGCGAAACACCGATGCACAATTTTATTCATGTTCGGGGTGCCCCACTAGTGACTCACATTTATTGCATCGGGAGAAGTTGTGAAAACTGTGTTTTCCGCACCCAATAGTGTCTATAAGTCCTCAAATGCATTCAGGAATGATCCCAGCTCGAAACACCGACGAACAATTTTGTTCATGTTCGGTTGGCCCCACTAGTGACCTGCATTTATTGCGCCGGGACAAGTTGTGAAAACTGTGTTTTTCGCACCGGACAGATGTCTATAAGTCTGAAATCTTTTCCGAACGATCCCGCAGTGAAACACCGACGCACAATTTTATTTATGTTCGGGTGGGCCCACTACATACCTGCATTTATTGCGACGGGACAAGTTGTGAAAACTGTGTTTTCCGCACGCGGTAGTGTGTAGGTGTCAAAAAATGTGTTTCGGAACGATCCGAGCGAGAAACACCGGCGCACTGATTTGTTCAACTTCGGCTGGCCCCATTAGTAACTTGCATTTATTGTGCGGGGACAAGTTGTGAAAACTGTGTTTTCCACACCTGGTAGTGTCTAGGAGTATGAAAATGTGTTCCACAACGATCCGAACGCGAAACACCGGCGCGCAATTTTGTTCAACTTCGGTGGCCCCACTAGTGACCTGCATTTATTGCCTTGGGACAAGTTGTGAAAACTATGTTTTCCGCACCCGGTAGTGTCTAGCAGTCCAAAAATGTGTTCCCGAACGAACCATGTGCGAAATACCGACGCATAATTTTGTTCATGTTTTGGGGACCCCACTAGTGACCCGCATTTATTGCGTTGGGACAGGTTGTGAAAACTGTGTTTTCCGCACCGGATAGTGTCTATAAGTCCTAAAATGTATTCAGGAAAGATCCGAGCGTGAAACATCGACGCACAATTTTGTTCATGTTCGGGTGGCCCCACTAGTGACGTGCATTTAGTGCGCTGGGACATGTTCGGAAAACTGTGTTTTCCACACCCGGTAGTGTCTAGTAGTATGAAAAGGTGTTCCACAACGATCCGAACAGGAAACACCGACGCGCAATTTTGTTCAACTTCGGGTGGCCCCACTAGTGACCTGCATGTATTGCCTCGGGACAAGTTGTGAAAACTGTGTTTTCCGCACCTAGTAGTGTCTAGCAAGTGCAAAAATGTGTTCCCGAACGAACCACGTGCGAAACACCGACGCACAACTTTGTTAACGATTAGGGGGCCCCACTAGTGACCCGCATTTATTGCACCGGGACAAGTTGTGAAAATTGTGTTTTCCGCACCCGGTAGTGTCTAGGAGTCCAAAAATGTGTTCTGGAATGGTCCCCGTGCGAAACACCGATGCACAATTTTGTTCATGTTCGGGTGGCCCCACTAGTGACCCATATTTATTGCGTCGGGAGAAGTTGCGAAAACTGTGTTTTCCGCACCCAATAGTGTCTATAAGTCCTCAAATGTCTTCAGGACTGATCCCAGCTCGAAACACCGACGAACAATTTTGTTCATGTTCGGTTGGCCCCACTAGTGACCTGCATTTATTGCGCCTGGACAAGTTGTGAAAACTGTGTTTTCCGCACCGGATAGTGTCTATAAGTCCCGATATCTTTTCCGGAACGATCCTAGAGTGAAACACCGACGCACAATTTTATTTATGTTCGGGTGGGCCCACTACATACCTGCATTTATTGCGCCGGGACAAGTTGTGAAAACTGTGTTTTCCACACCCGGTAGTGTGTAGGTGTCCAAAAATGTGTTTCGGAACGATCCGAGCGAGAAACACCGGCGCACTGATTTGTTCAACTTTGGGTGGCCCCACTAGTAATTTGCATTTATTACGCTGGGACAAGTTGTGAAAACTGTGTTTTCCACACCCGGTAGTGTCTAGGAGTATGAAAATGTGTTCCACAACGATCCGAACGCGAAACACCGGCGCGCAATTTTGTTTAACTTCGGGTGGCCCCACTAGCGACCTGCATTTATTGCCTCGGGACAAGTTGTGAAAACTGTGTTTTTCGCACCCGGTAGTGTCTAGCAGTCCAAAAATGTGTTCCCGAACGAACCATGTGCGAAACACCGACGCATAATTTTGTTCATGTTTGGGGGACCCCACTAGTGACCCGCACTTATTACGCTGGGACAGGTTGTGAAAACTGTGTTTGCCGCAGCGGATCGTGTCTATAAATCCTAAAATGTATTCAGGAAAGATCCGAGCGAGAAACACCGACGCACAATTTTGTTCATGTTCGGGTGGCCCCACTAGTGACGTGCATTTAGTACGCTGGGACAAGTTCGGAAAACTCGTGTTTTCCACACCCGTAGTGTCTAGGAGTATGAAAATGTGTTCCACAACGATCCGAACAGGAAACACCGACGCGCAATTTTGTTCAACTTCGGGTGGCCCCACCGGTGACCTGCATGTATTGCCTCAGGACAAGTTGTGAAAACTGTGTTTTCCGCACCCGGTAGTGTCTAGCAGTCCAAAAATGTGTTCCCGAACGAACCACGTGCGAAACACCGACGCACAATTTTGTTAACGTTTGGGGGCCCCACTAGTGACCCGCATTTATTGCGCCGGGACAAGTTGTGAAAATTGTGTTTTCCGCACCCGGTAGTGTCTAGGAGTCCAAAAGTGTGTTCCGGAATGATCCTCGTGCGAAACACCGATGCACAATTTTGTTCATGTTCGGGTGGCCCGACTAGTGACCCACATTTATTGCGTCGGGAGAAGTTGTGAAAAATGTGTTTTTCGCACGTAGTAGTGTCTATAAGTCCTCAAATGTATTCAGGAATGATCCCAGCTCGAAACACGGACGAACAAATTTGTTCATGTTCGGTTGGCCCCACTAGTGACCGGCATTTATTGCGCCGGGACAAGTTGTGAAAACTGTGTTTTCCGCACCGGATAGTGTCTATAAGTCCTGAAATCTTTTCCGGAACGATCCGAGAGTGAAACTGATAAGTACACGGGTGCTGCCCGATCTTTCGATGAGAGGAGATAACTTCGATTTGAGACTGGAGAGACGTTCACGGCCCGACTACAGCCAACAAGGATGCGCCTTAGCAACCGATACACCAACTCCAGCGGTTAATCACGATCTTGTGGAGCACGATCAACCAAACCACGAGGGTAATTCCTGCAAGCAATCGAAGAACAAGCAAGAACAAGATAAACAAGTAACTCAACTCACAAAGGTGGGGTTCTGAATGAAGTAGAACGGATGGTCTAGCCGACGCATGCGTCTACAAGGTAGTAGCAATGGCTAAACTAACAAAACAAAACCCAATCTGTTTGTGGCGGCTATGGGGGTATAAGAGAAGGGGAGAGGACGACCAAGACATGGTGGGGGTCGTCCTCCAACCCTAGGACGCGCCCCTATTGGGCCCAACATGATACAAAGCCCAATAGCGATATAACGGTGACTCAGCACCGAGACAGATTCTGTCCGTCAAATTGTTTCGACGATTCCCGTCGACTCCTAACGAATTTGGACCTCAAACCGGCGCCATTGGAAAGGTGATCTTCTTATCTTTCCAACCATATGTAGAACGTCCAAAACCGAGCCCGTATGCGATCTGGGCGTCCGTTTTAGTGCGGACTGGTCCTGGAGTCCGAATCGGATCCGAAATCGACTTTGATTGGGCCTCCCACTTGATTTGCAATACATGGCCGGCCCTCCACGCCTTTGAGCACCTCTCTAGCCATATCCTCATCATCTCCATGGTTCCTAACAATAATTAAATCATTAGGTAGTATTTTATTCTCAAAACTGTATAAGGAAGGCATTAATAACGAGCTCACCGATAAATTCCAAATTCGCGCTTGAGCTCTCATGATTGGACCATGAATATCAAATGAGGGAGTGTTGGTTGTATCTGTACGAGTGATGTCCTCATCATTCTCCCCTTCTTGGCTGCAAACCGTCCTCGGTTTGGCGTCGTGGTTGAAGTTCATGCAAATAGAGGGATTATGCTCTTTCAAATATGATTCTCGAACTTTCACTAATTCAGATCGCAACAAGAATTGCTCCCCTTCTTGAAGCTTGACCTGCAACTTATAATCAATAGAAGAGAAACTAGATATGGTGTTGTTAGCTTCAATGCAAGTCATCATTTGATTACTTGAGGGCTTCATTAAAAGTGTTGTCAAATCTGAACAGATATATACCCTATGCACCATGAACTTATCATTTTCATCATATTTGCCAATTGCATGAAACGAGCAATAATCAAGATATAGCAAACCAGATTTCAAAAATAATTCAGTCTCCAAACTATTCAGGTCAAAAGGACTATCAAATTCAATATAACCTAAACAATTTAGAGACGATATGAATTTCAACTCATCTTTCTCACCTGTTAATGCAATGAACCTGTCTTATTTTAGCAAGTTTATCATCAAGAATATAATTCTCATGCCCATGCATTAGTTGTGTTGTAGATATAAGTGAAGCATGATCACACAACTCTTCTTTGTCACAAGCAACTATCTTAGAATCTTGTAACAAAGGAAATTCAGCAGGAGATTCCACTAAGGATTGCTCTAAACTAGCATAAGAAGTGGACAAATTCAGCGCCAAAGCATTAGGATCACATGCAGCCACAATTAGCACATGTGCCCCTTCATTCACTTGGTCAATTTCAGTACAAATAGAAATACCTTTTTCACTATCTTCCTTTGATTTGTCTTCAACCAAATAACTATTATCCTGCCCAAAGTTAGTCATTGCGGAACATGGAAAAGTTGACATCATGTCGGTTTCACAAGCAGTAGAAGACATTGAAATCTGATTTTCAGCTTCACGAGCAAGCAAAAAGGTGGGTATAATTTTTAGATTTCAGCATGGATTGAATTTCAAAGTTTAGTCCTCTCATGAACCTACTTGTTATGTCTTTGTAGCATTCATCTAGACCACTAAATATGACACAAATCTTAAAAACACGATAATATTCTTTACACTCCTACTACCTTGCTTCAAGTTGTCTAATTTTTTAATCTTGATCAGCATAATATTCAGGAATGAAAGCATCTCTAAAAAGAAGTTTGAAGTCATGCCATGATTGTGGAACTTTGTGCCGCCTACAAATACGATTCCATTCATACAAAGCATCTTTAGTCAATATATTAGAAGCAATATAAACCTTTTGTTCCTCGTAAAGATCATGCTCATCAAACTCACTCTCTAACTTTAGCTCCCAATCAATATATAATCTAGGATTAAGAAACTCACCATCATATGAAGGCAAGTGTTGAATGATGTCCTGAATGTGAGGCTGCACTTTTGTCATCTCAAGAAGCTTCGTATCACCTGCAATGATTAGATGAAAACAAGAAACACACACAATATGTATGCTCCTATATATCAACTACTATGACGTGGCTGGTGTAATTTCCTCAATTGCAACTTGTTCAAACAAGCTCTTACAAGTTCTTACCTTGCTCAACAGGAGGTGATGGCAACCAACAATTCGGCAACCGTGGAAAGAATGTATCGGTCCAGCAACAACAAACCTGTCAAGCTGTTGGATATGTGGAGCTGTAGGTGGGCTGAAAGTAATGCACAAGGGAAAAAAATACTACTACCACATTAGAATAAAAGCGAGCTGAGTAATGATTCGACGGCGGTACTATGCTGGTCCTAGCCTAGACCGACCATGCTAGAGACGCGAGCCTAGACACAAAGGAAGTCACAAGCACCACCCGAGAACAAAGAACAAACACAAAATTCAGCCCCTTTCTTTGTTTTTCCTTCTTTCTTTCTTCCTTTTTTTCTTCTTTTTTTTCTACTTTGTTCTCTCTTCTCTTTTTTTATTTTATTTTCAGGGAGACTCAATAATAGATTTGATACAATGGAAACAAAATGAAAACAATAAATCACAACACGCTTTTTCCGGAGAGAGTATGAGTATATCGGTACAGAAAAGGTGTCTGTATGAAATCGATGATTGTGGGTAACTCTGAACAGGTATGAACGTGAGGTTGGATCCGTTGGAAAGTAGACTCGATAAGCTTTCTATGAAGTACTAGAACACACCCAACGGAGTCCGTATGTGATTGTGGTGGCTGTTATAAGTTGGTTTTGTTTTGCAGCCTAAAAAGTGACAAAACGTGACAAGAACTTGAAACTCTAAAGACTAAAACTAAGACCAGCAACTCGACACAAACCGAAGCAACCAAGGACTCAACAAGCCCTACTAATCAGTACTAGTAAAAGGCTCAAAGTGTTTTTAGGAAAATGGAAATCTGATGTATGTTGTTGTTTTTTTGTGTGGCTGTTTTTGGACTATAGGAGAGAAAAAAATTCAGGGAGGAACAAGAAATCTCTCACCGATGAACCTTGCTCTGATTACCAACTGATAAGTACACAGGTGCTGCCCGATCTTTCGATGAGAGGGGATAACTTCGATTTTGACCGGAGAGACGTTCACGGCCCGACTACAGCCAACAAGGATGCGCCTTAGCAACCGATACACCAACTCCAGCGGTTAATCACGATCTTGTGGAGCACGATCAACCAAACCACAAGGGTAATTCCTGCAAGCAATCGAAGAACAAGCAAGAACAAGATAAACAAGTAACTCAACTCACAAAGGTGGGGTTCTGAATGAAGTAGAACGGATGGCCTAGCCGACGCATGCGTCTACAAGGTAGTAGCAATGGCTAAACTAACAAAACAAACCCCAATCTATTTCTGGCGGTTATGGGGGTATAAGAGAAGGGGAGAGGACGACCAAGACATGGTGGGGGTCATCCTCCAACCCTAGGACGCGCCCCTATTGGGCCCAACTCAATACAAAGCCCAATAGCGATATAACTGTGACTCAGCGCCGAGACAGATTCTGTCCGTCAAATTGTTTCAACGATTCCCGTCGACTCCTAACGAATTTGGACCTCAAACCGGCGCCATTGGAAAGGTGATCTTCTTATCTTTCCAACCATATGTAGAACGTCCAAAACCGAGCCCGTATGCGATCTGGGCGTCTCGTATTAGTGCGGACTGGTCCTAGAGTCCGAATCAGATCCGAAATCGACTTTGATTGGGCCTCCCACTTTATTTGCAATACATGGCCGGCCCTCCACGCCTTTGAGCACCTCTCTAGCCATATCCTCATCATCTCCATGGTTCCTAACAATAATTAAATCATTAGGTAGTATTTTATTCTCAAAACTGTATAAGGAAGGCATTAATAACGAGCTCACCGATAAATTCCAAATTCGCGCTTGAGCTCTCATGATTGGACCATGAATATCAAATGAGGGAGTGTTGGTTGTATCTGTACGAGTGATGTCCTCATCAGGATAGTGTCTATAAGTCCTAAAATGTATTCAGGAAAGATCCGAGCGTGAAACACCGACGCAAAATTTTGTTCATGTTCGGGTGGCCCCACTAGTAACGTGCATTTAGTACGCTGGGACAAGTTCGGAAAACTGTATTTTCCACACCCGATAGTGTCTAGGAGTATGAAAATGTGTTCCACAACGATCCGAACAAGAAACACCGACGCGCAATTTTGTTCAACTTCGGCTGGCCCCACTAGTGACCTGCATGTATTGCCTCGGGACAAGTTGTGAAAACTGTGTTTTCCGCACCCGGTAGTGTCTAGCAGTCCAAAAATGTGTTCCCGAACGAACCACGTGCGAAACACCGATGCACAACTTTGTTAACGTTTGGGGGCCCCACTAGTGACCCGCATTTATGCACCGGGACAAGTTGTGAAAATTGTGTTTTCCGCACCCGGTAGTGTCTAGGAGTCCAAAAATGTGTTCCGGAATGGTCCCCGTGCGAAACACCGATGCACGATTTTGTTCACGTTCGGGTTGCCCCACTAGTGACCCACATTTATTGCGTTCGGAGAAGTTGCGAAAACTGTGTTTTCCGCACCCAATAGTGTCTATAAGTCCTCAAATGTATTCAGGACTGATCCCAGCTCGAAACACCGACGAACAATTTTGTTCATGTTCGGTTGGCCCCACTAGTGACCTGCATTTATTGCGCCTGGACAAGTTGTGAAAACTGTGTTTTCCGCACCGGATAGTGTCTATAAGTCCTGAAATCTTTTCCGAACGATCCCGCAGTGAAACACCGACGCACAATTTTATTTATGTTCGGGTGGGCCCACTACATACCTGCATTTATTGCGCCGGGGCAAGTTGTGAAAATTGTGTTTTCCGCACCCGGTAGTGTGTAGGTGTCCAAAAATGTGTTTCGGAACGATCCGAGCGAGAAACACCGGCGCACAAATTTGTTCAACTTCGAGTGGCCCCACTAGTAACTTGCATTTACTACGCTGGGACAAGTTGTGAAAGCTGTGTTTTCCACACCCGGTAGTGTCTAGGAGTATGAAAATATGTTCCACAACGATCCCAACGCGAAACACCGGCGCGCAATTTTGTTCAACTTCGGGTGGCCCCGGTAGTGACATGCATTTATTGCCTCGGGACAAGTTGTGAAAACTGTGTTTTCCGCACCCGGTAGTGTCTAGCAGTCCAAAAATATGTTCCCGAACGAACCATGTGCGAAACACCGACGCACAATTTTCTTCATGTTTGGGGGGCCCACTAGTGACCCGCATTTATTGCGCCGGGACAAGTTGTAAAACTGTGTTTTCCGCAGCGGATAGTGTCTATAAGTCCTCAAATGTATTCAGGAACGATTCGAGCGTGAAACGCCGACGCACAATTTTGTTCATGTTCGGGAAGCCCCACTAGTGACTTGCATTTAGTGCGCTGGGACAAGTTGTGAAAACTGTGTTTTCCACACCGGTAGTGTCTAGGAGTATGAAAATGTGTTCCACAACGATCAAAACGCGAAACACCGGCGCATAATTTTGTTCAACTTCGGGTGGCCCCACTAGTGACCCGCATGTATTGCCTTGGGACAAGTTGTAAAAACTGTGTTTTCCGCAACCGGTAGTGTCTAGCAGTCCAAAAATCTGTTCCCGAAGGAACCATGTGCGAAACACCGACGCACAATTTTGTTCATGTTTGGGGGACCCCACTAGTGACCCGCAGCTTATTACGCTGGGACGGGTTCGAAACTGTGTTTTCCGCACCGGATAGTGTCTATAAGTCCTAAAATGTATTCAGGAAAGATCCGAGCGTGAAACACCGACGCACAATTTTGTTCATGTTTGGGGGGCCCACTAGTGACCCGCATTTATTGCGCCGGGACAAGTTGTGAAAAATGTGTTTTCCGCACCCGGTAGTGTCTAGGAGTCCAAAAATGTGTTCCGGAATGATCCCCGTGCGAAACACCGATGCACAATTTTGTTCATGTTCGGGTGGCCGCACTAGTTACCCACATTTATTCCGTCGGGACAACTTGTGAAAATTCTGTTTTCCGCACCCAATATTGTCTATAAGTCCTCAAATGTATTCAGGAATGATCCCAGCTTGAAACACCGACGAACAGTTTTGTTCATGTTCGGTTGGCCCCACTAGTGATCTGCATTTACTGCGCCGGGACAAGTTGTGAAAACTGTGTTTTCCGCACCGGATAGTGTCTATAAGTCCTGAAATCTTTTTCGGAATGATCCGAGAGTGAAACACCGACGCACAATTTTATTTTTGTTCGGGTGGACCCACTACATACCTGCATTTATTGCGCCGGGACAAGTTGTAAAAACTATGTTTTCCGCACCCGGTAGTGTGTAGGTGTCCAAAAATGTGTTTCGGAACGATCCGAGCGAGAAACACCGGCGCACCGATTTGTTGAACTTCGGGTGGCCTCACTAGTAACTTGCATTTATTGCGCTGGGACAAGTTGTGAAAACTGTGTTTTCCACACCCGGTAGTATCTAGGAGTATGAAAATATGTTCCACAACGATCCGAACGCGAAACATCGGCGCACAATTTTGTTCAACTTCGGGTGGCCCCACTAGTGACCTGCATGTATTGCCGCGGGACAAGTTGTGAAAACCGTGTTTTGCGCACCCGGTAGTGTCTAGCAGTTCAAAAATGTGTTCCCGAACGAACCACGTGCGAAACACCGACGCACAACTTTGTTAACGTTTAGGGGCCCCACTAGTGACCCGCAATTATTGCGTCGGGACACGTTGTGAAAATTGTGTTTTCCGCACCCGGTATTGTCTAGGAGTCCAAAAATGTGTTCCCGAACGAACCACGTGCGAAACACCGACGCTAGTAACTAGTGCCAGCATTCTTTAGACCAAACGGCATTGTCCTGTAGCAATAAGTGCCAAAGGGTGTGATGAACGCGGTCTAAATTTGATCTTCAACCTTTAAGGGAATTTGATGATACCTAGAATAAGCATCAAGAAAACAAAGACGCTCGCAGCCAGCAGTCAAATGAACAACTTGGTCGATCCGAGGCAGCGCGAAGGGATCTTTGGGACAAGCCTTGTTGAGATCAATATAATCAACGCACATTCTTAATTCTTTAGTATTCTTCTTTGGTACAAGAACTGGATTGGCAAGCCAATCTGGATGATACACCTCCCTAATGAACTTAGCTGCTAATAATCTAGTAATCTCTTTCTTGATCGCTTCCTTGCGGTCTTGGGCAAACCTCGCGGAGCTTCGCTTGACCGGCTTTGCGTCCGGATGAACCAACAATGCGTGCTCAATCTTCTCCCTAGGGACACCCGGCATATCGAAGGTTTCCATGCCAAGATGTCCCTATTTTTCTAGAGGAAAAGAGTGAGTGTGCTTTCCTATTTATCCCCAAGGTTAGACCCAATATAGGTGACCTTGGAGGGGTCTGTCTCATCAAGCTAAATAGTCTTGGAAACGACTCGGATCAGCCTTCCATTTCTCTTTGGCAATCTTTTTAGACGACATCGCTTCTTCAAGCGACGCTTGTGTCTCAAAGACATTAGCTGCCTGCTCGATTTCTCGACATTCTTCCTCCGAATTAACGTGAGTTGCGAACTCGCATCGTGCACCTCGATAGCATACACGGTCTTGATATCGGACCGGAACGACAGGATCCCATTAGGCCCGAGCATCTTCAACGATCAAATATTGGTAGTTTGGCATTGCCATAAACTTAGCTAAAGTCGGTCTTCCCAATATGACATGATATGCGGAATCAATATCAACCACCCGAAAGATGATGTTCTCCCTTCCGTAACTCACCTTTGTCCCAAAAGTCATTGGCGAGTGATCTGCCCCAAAGGATAACCTGTTTCGACCGGGTATTATACCATGAAACGACGAAACGCAATGATCCAAGTCTCGCAACAGAGAGACCAAGCTCCGGCAGAGTTTTAGCAAAAAGTATATCCAAGCAACTGCCTCCATCACTTAAGGATTTCTTCAAGTGCAATTTCCGAACAATTGGTGCCGGAATGAGCGGATATCGACCAGCTTTAAGCGAGACTTCTAGATTATCGTCCCTACCGAAAGTGATTGGAAATTCCGACTATCGTAGATATTCGGGAGTCGTGGGAGCGACAAGCATTGACCTGCTCGAGCACCAATTTCTGTTTGCGCTTTGATTCATACGCATCCGGTCCTCCGCAAATGAAGTTCACTTCTTTGAGTGGTTCCTCAAAGCCTTCATCGTCATCACGCTTCTCGTCCACCCTTATCATCTCGTTGATTGCGCAGCTCCGACTGGGGGCCACCTTCAACGCAAATGAAGCAAACGGTCTTAGCAAGAAACATTCCTTATTCTTATGATTCCCATTATGAATCATGCAAGGCCCATCGAGTATGGCTTCAAACGAAATTCGTTGTCTTGACCCTCTCTTAGGTGGTGGGGGCTGTCTCCTCTATGAGATCGGTCCACTCGCAGTGGACGACGTTATCGGCATTGCGTTTGTTATTCTTGGATCCGGACCGGTTGCCTTATCGTGCTTTCGGCTCCTTCCCTTTGTTCTCACGCAGATTGACCACGTTCGATTCTCCAGCAGCATAATCATCTCGCTATCTTGAAGCACTCGACACAATCATGGTAAGATTTCGGTTACGCCTACCGATCTTATGCACCAATGCTTCACTTCGGATGCCAGCTTAGAACGCAGCTATCACTTGCTGATCGGGAACATTGGGGATTAGGGCTTTCTTGCTGTAGAAGCGCCTAATGAAGTCCGTATGCGTCTCATCGGGCTTCGCTCGATCCGTTGAGGTCGAAGAAGTTTCCTGGCTTTTCACAAGTTGCTTGAAAATTCTCAATGAACTTTTTGGTCGGATTGCTCCAAGAAGAAATAGATTCCTTGGGCAGATATTGTAACCACAAGCGTCTAGCCTATTCCATGCACATGGGAAGATAATTTGCCAAAACAAAAGTGTCTCCTCCTGCAGACCGGATGGCGGTCGTGTACATGCGAAGCCACTCAGCGGGGAGAGCCTTGCCATCATATTTATCAATAGCCCCGGGCTTAAATCCCCTGGGGTATTTGCAAATGCGTAGATCCCGTGTATACGCCGGGATTATTGAGTACTCGTCATCTTCCGGACCGGTCCATACCGGTGATGGCAAACGGCGTCCGTAATGCCTATAATTGCGATCCTTGTCGTCATCGAATTATCACGATAACGATCATCCCGGTTTCCAGCATCGGGATCGACCCGGCGATCATTGTTGTCCTACGCTAGAGGCGGAGGTGGAGGCGGAGGCGGATCTTGACGATCATTGTTGCCTCGTCCAAGTTCTCTGTCTCTGTTTCTACGGTCTCGTCCCCGTCGGTCTCGATCGTCATGGTAGTCATCTTTTCTCGACCAGTCATTATGGTGCCTGGACCGGTTATCTCCCCTCGATTGTCATTGCCCCGACAATTGTTGGTTTGGGGCGGCGCCGAAGTCTGTCCGCCTAAACCCGATCGAGCCGGTCGCCGGTGCGAGTAGCGGTATAGGGTCCACCGGACGATCATCGACACGACCGGTCCGTCAACGTTCATCTTCTTCTCGCCTTCGCCGGTCTTCCACTCTTTCGGCGTGACAATCAATGAGCACATTACGAGCATCATGATTACCATGGAGCAGTATGCACAAATCCTGGTCGGGCGCACGATCATGTTCATCTCCAATCGCGTATGTCGGTGCCCGATTCTTCCTCCGTAAGAAGCTCCTTCAGCGCGTGAATGAGACCGATCGGAAGATTCTCCTCTATCTCGCAAGAGTTGGTTGGTTTACAAGGCAGCCGCATCAACTAAGCTCAAGGCGCGCTGCAATCCCGGTGTCGAATTGAACACTTCCTCTAGGATAGTCTCCGAATCCGCTTCACATCTACGATGTTATGAACCGGTGACGTGAAGACTCGAGCGCCATTTAACTCGACCTCCATAGGGTCTAAATTCAAGGCCCCGTTGGAGGAACGATAATTTCTTCCGCTGCGACATCCACAATGGTTATTATAGCCTGGTGAATTGTCCGTCGCATCCACGAGCTTGATCCGCGGAGATCCGGCGGCGAGCAAAGCCGTAGCGGGAGCCCCACCACCAGCTTGGCTACTACCAACATTGTTCGTCGGAGCTGCCGACGAGGGTGGTGGAGGCGGGTATTCTCCATCCATCTCATCTGCTCCAAGTTGCCGACGATCTGCTTCCTCTCTTGCCATTCTATCTCTTTCAGCCGCGATCTCCTCGAGGCGTCGTGCATGGCTAAAGGATAGTTCCAGTCATAAATACTTGGAAGGAGGTCCGAGGTCCCTCCGTGAAGTCGTTTTCAGGCTCGAGAGAGCTGCTTATCGCCACAAACTAGGTGGCAGTCATGATCTTGGCCAGATTGGCTAGACCGATCGAAAACATAGGTGGTCTTATTGATCGCGCTGAAGCCGCGTCAATCTCGCTAGGTTTCACGTAAGATTTTCCGATCGCATCCGGTGATCGCGCTTCAATTGTGACATACCATGTCACGATTAGGGAAGTTTTGCGAATGACACGTGCTAAGTGTTTATTTAAGGTCGGCATAGTTTAATTGCTGAATTTAAAACCAAGTAAACGAGAGATCAATTAATTAAATCGGGTCAAATCCTAACTCCCACAAACATAAAAAAAATTATAATAATAGTGTTCCCATCTTTTTGCACCATCATGTTGTGCATATCAAAAGATGAATTTAGGGTATTTTTGCTGAATTTTTAGCAACCTTTTAAATGCCATAAAAATTCGTTTTAATGCCAGAAACAGTCCCTGTTCTCGAATTTTTCAAAAATTCCAGAATCCGAATCTCACCCTGACCCCAAAAGTAAAGTTGGAGCACACATCACGCTGAGTATTCAGAAAATTTTGTTTGAATTTTGGATCACTTTAGCGCTGACATTTGGGAAAAATACAGAGAGCACAGTGACAGCCAACAGTGAATCAACCTTTCTCCCCTTGCCCAGCGGATCGATGGCAGACTTGCCGTCCTTCTCCATGAAATGCCGCCCAGGCACGGCCAAACCAGCCTCACCTGCTCCTGCCAAACACCATGGGCGAGCCCTCCCAGATGTGACCCGCTCCTACTCTCGGGTAGGCCACCTCCCTCGTTGTCCTCTTCGTTTGACCGCCCGAGCGTGCCCTCTCTCTCCTGCAAAACGGCAGCCAGCCGAGCTCCCTTACCCACCTCTCTCTCACACGCTGCAAGCTCTCCTTTGAGCTCTCCAGAACATCCAGCAGCTCACCTACCCTTCTCCTCCCTTGCCGGCAAAGAAAGCGACGCCTTTTCCCCGTGTTTCGACCACCATGGCCGCCCCGAGCTCAAGCTCGTGCCCCAGACTACCTCAAGCCAGCACCACCCTCAACCCTCCTCAGTTTTGAGCGCCTTGAACTCCTCTTCCACCTCAAAGAAACCTCAATTCATTCCGTTGGGTGTGCTAGGAGTAATTTGAGTTTTCGTCTCATAACCTCGTTTCCGACCACCGTTCGGTTCACGGTGAAATACTCTTGCCACGGTGCAGCTCACCATAGTACGTGTGTGATCCATTAGTTTCATAATTTCTTGCACAAGGTGAGAGCAGTTCGAGTTTTTCCGAGCGCCGGCGAGCTCCGGTAAGCAGCAGCCACACCTCAGGTCGCGGTGGCAATTTCATAATTTTCTGCAAAGTCAAATGCCCCATGACAGTTATGTAAATTTGATCGAACTTTGATAAATATTCAAAAATTCATATCTCTCAAACTACAAGGCCAAAAAGGGCAAACCAAATTTTGTTGGATTTATCAAAATCATCGCTTTCCAAAACGTAGGATGAGCACCTAAGTTTTCACTATTTCCATATTTATAAAAATTACCTAAAGTTGAAGCCTTTTAAGAGTTATAAATTCATAAATAAATCTATAAAAATCATATGACCATGAAACTTGGCCAGTAAATCACGCATGGCATGCATGAAGCCTCTGCACATGCACATATTCATTTGTTGTATATTATTAAAGTTATAGCATTATATTTTGTTTTAAGTAAATAAATTCTTATCATTTTTATATTAGGAATTTATTCATGGTACTTTGCATTACTGCTGTTTATTACATAATACATGAATAGTTATTCTCATGAAAAAGTTTGAGCATCATAAGTATAAATTTTACTATTGATTTGTTTAATTTATAACTAGACTAGAGATTCTATAGGAATAATGCCTTATATGCATATAGATAATTATTTATGGTTATTTCCATCTCTGGTACTGTTCATACAGAATGTTAGATTTTTAATTTCAGTACATACAAATGCTCATCATCATGTGTTCATATCTTACGTCAACTTAGGATATTTTTGCATATATACGGTTACATGCGATAAAAGAAACCCATCTATTGTACTTAAGATTTAAATGAACTAGCTTAACTTTGATAAATATTTATCACTGAAAATTTATGTAAAGGTTATCACAACATGTATATGGTCTCCTTCATGTCAAATATTTATTAACTTATATGTCCACATATCGTCGTTGCTAGGTTCTATATAAAAAGAAGTCTTACTTGTTTATGCTACGGGTTATCATTTCATGCACAGTTTGAGCATTTGCATCCATCCATGAGCATTACATGCTAACGAGCATCACATAATCATTCATGTTTATGAATGAAGTTCTATTGCATCTCCCTTGTATGCACTTATGCTTACGCATCGTATTTCATTCAACTAGGCAACGCAGCGAAGTGAACGTCTCGGAGGAGCCCGGTGTTAATCTTAATTTCAGTGAAGCTACTAACTTCCATCAAGCCCAAGGCAAGCCCCGGTGCACTCCTATGTTTTAAAAGTCTTCTCTTTTAATCACAATAATTAAGGATATTGTATTGTGCATTAAGTATAGGAGTTGACGTGAAACCCACTTGCATAAATCCCTATATGACCTATGTAGCCTATGTGAGTCACCCTCGATAGAAATGCTATGCTTAGAATTATGTTGGAGTCGACGATAGGATCTGGACCACTTGGATAGGTTTATACTACCACTGGATAGGTTTATACTACACTTGTGGTTCAAAATGGCTAAAATTGAGAACCTATCGTTGTGACTCCGTGAACAAGTATTGAGTTGTGTACCAAGTGCATACCTTTCTATGGGGATTGGTAAACCTATGTAACTTGTGAGTCATAGAGGGGGGACGGATACCTTACCGATCCACAGGTGATGTGAAAGTAGGGCGGAGGTTGGGTTAGAGGACCGCTGGAGGGTGCATGGGTTAAGCCTTGGACATGTTGTGGAATATGTCGCAAGGGGGACGTGCACTCGGGATCGGTAACCCCGCGCCACACTCTATGATGAACTCGTGAATGGTGGCCATACATGTTCTTAAATGATGCGTATGTCGTGTGCTTGGGTTTTCTCCTACAGGATGTAAATCTATATATATCGCCGCCCACCTCGCGGTTAATGAGGCCCACTTGATTCGAGCAAATTGCAATGATTAGTAATAACGGATGATAATGATACTTGATGTTATTTATTGATTCACATTTGTATTGCAATTTCTTGCATGTTAGCAATGCTCATTAAAGTTATGTTTATGCAGCAACCCTATTAATTTGACAATGGATAAAATGTTGCATAGAATATAATAGGTGTTGTTTTATGCAAATTTATGCCAAGTAAACCCGATCAGCCCCCTGCATGCTTAGGTGTCGGTTTTAGATAACCTTTTGACGAGTAAGACTTGCAGAGTATGTTAGATACTCGGGCTTTGCATAATTGTTGTTTTCAGGTTTTCCTCAAGCAAATTATTATGATTGTTGTGGCAAGGTTGTGTGGGAAGGTGAGGAGCCCAAAGAATGGTCTATTGAATGGGTTGCTAGCTCACCGCTCACGAAGAGTGAGCCATGTTCCCGGCCGACATGGTTTACTTAGCTATCTATTTATCGTCGAGTTTATTTTATCGCTTCCGCACTTTATGTCGAACTCGGAACATGTTATGTAACTTAAATTTCAGAACCTATGTACTCTCTTTAATTCGAACCTAAGATGTAATAATCCACTTATTTATGTAACTTTGTAACTCGTGTTTGTTTGTGTGTGTGATGCAATGCATGGTTGCTTCGTCAACCATCTCCCTATGAGATCCTAAGGGACATCACCCTATTCTTCGGGATAGGGGTGTCACAGCTGGTATCGAGCAAATCGGGATTTGCATCGCACTAATGAACATTCTAAAACTCGAAAACCACGTTTTATATTACGGTGAGGTACGAACTAGAAAGTCCTATATAAGGATGACTTAGAGTGGTGGCAAAGCTAACCCTGGGTTATGTTTGTATAAATACTTGCACCTACGGCCTCGTCAACAAAGGTATGTAACCGAGTGTGGTCAATTTTGCATAATATTAACTGGTGTGACTCGAATACACTCTTATTCGAGAGCTCGCCATGTGAGGTGAGGTGACATGGATTTTTTTTGGCTTGTTTCTTTTGAATTTGATGTAATGTTTCTGGAATCCTTCTCTTGCAGGTACGCTAACCATGTTATTAGTTCCTGTAGAAAACATGTGAGAGGTGTGTGTTGCCACCAATGCCTTGCCGGTATTTATATCGGTCAAGTTTTTGTTTTATTTTGTGAGGATGTAGGAAACGACATGTTGGGCATCAATCATTCATGCATTCATCGTAAGCATATCACCTGCATTCCGACAAACTCAAATGAAGTGAACAACAATGTTTAAGTGGTCACACAACTCAACCGTTTTCAAAAAGTTTAAACCGATAACTTGCTGTTTTCAGAAATCATAGGTTTTAGAAAAAATGGGCATATCTCCCTCGATACTTAACGGATTAAGGAGTTTGATCACTTTTCAGAAAGCTTGTAATGTGCTCTACAATTTTCTGTCATGGTCCGTGTTAGGAGAATTCTGGATCAGAGTCGAAACTGGCATTAATAGAGAGCATTTCCAAGAGTTTTCAGAAGTCGCTCCAGTTCTGTCCACTGTCGTTGATCGATCATAATTCCAAATGACAATTCGGATGGAGCTGTATAAGTATGCGTTGGAAATCTTAGAAAATCCTCCACAACTTTTGTAACATTCCAAAAAAAATTCTGTCCAGAAACCTGCCTAAAAATGGAAGCTTCGAGAAGTGTCTATCTGCCAATAACGGGACAGCAAATCGTTTGGTTCGTGTGAGCAAGTTTGCATGTTTTTGCAACATATTGCCACTTCATATCATGCTCTTTGTTAGTTTGCCTTTCCATTTTAGCTCATTTGACACCGAGCTAACGTGAGGAAAACTTGTGTTTATGACAGATGGTGAACACTCGTCGTGGCGAGCCTTCCGGCAGTGCTCAAGGTGGAAGGAACAACGGAGAAGGGCAGCAACCACCAAACCCTCCTCCGATGATTCCTTTGGAGCAGCTCGTCCACAATCAAAACGAGATGTTCAGAATGTTTTTCACGAGCCAAAACAACCATGGAAAGGTGCCACCTCAGCAAGGACCGCGAAATTCTACCTATGCTGATTTTTGGGCAACCCAGCCACCCAAATTTGGTGAAACGACTGATCCATTGGAAGCAGATAATTTTATCCGTATCATCGAGTCAAAGTTTGCTCTCCTCAATTGCACTTCGCATCAGAAGACTCTCTTCGTCGCGCAACAACTTCGTGGCCCTGCTATTGCATGGTGGGTAAATTTCACTGCCGCTCTTCCCGCTGACCATCAAGTGACTTGGCCGGAGTTTTGTGCTGCGTTTCATGCGCATCACATTCCAGCCGATCTTATGAAGCGGAAATTGCAAGAATTTCTCAACTTGAAGCAAGGCTCCGGAACCGTGCAAGAATATGCATGGAAGTTCAATTACTTGGCTCGAGTATGCTTCATATCATGCCGATACGGATGAGAAGAAGAAGGATTTCTTTCGTTCGGGCCTCAGTCCGAAATTGCAAGATCGTTTGGCACAAGTCATGACCGGCACATTCAATGATTTAATGAGTGCCGCCATTGTACAAGAGGATGCCATTCCTGCACATCAAGATGATAAGAAAAGGAAACGTGCTATGGGAAATCCATCCGGATCCGCACCGCCCAAGTATAAATTGGCTATCACCTCCCCATCCGGACAGAAGTGCCGTATTACCGCCGATGGGAGGCTCACGCCAATTTGTTCCGCAGCAGCACCACCACTCTCACGGTCAAAATCAGCCGCAAGCTAATGCTTCTCGCCCTATGCAGCAGGCATATCAAAGTGCTAGACCCAACCCACAAGGCCCTTGTTACCGTTGTGGTCGTCCAGGTCACCTAGCAAAAGATTGCCGCAACCCACCGAGCAACAACAACAACAATAGTTCGAGAAATCATGGGAACAACAACAACCAGCCCCGTGGTGGAAATAACGGCAATGGTAATCGCCCGCAATCTTATACACCAAATTCTAAGAATGGTCGAGTCGACTATACCACGATAGAAGAGATTCAAGTCGGAGAACCGGTACTTTCGGGTACGTTTTGTTAATAATCATTCCACAATGGTTCTTTTTGATTCCGGTGCAACACATGATTTCATTAGTGAAGCATGTGAATCAATTGCATATCACCCCTGTTGTTTTGGATGTAACTTATATCATCACATCACCCGGTGGAAAAATAAGAATAAATCTTGAGCTAAGGAATGTGCCCCTAAAACTAGATAGAAATATATACCTCTCAAACTTCATAATTTGAAGTGGAAAAGGTATAGATATCATCCCTTGTATGAGATGGATGAAGCTCCACAAAGCCGTCTTGCATATTGATTCGCGAAAGGTCCATCTAAATTCCCCGTTGTATGGCCCATTTATTCTTCGTTTGCCATGTTCCAAAACCTCCACATCAAAAATCTATCATCTTAAGGGAAAAAGAATTGAGGATATCCCTGTTGTGTGTGAGTATCCCGACGTGTTTCCGGATGATTTGCCGGGTATGCCACCTGATCGGGATGTTGAGTTTAAAATCGAGCTCCAACCCGGTACGGCACCAATCTCCCGTCGGCCATACAAAATGGCTCCAAATGAGTTAGCAGAACTAAAAGAACAACTAAAAGAGCTTATGGACAAAGGTCATATTTGCCCAAGTTCATCTCCGTGGATGCCCCGCTCGTTTTGTGATGAAGAAAGACAAGACGTTACGTCTATGTGTAGACTATCGCCCTTTAAATGCGGTGACCATTAAGAATAAATACCCACTGCCAAGGATTGATATTCTTTTTGATCAATTAGTTGGTGCTAAGGTCTTCTCCAAGATTGATCTACGTTCCGGCTATCACCAAATTAAAATCCGAGCCGAGGATGTTTCGAAAACCGCATTTTCTACGCTCGTATGGCCTCTTTGAGTATCTTGTCATGTCCTTTGGTCTCACAAATGCTCCAACACACTTCATGTACTTGATGAATTCTATTTTCATGCCGGAGTTGGACAAGTTTGTTGTGGTGTTCATCGATGATATCCTTATCTATTCAGTCCGAAGAAGAGCATGCCGAACATCTTCCTATCGTTCTCCAACGACTTCGTGATCACCAATTGTATGCCAAATTCAGCAAGTGTGAGTTTTGGCTAAAGCAAGTCCCTTTCTTGGGTCATGTAATATCAGCGGAAGGTGTAGCCGTTGACCCGAGCAGCTGAATTGGAAATCTCCGAGATCGGTGAGACAAATTCGCAGCTTTCTTGGTCTTGCCTGGTTATTACCGAAAATTCATTCCTAACTTCTCAAGCATATCCAAGCCCATGACAAAATTATTAGAGAAGGATGCTAAGTTTAAGTGGAGTAATGAATGTGAAGAAGCCTTCCAAACTCTCAAAAAGCACTTGACAACCGCTCCGGTTTTAGCTCAACCTGACATCACAAAACCGTTCGACGTATATTGTGATGCGTCCAGTATCGGTCCAGGTTGTGTGTTAATGCAAGATGGTCGTGTCATTGCTTATGCTCCCCGTCAGCTCCGTAAGCATGAAGAAAATTATCCCACTCATGATTTGGAGTTAGCATCGGTTGTTCTTGCATTAAAAACTTGGAGACATTATCTTCTATGTAATCTTGTCAATCTTTACACCGATCACAAGAGTCTCAAATATATATTACGCGGCAAGAACTGAATATGAGGCAACGTAGATGGTTGGAACTGATCAAGGATTATGAATTGGAAAGTCATTACCATACGGGAAAGGCTAATGTGGTTGCCGACGCATTAAGTCGCAAGTATCAATGCAATCACATTACCGTTTGCTCTATGGACCGTCCTGAACTTTCAGATTGTGTTGAACCGAGTCTTCGAGTTATTCCGTATGGTTCATTTTATAATTTAGCTCTTATCCCTACCTTTTGTGAAGAAATTACTGAGGCACAAAAGAAAGATGAAGGAATGGAATTTATTCGGAAAAGGATAGCAAAAGATGAAGTCACTTGCTTCCGACAAGACGCCGATGGTGTTCTATGGTTCAACAAACGTCTTGCTGTTCCCAAGAATATGGAATTGAGGAAGAAAATAATGGACGAAGCACATTTGTCCAAATATTCCATACACCCCGGTAGCAACAAAATGTATCGTGGCTTAAGGGAAAAAAATTTGGTGGACACGTATGAAACATGAAGTTGCACGATATGTTGCAGAATGTGACACTTGCCAACGTGTCAAGGCCGATCATTTGAAGAAGGCCGGTTTGTTAAACCCGCTGAAAATTCCTGCTTGGAAACGGGATGGTATTGCTATGGATTTTATTGTTGGGTTACCTCCCACATCAAAGAAGCATGACTCAATTTGGGTTATTGTGGATAGGTTGACAAAATCCGAACATTTTATTCCCGTGCATACAACCTACCCCACCAAGAAATATGTCGAGCTCTACATCTCAAGAGTGCTATGCTTACATGGTGTTCCTAAAACCATTGTTTCCGACCGAGGTACACAATTTGTATCTCGCTTTTGGGAGCAATTTTATTCTTGCCTAGGTACCACTCTTATTAGAAGCTCCGCATATCACCCACAAATGGATGGACAAACTGAAATATTAAATCAATATTTGGAAGATATATTGAGAGCATGTGTTTTGGATAATTCTGGAAATTGGGATGATTGTCTCACATTCGCCGAATTCTCGTACAACAATAGCTATCAAGAAAGTTCGTGGATGTCACCGTTCGAGGCATTGTATGGTCACTCATGCAAGTACACCCTTGAATTGGTCGGAATCGGGTGAAAGGATTAATTTTGGACCGGATCTTGTTGCACAAGCCGAGGAGAAAGTGCGACAAATTCAAGCAAATATGAAAGCCGCACAATCTCGCCAAATTAGCTATGCCAAAAAAAAGGAGGCGTCCACTGGAATTTGAGAAGGGAGATCATGTTTATCTTTGTGTTTCTCCAACTAAAGGTGTCTCACACTTTGGAATTAAAGGCAAGTTAGCACCCCGCTATATTGGACCTTACCCAATTGTTGAAAATATAACACGGTTGCTTACCGATTGCAATTGACAGAAAGTCTTGCTCGAGTCCATAATGTATTCCACATCTCGCAACTCAAGAAATGTTTGAAGGCTCCAATTGATGTGGTTATTTCCGACACCGAGCAATTAGAAGAAGATCTCTCCTACCCCGAATACCCCGTCCGGATTTTCGATCAAAAGGAGCGGTTAACTCGCAATTTACAATAAGGTGCAATGCAGTAATCATACTGCAGATGCAACTTGGGAACAAGAGGCGTTTCGAAAACCAATTTCCCCTAGTTTCTTGTGTCACAAGAATCGGTGATTTTTTCGCACTCCCTCTCTTAATTATTTACAATTGTAGGGATGACAATTTCTTTAAGGGGGAGGGCTGTGACATCCCATGTCACGATTAGGGAAGTTATGCGAATGACACGTGCTAAGTGTTTATTTAAGGTCGGCATAGTTTAATTGCTGAATTTAAAACCAAGTAAACGAGAGATCAATTAATTAAATCGGGTAAAGTCCTAACTCCCACAAACATAAAAACAATTATAATAATAGTGTTCCCATCTTTTTGCACCATGATGTTGTGCATATCAAAAGATGAATTTAGGGTATTTTTGCTGAATTTTTAGCAACCTTTTAAATGCCATAAAAATTCGTTTTAATGCCGAAACAGATCCTGTTCTCGAATTTTTCAAAAATTCGAGAATCGAGCGAAGTTGGAGCACACATCACGTTGAGTACACAGAACATTTGGTTTGAATTTTGGAGCACCGTAGCACCGACATTTGGGAAAAATACAGAGAGCACGAGTGACGGCCAACGGTGAATCGACCTTTCTCCCCTTGCCCGACAGATCGATGGCGGACTCGCCGTCCTTCTCCATGAAACGCCGCTCAGAGCCCGGCCAAACCAGGCTCACCTGCTCCTGCCTAACACCATGGGTGAGCCATCATAGATGTCACCCGCTCCTACTCTCGGGTCGGCCACCTCCCTCGTTGTCCTCTTCGTTTGACCGCCCGAGCGTGCCCTCTCTCTCCTACAAAACGGCAGCCATCCGAGCTCCCTTACCCAGCTCTCTCTCACACGCTGCAAGCTCTCCTTTGAGCTCTCCAGAACATCCAGCAGCTCACCTACCCTTCTTCTCCCTTGCCGGCAAAGAAAGCGACGCCTTTTCCCCGTGTTTCGACCACCATGGCCGCCCCGAGGTCAAGCTCGTGCCCCGGACTACCTCAAGCCAGCACCACCCTCAACCCTACTCAGTTTTGAGCGCCTTGAACTCCTCTTCCACCTCAAAGAAACCTCAATTCATTCCGTTGGGTGTGCTAGGAGTAATTTGAGTTTTCGTCTCACAACCTCGTTTCGACCACCGTTCGGTTCACGGTGAAATACTCTTGCCACGGTGCAACTCACCATAGCACGTGTGTGATCCATTAGTTTCATAATTTCTTGCACAAGGTGCGAGCAGTTCGAGTTTTTCCGAGCGCCGACGAGCTCCGGTAAGCAGCAGCCACACCTCAGGTCACGGTGGCAATTTCGTAATTTTCTGCGAAGTCAAATGCCCCATGGCAGTTTTGTAAATTTGATCGAACTTTGATAAATATTCAAAAATTCATATCTCTCAAACTACAAGGCCAAAAAGGACAAACCAAATTTTGTTAGATTCATCAAAATCCTCTCTTTCCAAAAAGTGGGATGAGCAGCTAAGTTTTCATTGTTTTCATATTTATAAAAATTCCCTAAAGTTGAATCCTCTCTTTCTTCAATGATGCGTATGTCGTGTGCTTGGGTTTTCTCCCGTAGGATGTAAATCGATATATATCGCCGCCCACCTCGCGGTTAATGAGGCCCACTTGATTCGAGCAGATTGCAATGATTAGTAATGTGAGGATGATAATGATACTTGCTGTTATTTATTGATTCACATTTGTATTGCAATTTCTTGCATGTTAGCAATGCTCACTAAAGTTATGTTTATGCAGCAACCCTATTAATTTGACAATGGATAAAATGTTGCATAGAATATAATAGGTGCTGTTTTATGCAAATTTATACCAAGTAAACCCGGTCAGCCCCTGCATGCTAGGTGTCGGTTTTAGATAACCTTTTGACGGGTAAGACTTGCGGAGTATGTTAGATACACGGGCTTTGCAAATTATTGTGATTGTTGTGGCAAGGTTGTGTGGAAAGGTGAGGAGCCCAAAGATTGGTCTATTGAATGGGTTCCTAGCTCATCGACTCACGAAGAGTGAGCCATGTTCCTGGACGACATGGTTTACTTAGCTATCTATTTATCGTCGAGTTTATTTTATCGTTTCCGCACTTTATTTCGAACTCGAACATGTTATGTAACTTAAATTTCAGAACCTATGTACTCTTCATCGAGAGGCCTAAACCTGTCTAAAATCACGTGTTCTTGTGTGTTTCGTGTGTTGCACCATCGAATTCCACGCTCGTGAGGGACCGAGTAGTACTAGTGCCGAGTTTAAGACTCGACAAGAACCTTCTGCTATCTCATAATGGTCGGGGACCACTCCGTGGGCCCTCTCCACTAGTCTTATCTTCATTGATACGCCACCATATCTCTAATTATCCATTCCTTAGACGATTGTATACCCATTAGGTAAGTATATGACAATGTCCGTCGTAGCGGTCATGTCTCGTTGACCAATCATTAAGTCGTGACGGACGGTTATCGTATCCATGATTATTGTCTCCTCGTCGATTGCTGACTAGCGTCGGCGTCGGCGCTGGAGCAGCTCTGCCTAGGATTTGCCCGGCTAGTTAACGCTGGTGGTGGCATTGCAGCAATAGGACCATCATCAACATAAGCGGTCTGGCGACGTTCATCTTCTTCCTGCCTTTGTCGCTCTTCAACTCGCTCAGCATGGCGGTCTATCAAATTATTCCTTGCATCGCGGTTCCTATTAATCGGGCCCCGCAGGTCTAATCCTCGGCTCTCTCACCGAATGAAGTCCCCGTCGAGTCTTAAACTCGGCACTAGTACTACCCGGTCCCTCACGAGCGTGGAATTCGATGGTGCAACACACGTAACACACAGGAACACGCGTTTTTAGACAGGTTCAGTGGCCCTCGGATCGAGAGTAATACCCTACGTCCCGTATGTTATGTATTGCCTTTCGCGATTTGCTAATTGCAAGATCTCGGAGAGTTTTCGGGGGTCCCCGCTCCGCCTTATATATCCGGGGAAGTCAGGGTTACATGCGGAGTCCTACTCAATTACACAGATTACATATATGGAATTCTATCTCTAACTTTCTTTATTGATTCGTAGTCCTAATCGGACTACAAATCGCTCAATAACTTGCTTCTCAAGTCATTGTACGCCTGTCTTGATATCCGCCTTGTTTCCATACCGGTATAGAGAATCTTCGTTATTCCGGACCGGTCAGGAACCAGTCTGTCCGCTATCTCCATCACCTTTATCTTCATTGATTTGTTACCGTGTCTTTGCGCATACATTCCTTTATCATATGTATACCCATAAGGCAAGTATACGACAAGTAGCTCCCGAGTAATTTTTGATTTGACCTTGAACAAGACCGACCAGTCTTCCGCATGTTGGTCTTGATTCCATGGTAAAATTAAAAAGAACTCTAATCTGCTGCAATGGTTCTTCTTTCTCCGAAGCGCTTCAAAAAGCCAAAAAATTAGTAAGTTTATTCTTCATATCACCTAATTAGGTAACCATTGCAAATTCTTCTCTCGGTGCACCGACCAGGTGCACCCAATTGGGTATAGCCCCGACTCTTGGATCATTTGAACTTCTTTCAAATAATGCAAGAGTCCACTAGTTGATTCTTCATTATTATCTTTTGATACGCAATCATTAGAGACCACTCCATTTATCTTTCCATTAATTTCCATCTTCCACAGTCGATATAGACCGCTCTTAGATTCGGTGCACCAGTCAGGTGCACCTAATTTGGTATAGCCCCCGACTCTTGTATCATTTGAGGATCGCAAATAATGCAAGAGTCTTTCTCGGATAGACTATATTTTACTATCTTCCATGAAACCACATCCCTCTTAGCAATTTCTGCCAAGAACACCTTTTTCGGACCGGTTATACCGGTCGAATTTCATATCTCCCGGGTATTTGCACCAGTTTCATATAATAGATCGTCTAAATCAGCCTCGAACTCATAATCCGCTTAGTGAAAATTTCACTAAGAACCAAAATTCTGGTTGATCGGACCAGTTTATTCCCCATATTCTCACCGCGACTCGAGTCTCCAAAGCCTATATTCAGCCGGATGATTAACACCCACAACCTAAGGCATCCTTTATCACCGAGTTATGTAAAATTTAACTCTTTCTTACTACTGAATTATAAAACTCAGTATTACTTTAATTTTCATCTGAAAACTCTCATATTTCAGACCGCTTTTACTTTTACAAAAGCACGACGGCTTATTCTTACGATCGTTAAGTCATAATTAACGCAAATAACGGATCATTAACTTCCTTATGGCCGTTAGGTCATAATTGCATAGTTACGACATAGGTTATTAACAATAAAAATCCATCGGGCCTCTCAAAATAGCCCAATAACTTTTCAGCCCCGGGCCCATCCCGAGTGTCTATAAAAAGAAACGAAAGGTCGACCTAGGTCAACCCTCGCTCCAAAAAGCTCATACGCGCCCGCCATTCGCCTTTGTTCTTTTGCTCTCTTCTTCCACATAAACCAATCTCAAGCTTTCTTTTTCCATCTCAAAATGGGCAAGAAGAAATCCACCGTCGTCCCTGCGTCTTCTTCCTCCGTTCCTCGCGATCGGCTTCCCTTCGGTATCCAAGACCTTGGTAACAACAAGGTCACCGAAACCTCCCTCAATGAAGCGAGTTCGTGACGGATATCTTCCTCCTCAACCCATCCCGAATTGGAGCGTCCCTTCCCCCGGCCAAATCCCATGGGGAATAGATAATTCTCAGCAGTTAGTTTTCAAGGCTTTTTTCCTTCGCGGCCTTGATCTCCCTTGCTGTTCCTTTTTCGTAGGACTTCTTTTCTTTTACGGATGGGAGTTAGTGAACCTCAACCCTAACTCCATCCTACAAATTGCTTTTTTCATCCACTTGTGTGAAGCTTTCTTTGGAGTCCTCCCCCACTTTAAGCTATTCCAAGTACCTATTCCAAATTCGCCCACTTCCTTTCATCGGACCGCCAACCTGCAGTTGGCGGAGTAGGAATCCAATGCTGGAGCGTAGATGAATATTTTTCTCTATCCTTGAACAAGAGCATAGCCCATTGGAAAAATGGATGGTTCTTCTGCGATAATCCCCGACCAAGCACTTCCCGCCTTCGGCGCTAAGATAGCCAAGAATTTCCCTACCACAGAGACTAGGGAAAAGCTCAAAGAAGACAACGAAATTCTTGCGCTCCTAGCTTGCATTAAATACTTGAAGGACGTCAAAGGTGTCACCGCCGAGACGGTTCTCCGGAGCTTCATAGTGCGGGGAGTTCAACCTCTCAAAAGGCAAGAGCACCCAGCTTGGTGCTTTGACGAAGACACCGCTATGCCTTTGGATGGAACCCCGCTTCCCGACAAAGAGCGATTAGAAGCTCGCATCAAGCAAATGCTCCAGCCAAAACCAGATCTATCCGGATGCACGAAAGTGGGTCCGGCCTTCAGCTCATCCAATCCTCGTGACCTCGTAAGTATCTCTTTCTGTTTCTTCAAATCTTTACCATCATTTTCTTACGAAAATTCAATCTTCACAATTGCAGAAAATGGACAACTACAGGAGTCACCCTCCTCTTCCTCCCAATGACACTTGGGGAGAAGATTATGCCAACAATACCGCCCCCGGCTGTTGAAGCCGGTCTAACTCGGAGGCCTTCGGACCGGTCCTTTCCTTTACCTCCAAGCATAACTCCAAAAATCACCGAGTCCGGGACCGTGGTTCAAGCACCTAGTACAAGAAAACGTACTACTTCCTTGACCATTGGCAAACCCGCTACTCCTTCTTCTCGCTCCCGGCGATACTCGCTCGGAGGCACAAAAGCTTGAAGATCGTCGACGAGAAGAAGAAGCCGTCGAAAAGGACCGCCGAGCAGCTCCGGCCATTCTCGAAGCTTCATTGGGGAAAACTCAAGGTACTCCTTCCTTGGTCGATCCCTTATGTAAAGTTCCCAAAAGGTCCCGGTATGGCCACCGGACCGGTCCCGGTGATGTCTGTAGAGACAGTTCCAACTCTGCAAACCAATCCTACGGAAAAAAGGACTGCAGAAAGAAGTGGTGGGGATACTCAAGGCCCGCCCAAGAAGATCAAAACCTCCACCGGCTTCAAGAAGGCTTCCTCGTAAGTCTTTTATATTACAAATAATTTTGTTTGAATTGAACCACCTGCCAAAGCTCCTCGCCCCGGCCTTATTACATCTGTTTTCTTACAGGATCCCTTCGAACTTCCAAGCTAGCATAGCTAGTTTTTTAAGAAATAAAGCTTCTTCAACAACTCCTGCCGGCGGCGTTTCTTCCTCTACTCCCGGAGCATCTCGGACCGGTTCCGCTCCTCGCTTCTTCCTCTCGACCGGTAGGGCCCCCGCTTCCGCTCCCGGTGCTGCAATCACGGAAATTCAGAGTGCGGCATCCACAAAGGAACCCCCGCCGCCTCGCACAAAGAAACCGAAGAGCAGGTTACCCTTGTTGAAAGCCCATCTTCCGGTAATCCTCCTCCCCAAGCTACCTTGTTCCAAATTCCTCCGGAGCTATCACCGGGACCGGTATGGACTGAAGAAATTCCTCGCCGGCCTAGGACATCACGCAAACTTTCCGAAGAACCAAAGCTGGCTAGAATGGTAGTTGGAGACGTGGAGGTGGACAGCTCGAGCGGAGCTAAAACATTTACCGCAACAGCTCAATGGGACGCCCTCCAAGAAGAAGAGGCTTTAAAGAATTTCTCGGAATCCGGCCGGGTATATCTCTCTGCTCCAATAATTTCTTCAAGTGATTTCCTGTTAGTAATCGAATCCCCTTCGGACCGAGCTTCGTAGGCCGCTCCGAGCGAGAACGCGAGCGGCTTGAAGATTCCGATCTGTCATGGACGAGTTGATTAGTTTGTAGAGCAGCCGCATCTACCAAATTCAGAGCGCGTTGCAACCCCGGTGTTGCATTGAAGACTTCTTCCGGTATTGTCTCGAGGATTTGTTTCACTCCCACAATGTTGTGAACTGGCGGCGTGAAGACCCGAGCGCCATTTAATTCCACTTCCATGGAGCTCAAATCCAAAGCCCCGCTCGAAGAACGATGCCGCCTTCCACTCGCGACACCCACGTCGGCTGTTATATCCTCGGGGACGTTTCTTCCGGGCTGTGACATCCCGTGTCACGATTAAGGCTAATCACGTAATTAGTACCCTAATCATAGCACTAATGGAGTACTAATGTTAATCACCCAAGCAGGAAAAAGAAAAATAAAAAGAAAAGGGAAAAGTCTAGTTAAGCCCTAACCCTAAACCCTAGCACTAACCAAAATGCAAAAATTATAAAGACACTACCCCCATATTTTTCCACCACTGCATTGCTCATGTAAAAAGAGGAATTTACAGTATTTTTACAAAATTTTTGAACAAAGTTTTGAATGCCCAAAAATTCAAATTCAAATCTGAAACACTGTTGTTTGTGAATTTTGTATGAATTTTTGGAAGCAAGTTTAGAACTTCAGACTTTAAGATGGAAATTCAAGCACATCGTGATGAAGCTCTACATATTTTTATTTCAAATTTTAGAGCAACAGAAGAACAAATTTCAGCCAAACTTTCAAACTCGGATTCAAAATTCAAAAATCGGGACTCGAGCTCATTGCCCAGTGGGCAATGGCGGCGCCGCCCGCCGGTCCGGCCAGCCTGGCCGCCGCCCCAGGCACGCGCCTGCCCCGTCCCATCTGCAGCGCCCCCTGGCCAGCTCCCCAACTGCCCTGTACCCGCCGGCCAACAGGAACGGCCGGGCATTGAAGCCGCGACCGGCCCCCGTCGACCGGCCGTGCGCCTCCCCGCCTCCCCTCTTAGAAAACGGCACCGCGCCCGGCTTTCGCCCCCTCCCGCTCGCCTCAATCATTGCCCAGCTCCTTCCCGTCCCCACCGCACCGCCAGCTCCTTTCCCCTTCCACCGCAGCTCGCGCGCGAGGAAGAAAACGCCGCCGCCACCGCCATGGCCGCCCCGTGTCCCTCCGCGTCGCACGCCGCCTAGGTGGGCCGTCCCTCCTTCCTTTCTTCGCCATTTCGTGCGCAAGGTCGTGCTCGACCCCCTGCTTACGCGCTGCCCCACCTCACTGCTCCAGGTCTCGGGAATTTCAGCAAGTTTCCGCCGCCGTCGCCGCCGCCTCGCCACCTCCCCGACGAGACCCACTTCCCGGCCCGCCTCTTCACCGCGCAACCCCACGCCGCCCTCCTCCGTGCGCAGGTGATGCTCCCCGGCCGAACCCCGCTCTCTCCCTCCCTCTCGTACTGCACGCGCGAGCTCGCCGGAGCCCGGCGAGCTCCGCCGCTCGCCGCGCCGCCTCTCCGATCGCCGGTGAGCTCCGCCACCCCCACGAACGTGTTCCCCGCGCCGCGCCCGTCATTTCCCACCAAAGCGCGGAGCATGAGCTGCAGCGTAGCGCCGCCGCGCCCCACCTCGTCGGCGCCGGCCATCGCCCGCCGGAGCCCGCGCCGCCCCCTCTTTTAAAATTGCCCGGTGGCACTTTTGTAAATAAGACCGAGCTTCATTCAAGTTTGAAAAATTCATATCTCGCGTTAGAAACGTCCAAAAATTACAAACTAAAATGTTTTGGAAACTAGAAGATCTGTACTTTCATAAAAGTAACATGAGCTTGCCAGATTCGAACGATTTCATATTTTTACAAAAATGGCAAAAGTCAACCCCTGAAAACTTAACTAAGGCATAACTTTAAAACTATAGATCCAAAAATAGTGCCACTTGGCCAAGAACTTCACATAAACATACTTGAATTTCTGGCACTGAAAGATCTGCATTTCATTTCATATTTTTCAAGTTATTGCATTTCTTGCATTCTCCGTATTTAATTTTTAATTAAATCTGTGTAAATTATTTTTGCATAAAACTTGTTAATTAATTCTCTCCTGGTACTGTGCATGTGTAGAAAAGTCCATGTTAAATTTTGAGCATGTTAAATAATTATTCTTGCAAACCCTAGATCTATTTCCATAAAAGGTTAATTTCAGCACATGTTTAATAGGTTTAATGTTCCACAAAGTTGTATTTCTGCATGTTTAGGTAATTTCCACTATTCACCATGTTCCCTAGCACTTCATGGCAGAATTAGTAAAAAGATTTCACATACTGCACACATGTGTTAATTTTGGGATCGAGTCCTCGTTTTATAAAAGCAATCGTCATCGCATGTGATAACAAGCACTTAAACACTAAATTTCAACGAGTCGCATGTAAACTTGCTAATCCTTAGTTTCTCAATCGACATGAAACACAGCACTCTTGCCCATGTCTTAAGTTCTTGTTCATGTATTAGTAGGGTTATGCTTGTGTATGTAATTAACTTCTCGTAAATAGAACAAGAGTTATAGTCATGCTTATTAGGGTTTAATTGAACAAAGCTTCTGGTTAAATTCGTCCATGTGCATCTTTACAAAAACAGCACACATGCATTGCCATTCTCATCGACCTTGTATTCATGCTACTTATGCATTGCATTTCATCTTCTAGGTGACGACGCCGAATTGAACCCGCCGGAAGAGACGGTTGCAACGCTCAACGCTTGTGAGGCTAGTGCTAACTTCGATCACTCTCAAGGCAAGCCCCGGTGCATTCCTATTATTTTGAAATGTCTTTCTTTATCACTCTATTAAGGATGATGAATGTGCATTTAAGTTCTAGGAGTTGATTGGAAATCCACGTGCATAAAATTCCTATATCTCCTATGTTGCTTATGTGTCATATCCTCGTTAGAAATGCTATGCTATATCTATGGAGTCAACGATAGATTTGGGGATCTCACTTATGACTCATGATTAAATACGAACATGATGAATTGGTTAAAATTGAGAACACCCCATTGTGGCTCCGTGAACAAGTTTGAGTTGTGTACCACTCGCATACCTTTCTTATGGGGATTGATAAACCTATGTAGCTTGCAAGTTGTAAAGTGAGCCGGATATCTCACCGACCCAGAGGTGATGTGTTTGGCACGGTGGTTGCACGGGTTGGGGACCGTTGGAGAGTACATGGGTTAAGCCTTGGGCGCGTTGTTGAACGGTCGCAAGGGGGACGTGTACTCGGGGTCGGTGGCCCCGTGATTTACTTTATGATGAACTAGCGAACGGTGGCCATACGTGTTCTTAAATGATGCGTATGTCGTGCATTTGGGTCTTTTCCTGCAGGATTAATAATTCGATAATTATCGCCGTTTCCTCTCGGTTAATGAGTACCACTTGATTCGAGCAGTTTACAATGTGTAGTAATGAAAAGAGGATGAATAGCTTGCTGTTTCATATTGCTACAAATTTGTATTGCAAATTCTTGTATTGCTAGTATGCTCACTAAAGTTCCTTTTATGCAATAACCCTATTAATTTGGCTAAGTCATAAAATTGCCAACCTAATTAGCATAGGTGCTATTTATGCAAAATGCCAAGTTACACCGGTCAAGCCCCATGCATCTAGGAGTCGGTCTTAGAAGGCCAATTTGACGGGTAAGACTTGCGGAGTATGTTAGATACTCGGGCTTTGCCACTACATGTTTATTTACGGGTTTCCCGCAAGCCGGGTTTTGTGATTGTTGTGGTAAGGTGGTTTGGGATGGAGAAGAGCCCAAAGAGTGGACCATTGAATGGGTCCCTAGCTCTCCGACCCATGATGAGTGAGTCATGGCCTAGGCCGGCATGGTTCATTTAAGTTATCTATGTATCGTCGAGTTATGTATTTCGCTTCCGCACTTTAACTTCGAACAAAGATCATGGCTATGTAAGACTCAATTTCGAACCTAATGTATCTTTATTTCGAACCCTATGTTGTAATCAAGACTTAATTATGTAAACTTGTAATCCGTGGATGTTTGTTAATGTGATGCTATGTATGGTTGCTTCGTCAATCATCTCCCAAGGCGATCCGTACCACACTTAACTATCTTTCGGGATAGGGGTGTGACACGTGTTATCGGAGCCGACTTGGGATTTGCATCACGCTAACACTCATTCTAAAAATCTCAAACCCGTTTTTGTGTCACGGTGAGGTACGAGTCTAGATAGAAAGGCCAATATAAGGACTATATAGAATGGTGGCAAAACTAACCCCGTGTTATGATTGTTTAAATATTTTGCAACTACGGCTTGAGCAAAGGTATGCAAATGTGTGTGGTCAATTTTCGCATAATATTATTGGTGTGACTCGAATACACTCTTATTCGAGAGCTCTCCATGTGAGGCGAGGTGACATGGATTTATTTTTGGCTTGTTTCTTTTGAATTTGATGTAATGTTTCTGGAATCCCTCTCTTGCAGGTACATAACAACGTTTTAGTTCGTGTAGTATCGTGTGAGAGGTGTGTGTGTGCCACCGATGCGCTTGTCCGATATTCGTATCGGCGGTCGCGGTCTTTTAATTTTGTGAGGACGTACGAGACGATATATTGAGCATCCATCATACTTGCATGTCATCTCATCATGTCAAACATATGCATGTGAACTCATCTAAATGAAACAATCACAAAAATTTGATCACCTAGCATAATTCTCACAAACGGTTGGAAACCGAAGCACTAAAACGTGGCAAAACATGGCAGATTTCTTGACTTTCACAAAAATGACCATAACTTTCAAACTACGTATCCAAATAAGGCAAATAAGGACTTTCTGGAAAGCTTGCATTATGTACTACAACAATCTTCTAGTCTCAGGTCTTGCAAAAATCTGGAACGTAGCTAGAATTGCCCATTTCAGAGAGCTGTTCTGGAATTCCAGAATGTGCAATGTGCTCCGGTTCTGTCCCTGTCGTAGATCACTCATAACTTTCAAACGACAAGTCGGATTGAGCTGTTCTAGGATGCGTTGGAAAGCTTAAGAAATTGTCTAAAACTTTCGTAAGAAAATAAAAATTTAATTCGGTCCAGAAACAGGGGTATCTATCGAGTTTCCGTAACGTGTCAAACCTGTCCAGAAAATGGAACCGTGTTAGGATTGTGCGAAAAGTTTTGTTGCATTCTTTTGCTGAGTTGGTGCCATTCCATCCTTCATGCTTTTACTTATTTAGCATGTTTTGTTGTTGGATATTGAGTTTTGACTTGTGTTTCAAAATTCTCCGACAGATGGCCCCCGACAAGCTCATGACGGATCGTGAGAACCTCGCGAGGCGGGTGCTCGAGTTGGAGCAGGAGCGTGCTGCCCTGCAGGCCACCCTCGCCACCCGCGACGCCGAGCTTACCACTCGTGACGCCGAGCTCGCTGCTCGCGCCGCCGAGCTTGCTGCCCGCACAGCCGAGCTAGCCGAGCGCACTACCGAGGTGGACACCCTCCGTACGCAGCTCGAGTATAGCGAGACGGAGCGTTGGAGCTTCTTCGAGCAGCTCCACGACGCCAACCTTGCCCTTGAGGGCAATGGAGCCGCCGCTCTGCAGGCCACGCTCAATGAGCATGAGGCCCAGCTCACCGCCGCGAATGAGGAGAACTATATCCTCTCCGGCCGGGTGGATGCCCTTCTCGAGGAGAAGGATGAGTTGGAGGTTACTCTCCCGGAGACTCGGGGCGCTAGGGATGCCTTGGAGGGAGACCTCCGGAACGCCCGAGCGACCATAGCGCATAACAATGCTACCATTGAGCATCTCCAAGCCGCCAACGACGCCCTGCACGCCATCCTTAATGGCGGACCTCCCGAGCCACTTGAGATCATCCCACCCGAGGGGGACGTGGAGATGAGTGATGGCGAGGATGCTTCCGACGTTGAGGACGGAGCACCACCCTCTCCCATGAGGGATGACGCCGACTACTACGGCGATGATGACGAGTAGTTGTCACGACCGGTGGTCGTAGCTCTATGTGTTGTAGGATTTGTAATCTCGTGAGGCGTGTAACCGTGTTGGAAACGATCCGTGTATTGTTAATTAAGCTCTCCGAGATGTGTGTTTATTTCCGGGTCACATGTGATGTAACCTAAGACCGTGTTGTATCGGATTTATGGTTCCCGTGTATCAAAAATTTCTATCGTGTTGCTAGCTATGTTGGAATCTATGGAATATGTGTGTTGCCAATGCATTATGCTTATTTCATCAATATTTTCTTCGTACATGCAATCTGAAATTTTTGATCCCTTATGTCCAATGTCATATTTTCTTGCTATTTTAGCTCTTGGTCTAATGATCTAACGTGAGAAAAATTTTCATATGTGACAGATGGTGAATACCCGTCGTGGTGAAGCTTCCGAGCACTGGTCATGGTGCGAGGGAAGAGCAACTCCCTAACCCTCCACCTCTCACGCCGTTGGAACAACTCGTGTCCAACCAAAACGAGATGTTCCGCTTGTTCTTTGCAAGTCAAACTAATCAAGGACAAGGCCAAGGACCGCCACCCCAAGGGCCCGGGAATTCCACCTATGCCGACTTTTGGGCGACTCAACCGCCAAAGTTTGGTGAAGCTACTACCGATCCTTTGGAGGCGGATAATTTCCTCCGCATCATTGAGTGGAAGTTTGCTCTCCTCAATTGCACATCGGAGCAAAAGGTTCTCTTTGCGGCTCAACAACTTCGTGGCTCCGCTAGTGCATGGTGGGCAAGTTTCACCGCCGCCCTTCCCGCCGGTACTCAAGTGAATTGGCCGGACTTTTGCACCGCTTTTCGCGCGCATCACATTCCCGCCGGCCTTATGAAGCGCAAGTTGCAAGAATTTCTCAATTTGAAGCAAGGTACCGGAACCGTGCAAGAGTATGCGCGGAAGTTCAACTACTTGGCTCAATATGCATCCTATCATGCCGATACGGATGACAAAAAGAAAGATTGCTTTCGTTCGGGGCCAGGCCCGAAGTTGCAAGATCGCTTGGCTCAAGTCACTACCGGCACGTTCAATGACTTGATGAGTGCCGCAATTGTGCAAGAAGATGCTACACGTGCTCACCAAGAGGACAAGAAGAGGAAGCGGGCCGTAGGAAATCCATCCGGCTCCGCTCCGCCCAAATACAAGTTAGCTATCACTTCCCCGTCCGGACAGAAGTTTCGGGTCGCATTGCCGCCGACGGGGGTCTCGCCAATTTGTGCCGCAACAACACCACCACTCCCACGGTGGAAATCAGCAGCGCAACACTTCCTTCCGCCCTCCACAGCAGCAATACCAAGGTGCTAGGCCCGGTCCGCAAGGTCCGTGCTTTAATTGTGGACGTCCGGGTCATTTTGCAAAGGATTGTCGTGTTCCGACACGTAACCCGGGCAACAACAATCAAAACCGCAATGGGAATAATGGGAATGGGAACCGCAATCAATCCTCCACTCCAAATGCTCAGAATGGCCGAGTCAACTATACCACGGCCGAAGAGATTCAAGCGGGAGAACCGGTGCTTTCGGGTATGTTTTCGGTCAACAACCGCTCCACTTTGGTTCTTTTTGATTCCGGTGCAACTCATGATTTCATTAGTCAAGCATGTGCAAAAACCCTACAACTCACTCCTACCGTTTTGGATATTCCCTATATCATCACATCACCGGGTGGAAAAATAAAAACAAACTTAGAGTTGAGGCAAGTACCACTAAACCTAGAGAGAAAAACATACCCCTCCTCTCTCATAATTTTAGGTGGGCAAGGAATAGATATAATTCTAGGTATGAGATGGATGAAACTCCATAGAGCCGTTTTGCACATCCATTCCCGTGAAGTTCACCTAAGCTCACCACTCCATGGTTCGTCTATTCTCCGATTACCCCATCCAAAATTTTCCACTTCAAAAATCTACCATCTCGAGGGGAAAAGGATTGAGGATATTCCCGTGGTATGTGATTTTCCCGATGTGTTTCCGGATGACTTACCGGGCATGCCACCCGATCGGGATGTTGAGTTTAAGATTGAGCTCCAACCCGATGCGGCACCAATTTCCCGTAGACCGTACAAAATGGCTCCCAATGAGCTGGCAATCTTGAAGGAACAATTGGGCGAGCTTATGGATAAAGGATATATCCGTCCTAGTTCATCTCCGTGGGGATGTCCCGCTCTCTTTGTGAAGAAGAAAGACAAGACGCTACGTCTATGTGTGGATTACCGCCCTCTCAATGCGGTGACTATCAAGAATAAATACCCGCTCCCTCGGATTGATATTCTTTTTGATCAATTAGTTGGTGCTAAGGTTTTCTCTAAAATTGATCTCCGATCCGGTTACCATCAAATCAAGATCCGGCCGAAGATATTCCAAAAACCGCATTCTCTACGCGGTATGGTCTCTTTGAGTATCTCGTCATGTCTTTTGGGCTCACAAATGCCCCGGCTCATTTCATGTACTTGATGAATTCGGTATTTATGCCCGAGTTGGATAAGTTTGTCGAGGTCTTCATTGACGACATTCTTATTTATTCGAAGTCCGAAGAAGAGCATGCCGAACACCTTCGCAATGTTCTCCAACGGCTTCGTGATCATCAATTGTATGCCAAGTTTAGCAAATGTGAATTTTGGTTGAAGCAAGTTCCTTTCTTGGGTCATATCATTTCCGCGGAAGGTGTTGCCGTTGACCCGAGTAAAGTTGAAGAAGTGCTTACTTGGAAGTCCCCAAGATCGGTGAGACAAATTCGAAGCTTTCTTGGTCTTGCCGGTTATTATCGGAAGTTCATTCCCAATTTTTCAAGCATAGCCAAGCCTATGACAAAATTGTTGGAGAAAGATGCAAAGTTTAAATGGAGCCGTGAATGTGAAGAAGCTTTTCAAACTCTCAAGGAGCATTTAACATCCGCTCCGGTGTTAGCACAAGCCGACATCACCAAGCCGTTTGACGTGTATTGTGATGCATCCGGCACCGGTCTAGGATGTGTGCTAATGCAAGAAGGTCGTGTCATTGCTTATGCTTCCCGTCAACTTCGCAAGCATGAACAACACTACCCTACCCATGATTTGGAACTAGCCTCGGTAGTCCTTGCTTTGAAAACTTGGAGGCATTATCTACTTGGAAATCTTGTCAATCTTTACACCGATCATAAGAGTCTCAAATATATCTTCACCCAACAAGAGTTGAACATGAGGCAACGTTGATGGTTGGAATTAATCAAGGATTATGAGTTGGAAATCCATTATCACCCGGGTAAAGCTAACGTGGTTGCCGACGCTTTAAGTCGCAAGGATCAATGCAATCACGTTACCGGTTGTTCTATGGAAAACTCGGAAATTTCAGATTCTAGTGGACCGAGTCTTCGAGTCATTCCCTATGGTTCACTATATAACCTAGCTCTCATTCCTACCCTTCGTGAGGAAATTATTGAGGCACAAAAGAAGGATGAAGGCATGGAATTTATTCGGCAAACGATAGAAAAAGATGAAGCTACATGTTTCCGACAAGATGCCGATGGTGTGTTATGGTTCAACCAACGTCTCGTTGTTCCGAAGGACATGGAATTACGAAAAACGATCATGGACGAGGCACATTTGTCTAAATATTCCATACACCCCGGTAGCAACAAAATGTATCGCGGCCTAAGAGAAAAGTTTTGGTGGACACGCATGAAGCGTGAGATTGCACGGTATGTGGCCGAGTGTGATACTTGTCAACGAGTGAAAGCCGACCACTTGAGGAAAGCCGGATTATTGAACCCATTGAAGATTCCCGTTTGGAAGTGGGAGGACATTGCTATGGATTTTATCGTTGGATTGCCTCTCACATCAAAGAAGCATGATTCAATTTGGGTTATTGTGGATAGATTAACTAAGTCCGCACATTTCATTCCCGTCCATACCACCTATAATACCAAGAAGTATGCCGAGCTATACATCTCAAGAGTGTTATGTTTGCATGGAGTACCTAAAACCATTGTTTCCGATCGAGGTCCGCAATTTGTATCTCGCTTTTGGGAGCAATTGCATTCTTGTCTTGGTACCACTCTCATTAGAAGTTCCGCTTATCACCCTCAAACGGATGGACAAACCGAAAGATTGAATCAATATTTGGAGGATATCTTGAGAGCATGTGCTATGGAAAATAGAGGGAATTGGGATGATTGCCTTCCATTCGCCGAATTCTCGTACAACAATAGCTATCAAGAGAGTTCGGGAATGTCACCGTTTGAAGCATTGTATGGTCACTCTTGTCGTACACCCTTAAATTGGTCGGAAGCGGGAGAAAGAACCACTTTTGGTCCCGATCTTGTCACTCAAGCCGAAGAAAAGGTCCGACAAATCCAAGCCAACATGAAAGCCGCACAATCACGCCAAGTTAGCTACGCTAACAAGAGGAGACGCCCATTGGAATTTGAGAAGGGAGATCATGTTTATCTTCGTGTCTCTCCGAATAAGGGCGTATCTCGGTTTGGAATTAAAGGAAAGTTAGCACCCCGCTATATCGGACCCTATCCGATTGTGAAAAAGCATAGCGCGGTTGCTTACCGTTTGCAACTACCGGAAAGTCTTGCTCGTGTGCACAATGTGTTCCATGTATCTCAACTCAAGAAATGTTTGAAGCCTCCGATAGATGTGGTCATTTCCGACACCGATCAACTAGAAGAAGATCTCTCCTACCCCGAATACCCCGTCCGGATTATTGATCAAAGCGACCGAGTAACCCGCAATCGCACCATCACCTTCTATAAAGTGCAATGGAGTAATCACACCGAAGAAGAAGCAACTTGGGAGCAAGAGGATTTTCTAGAGAAGAATTTTCCCGAGTTCCTCGCGTCACACAAATCGGTAAAGTTCACACTCCCTCTCTTTAATTCGTAGCGATTCTCGGGACGAGAATTTCTTTAAGGGGGAGGGCTGTGACATCCCAAGTCACGATTAAGGCTAATCACGTAATTAGTACCCTAATCACAGCACTAATGGAGTACTAATGTTAATCACCCAAGCAGGAAAAAGAAAAATAAAAAGAAAAGGGAAAAGTCTAGTTAAGCCCTAACCCTAAACCCTAGCACTAACCAAAATGCAAAAATTATAAAGACACTACCCCCATATTTTTGCACCACTGCATTGCTCATGTAAAAAGAGGAATTTACAGTATTTTTACAAAATTTTTGAACAAAGTTTTGAATGCCCAAAAATTCAAATTCAAATCTGAAACACTGTTGTTTGTGAATTTTGTATGAATTTTTGGAAGCAAGTTTAGAACTTCAAACTTTAAGATGGAAATTCAAGCACATCGTGATGAAGCTCTACATATTTTTATTTCAAATTTTAGAGCAACAGAAGTACGAATTTCAGCCAAACTTTCCAACTCGGATTCAAAATTCAAAAATCGGGACTCGAGCTCATTGCCCGGTGGGCAATGGCGGTGCCGC